>PVLA01001798.1:0-183638 GCA_004027455.1 Hydrochoerus hydrochaeris | reverse complement strand
GCAAAAATTGTGGCAGAACATACTTTTGTATGAAAGGTCAGTGTTTTGTGTCTGATTCCACGGAATTCTCACAAAACTGTAAAGGAAGTAAGGATTATTGCCTGTTACCACCTCAAGAATTGTACATTTCTGTACCCCAGGTATCGTACATTTTCACAGCTGTGTTTTACACACACACACACACACACACACACACACACTCCCTACCATGAAATAAAACTGTAAAACAGCAGCTCATGTTAAATCGTGAAAGGTGCGGGGGATTACATTTGGTCAAAGGGTTGGAGCAAGTGCTAATTATTAAAAGCAAAGAGGGAGACTAGTATTCATAGTATTTTGAAAGGGAAAGCAAAATGAGTTTATACTTGACTTATGCTAAGAGAAAGGCAAGCTGAAAGGAAAGCTCACTGAGTGTTATGTTTTTAATTGTATTCTAAAACAAGTGAATCAGTTTGCTGATGAGCAGTTAGTTTCGAGGAGTTGAGAGTATTGTAAAAATAACCCATTGTTTTAGAAAGTGGATTTTCAGTGTTTGATATATTACACTAAAATTCTTCAGTTTTGGAGGCCATAAAGAATAGCAAGCTGAGGAGTAAGAGACAGGAAAGTGGAGGAAAGTTACGGATGACAGATGAGATAAAGTAATTTTCTTTGTTGAATAACTAGGCCCATGATCTTTGAAAGATAATGCTAAAAAGAAGTGTTTTGTTGTTGTTTGTTTGTTTGTTCGTGACAGGGTCTTGCTGGGCAACCCAAGCAATCCTGCCTAAATCTCCCAAATGCTGAGATTACAGGCATGCTGCACCTCCTTGCACAGCTTTGAAAAAGTTGTATTTGACTTGAAAAATCTGGTTTATTAAGTATATATTTCCTAATACCATGATTTATGAAAGAGGTAGCAGTTCTGTGTCATACTTTATATTTCAAAGTGCTTAGTATTTAAAAGTGATAATAGTTGCATAAAACCTGTTGCTCCCACTTCAGTACTAGTGTTACTGATTTTCTAAGTGTTCAACAACTGAGACATGCAGATCAAAGCTAAGGAAGATAATGGGGCTGAGAGGACATCTACCATTTTGATCCTTGCCCTCTAAGGTCAGCCAGGACCCAGGAAATGCTGCAACTGCTCTGAAACAATCCTGAAACTCAGGCGACTCACCCAACGTCCCAAGCTGGAGGTTTGTCTTCGTAGAGGGCAGTAGCCAACCAGTATTCATTTTGCAAAAAAGGGTCACTGAAAAGGAGACTGTCCCCCAAGGTTTTGTGACTGGGTTTTGGAGCACTGCAATCTCTGGAGATGGTTTCTAGATTCTTTCTGTTCTGAGCAAAGAATTGGTCAAGACAAGTGCAAATGGTAGCAAAGTTTTATTAAAGTAGGAAAAGAAACAAGTTCTATAGATCGAGTTTGGGCCAAGTAAAAGCAAGAAAAGAAGCACAGCCAACAGCATGAGGGTGGTCACCACTGCCAGAGAGCACAGTGGTAGAAACTCAGTGTGGACCACCCTTTTTGTGTTACCAAGTCTCAGGCTGAGGTTGGGTCTAGCCATCCTATGGAAAACCTGCCCTAGTTCTTGGGAGAAGCCTGGCTGCATTGCTTTGGCACTTTTCTGTGCCTGTGTCTCCAAGATTGATAGAGAGAGAGAGAGAGAGAGAGATAGAGATAGATAGAGAGAGAGAGAGAGAGAGAGAGAGAGAGAGAGATTGATTTTGTCCTTTGATTTTTGTTATTAACAGGCCACATCTACTTCCCTAGCTAGCTTTGTCATGCCCTGGTTACCTGTCTCACTTTCGAAAAAAGACAGTATGTCCAAGCAAGACCATGATCCATTCTGGTAAATGACAGAACTGATAGAAGGAAAAACTATAGGAGCTAAGAAGCTCTGAACATGGTCCCAAAAATAACCCTGAGGAGCCTTAACTGACCTTGATAAATACAGTTGGATGGATTGATTGATTGATTTTGATTAGCATTGGCCTTAAACGCTCAGCAGAAAAATATAACTATAAAATAGGAGTAATATTGGCAGAAAGTTAATATTAAACAGAAAGCTAAGCTAACTATAAAAGGGGCTTCAAACACTGCAACAGCCCCTCCCTTCTGTTGTTGTCCAGCTACACCTGCAAAACTGTGGCTTACAGTCACAAGAAGCCATGAATCCTTGTACCACAAGCCTTTCCAAAAAACGTATGCTTCTGCCTCTTAGTATAGTCCTATGATGTTATTTTAATGTGCTTTCAAGTACTCCTCGGGAAAAGATTTGGCTTCTTGTATTGATATGCCTGTATAGTATAAAAATGCCAATATAAATATTGTAGCTAGTAATCCTTGTTACCTTCTGTTATCCACTTCAGACTCTGTGTATTTATATTATCTGAATCTGGTCACTACAAAAGATCTTTCAGGTCTACAAACTAAGAGACAAGATCCAGGTTCCCAACTTTACAGGAAAATTTAATGGCCCACTGGTCACAAAACATAATACCATTAATTAGAGTACAGTGATACTTGGTTTACAAACTTAATTTGTTCCACAATTTTGGAAAAGATGTGTTTGTGTGGGAAAGATGGCCACAATAGTGTTTGTCACCTGACGTAGAGTTTGCAAACAGAAACAAAATGTTGCCTGACACTTTGGTTTGTGCACTAAATTGTTCACAAACAAAAGTGTTCATGAACTGAGATACCACTGTATTCCTTGACCATTGTTATAATTAAAATAGGATATTTGATTTCTTTGACAAACAAGGAAGAATCTCTATGCTCTAAAATACCTGTTGTATTTGGGTAACTACCTCAACACAAATAGAGGTTAATATTGTGCCAAATTCTACCTAATTTTTTCTGACTTCTACAACTTTTTGGTGCCAGTATTCACAAAGATTCCATCTTTTTTGGCGCCTACTTGTTTAACATGGTTTTAAGGCAAAACTTGCTAATATCTTGCTGCTCTTTTTTAGACTGTCAAAAGATGTTGGTTCATTAGACAGTACAACCTTTTTTGTGTGTGTGTGTGCTGGGGATCGAACTCACAACCTCATGTTTGCTAAGCAGGCACTTAGGCCACTGAGCTAAATCCCTGGCCCTAACCACCTCATTTCTTAAATAAGTCAGGATGAGACTTCTGATCCCTGGCTAGGCAGTCAACCCCTCCAACCCCGCCTCCTGAAACAATTACATGAAGATAGATGTCGGGCCCCTTTGCTTCAGTTAAGAACAAGAGATTAAAGTCTCTAGGGGAAATGAGTTAGTATAGAAAAAATATAGGTGGAAAGCAAACAAGAAAATCATATCTTAAAAATTGTTTTTGAGAAGACTTGCATTTACTTTAGGATACAAAGTCATCCAAGGTTATATTACTATTCTCTAGGTTTGATCCTTCTCTTTGCTTTGCCTTGTTTTACTTTCCAGGTAGTTTCATCATGTGTATTTCAACTGACCTTAAATTCCCTATGTCTCCTGGGCTGGCCTCAAACTTGCAGGGATCCTCCTGCCTAAACCTTCAGAATGCTGAGACTACACATGTCTTTTCTTCTAGAAAAAAATATGTTAAATCCACAGGTTAATTTAGTTGATAAGGGATGGAAACCTGATTTTAAGATTAAGGAACAGATTGAGAGATTTCAAAGAATGTTTTAGGCAAAACATCTTGGATCACCCATCTTCTTCCTTTTCTTTTTTTAAGACTAACTCTAAATTAGGCCATTTATCTTTCTGTGAGTAGGTCATCCTCTTCCTCCTAAACCAAGAGAAAGGCAGAACTTCCTGTAGATTCACAGATATCACAGATTTTCCACACACAAAGCACATAAATATTCATACTGCCACCCTGTAACACCTCTCTTGAGGGCCTGCACTCTATTTCCTCCGGTGTGTACTTTTAAAATCCTGCCTAATAAATCCCTTTACACTTTGAGGGGCAAAACAAAACAAAACAAAAGGTATGTACTTTATTCAAATAGGTTAATTCTGAGCAAGCTTTGTATCAAGAATAGATTTGAGTAATGTGGGGAGGATCATTATCCTGCTATAACTAAACATGTGATGTGTAAACTTGCCTGCATCCCTCCATACTTCTGGTAAATCTGCCTTGGAACTAAATTTCCTACAGTTGGAAGGACTGCTTCCTAAATTTTATCAAAAATTACATTTTATCTAAGCAAAAATGAATATAATAATAGTATTTAATTCTCAGTCTTGTAGTTTGTCCTAAAGTAGAATTGTGAAACTTGAAACTTCAATGAGATTATTTCTCATTTCTTTTGGAAAAATAGTACCCATTTACAATAGTAGGTAGTATATGTTATTCTGTATAATTCTAATGAACAAGAAATCTAACAAGTAGCACTTGATTTTAAGCGACTCCCCTGCCCAGAAGGAATTTTGATATTAGTTCTGAACCTTTAAAAATTTAGTTTTGATTCATAAAGCCACACTATAGTAATGTTATGCTTAATATAATGCATTTTATAAAGCAAATTATCTTGACTGTGAGATAAGTGGTCGGTTTTATGTCAGTTTTAGATGTGAAGAATGTAACTAGCCTGTTGAAGCTTACCAAAAGCTCTGTTTAATTGTCAATCTTCATTTTGGGTACTGCGCATTAACTTAATGAGATAAGGAAATCTAGAAAGTGGGAGCCTTCAGGGAGCAACCCATGGTCTAACATGTCTTCAATGTGATTACATTCTCTACTGATGGATCTGTAGCTCTTAGTTCTCTACATGTTGCTATTAAAAGCAGCAAACATTTTTTGAGCATTTACTTTGTGCAAGTCTCAGGATTTTACATGAGTAAGTAGCCCTGTGGTTGTTAACTGCTGTAAATTCTGTTTTAGGGGTAAAAGGGCACAGAAGTTGAAGGATTTGTCTTAGGGTCAGTTTCAAGTACAAAGCAGGCCTTTGAACTTATTCCTATCGAAAACCTAGGTGGTTTTTCTAATGGTTTATAGCATGGTTTTAAATTTTGAAGACAGTTAAAATTTCTAACAGCTGTTCAGACTAATGATTGCTTTATCTTTTAAAATGTGTTTTTTTTCCCCTTAGGCAATTACTTAGCATCTTTAGATTCTTACCGAGAACACTTATGATTATCAGCAATACTGGAGATACTGCATGAAACATAAGTTTCTGTTACTAATATAGTGAAAGGTAGTTTGTTTCCCTGCAATGATGAGGATTGAATTCAGAGTATTTATTACACATGATAGACAAGCACTCTACCACTGAGCTATACACCCCAGCCTGTAGAAGATACTTTTAATTTTAAATTGTACTCCTAGTCTACAAGATTTATAATATAATGTAGTAGATATTTTCTGGGTGTCCTGTGTGTGTGTGTGAACAGCGTAGCTTGGAATCCTATTAGGAGGGAACATGATCTGTTATTCTCCAAGACAGTCCTAATTCTTTCTTATAGAGTTTGTAGGCTCCAGCTTTGGGTTGACACAGAAGTTAGGTCATCACAAAGCAAGCAGCCTGTGTGTAGGCTGCTTATCTTGAGTTGGCATGAAGCACTAGTATACCTATTCTATAAAACTTCCTTAGAAATACAGAGATTTTTCCTTATTGTTCTTAAATTTGCCCCCCATTTTATAAATAATTCTCAAGCTTTTGTACTTAAGCATCTCTCTTCTAGATAAACAAGTGTAATTTTTAACAGACAAAAGCTGTTGGATTAATTTTTTGCTTTGGCTACCAGGAAGATCAGGGCCAAGTTGGTGTGTACTAGAAAGGACTGATACATTGCTCTATCAGGGCTTCCTAACCATCCATCCACCTATTTATTTATTTATTTATTTATTTTCATATTTCTAAAAGTTTATTTATTTTTGGAGATAAAGTCTCACTCTGCAGTTCAGCTGGCTGTAAACTCACTGTGTAGCTCAGACTGGTCTCAAACTCACAGCAATTTTCCTGCCTCAGGCTCCCAAGTGCTGGGATTACAGGCATGTGCTACCATGCCCAGCTAACCTTTTATTTTGAGTTATTAAAAACTTTTAAGGGTCTATTGAAATCTCTGGGCTCATACACAATAATTTAAAGAGACTTTTGCATTCTCTTAAACATACCCAGAAACGTTAGGGTTAAGAATCCCTGCATTGGCCAGATATGGTGGCACTTGCTTGCAATCCCAGTACTCTCGATGCTGAGACAGGAGGATCACCGTGATTGTGAGGCCATTCTGGGTTACATGCTATAGTGAGGCCAGCCTGAACTATACAAGGAAACTCTGTCTCAAAAGAAAGAGAAAATTCCAGCATTGGCTGAGCATGGTGACACATACCTATAATATTAGCATTCTGGCAACCAGAGGCAAGAAAATCCTAAGTTCAGGTCCAATCAGGGCAACTTAGAAACTTAGGGAGATCCTGTCTTAAAGTAAAAAATGAAACCAGGCTGGGAACCCTGCTCAGTGCAAAGACCTTGGGTTTAATCCTCAGTACTGTTTAAAAAAAAATTTTCCCCCATATTGGATCATTTTTACATTGTATTTTGGCTATCCTGTACACATGAATATGTTTTTCTAAATTTTCCTAACTATAGAATTAGGTTATATGTAGATAGTTTGAAAGTTGATTGGGGTAGGATCAAGATCTTGTTGTGTAGTTTATTCAGGCTGGTATTGAACTATGTAGCTCAGGCTGATCTGAGTGATGAGATTACAGAGGTGCACTACCATATTTGACTTCTTGCCTTCTTTTTTTGGATAGGTCCTGCTTTGTTGCCCATGCTAGTCACAAACTCCTGGGACACAAGTAATCTTCTTTTGTCTGTTTCCCAAGTACTGGGATTATACATTGCTCCTAGCTTTAAAAAAAATAAAAAATAAAAAAGTGTGTGTGTGTATGTATGTATGTATGCATATATGTATTTATTATTGGCAGGGTGCTGGGGAAATGAACCCAGTGTCTTGCACACACTAACTAGTATTCTATCACTGAGCTATATCACCTTGCAAAATGTTTTTATTCATCACAAGAATTCTTTTGGCCCTCATGATAATGAAATAGGTGAACTAATACATAGTTTCTGCTTGATTTTTTTTTTTCTTCAGAAAAAGCAGCCTGGAACTTTTATAACTCTCTGTACAAATAACAAATTACTCCTAAACAAGGAGTAGTTCTGCTCTAAATACAGTTGTGTTTAGTAAAGTTCATATGTGTGGCTCTTGTGTATCTCTTTCTCATGGTTTTCAGTGAAGTCTCATGAAAGCTGTAAAAAGACTTTGGAAATTCTGTCTAGGTCTCCAGTTTTGAATCTGTTTCTCAGCTGGGTGTAATGGTACATGCCTGTAATATCCCAGAACGCAAGAGGACCATTGAGAATTCAAGGCCAGCTTGGACTATATAGTGAGTTCAAGATCAATCAGAAGTAAACAGTGAGACCCTATCTCAAAAAAAAGAAAAAAAAATGTGGTGTCCATATAAGGGATGAGTCATAGGCCTCTGCCCATTAGAGTTGTTGTTTATGCTGAGTTTCTAGCAGGAGTTCCTAGGCTGGAAGTTTGTGCTGGACTTTGTTGTCAATCCACCATGAAAGGGGGGGGGCCGCTACCTTTAATCTGGGAGTTTAGCAGGATAAGATGCTTCCTTGTACTTGCCTTGGAGGTTTCTTATTCTTTTTAATGCTTCTTTTATGTAGTAGGGGAGGAACTTCAAGATCTGACCTGTAAAAATATTCTGAAAACATAGTGAGAGGAGGAAAATCACACTCATGCTAAGAACAGATGTTTAGAATAGATGTGGCCTTCACTTCCTTTCTCCCTTTGTAAAGACAATTTGTAGTACATGTTGTCTATTCAGGGAGACTTGAGTACCCAGCTGTTAGGTATATTTAAAGAAAGAGAGGAAAGATCTCCTTAAATAGACTTTAAAAAATCTATTATGTGTTCAAATGGGAACAATGCTATGGACATACAAAATTAATTACATTAACTTATAAATAAAATGTAGTTTTACATGGGTTTTTCAAGATTAAAATGTATGAAAATTGTCTTGATTTTAATGTCATAAAGTGTGGGAGTTTCCTTTTATGCAACTTAAAACTACCATCACCAATAACTCGTGTGCAAACTGAATGAGCTTGACAGTAAAATTGTGTGCTGTGCTTCCTGCCTCTGCATTAGTTACAGCTGAGGTTCCTCATGTGAGAGTTGTCTGATCCCAGCATCCCTGGGTGTTGGGAAAACGTTGGCTTTGTTTATTCCTCGGTCTGGTCCTATAATACTGCTCTGCTGCCAGAATGCAGGAAGGGAGTCCTGGCAAGTATGGTAGATTCTTGGCAGTCACCTCCTGAAAGTCTGTATAGTTTCTGTCCCAGTGCTGCCCAGACATAGCTTCTTGTGTGAGGGTGTTTGTATCTCTGTCAACTGAAGAATGCTGTTAAAATCTGTCCTTCATTTTTCTGAGCTGGTCTCCAGGGTAGGATAGTACATAGAGGGCACCTAGTGGTCCTAGTATGGTTCAGCACCTGTGGCCTTCCCAGGAGTAGTGTGTCAAGTGATGCTGTTTGCTAGGTACATGCATCTGAGTGGCAGGCTATTGTGGCAGTCTGTTGTGCTAGAGGATTCGGAGAAGAGAGGAGCAGTCAATCCCAGGGCCTGCGAGCCCTAACTTTCTGTCCAGTTGCATAAGAGGTGCCCCCCATCACTACTTTTTCAGACTAATTTTGGCTCTGAATAAAGATAGGTAGCATTATAGAGGAATACAACACAAAAACATGTAAAGGTTCTTGTCTGTCACAAATGGTTTTTCAATCTTCACATGTCAGTATTGATAGGTTATTGGGGAAGAGTGAAAAAAAAAAGAGACTTTCACTTTTTACAGTATACACAATTTTAATAACAAAACTTTCCTGTACACTGTACTTAATGTTACTCACCCTTGACATCCTACTCATAGTATTTTCTTCCCACCCCTAACCCATCTGTGTCGTGTCCCCCCCGCCCCCATGGCTCTTGAAGGCGATTAAACACAATATGTTGGGACTGTACTTGGAATTTCAAGTCTCAAGTGTTGAGGTTTACCAAACATTCCATATATTAGACTTTTAATCAAGGAAGAAAATGTTAGTTGAAGGAGTTGCAGATGTTTCCAGTTGTTCACAATAGCAGAATGAAAGCTTAAACAGTCATTTTCTGTTTGTTTTTGGCCAAGTATTCAAGTATTATGAATTTGCCCAAGATTAGAAATTGTTAATTATGCATGGATGACCTTATCTTCTCTTTCTTTTTCCTTTTCTAGCTCAAGCGCTTTAACCAATAGGATATGAAAAGTATGTTCCAAAACAGACTTTCCAGATAGGTCTGTCACTGTATTGCTATATTACGAACAAGATCATGTAAGTCAGCTGTTAGAAATATTCTTTAAAGAAGAATTTTTTTTACTATTTATACTTCAGAGAGAGAGAAAGAGAGAAGGAATAGAGAATTTATAGCTATTTTCCCCTGATAGCTATGTGTAGGAAGAATGCTTTAAGAAAATGATATTTATGTTCTGTATTTTGGAATTCAGATCTAGTGCTACATAGGGCTCATTTTTATTAGGAAGATGGAGTCTAGCTCTTGATGACTAGCATTAGAATAAGCAGATGGATTTTAATAATTAGTGGAGTTGGGAAGTTCAGTTAATCATTCATCGAATTGGTACAGAAATTAACTAAGGCACATTAAGAATTACATGTGTTAGTACAGATTTTTGGCTTAAAAATTAGTATCTTTGCTTTTTGATGCTAGTAGTAAGTCAGAATTGTTTGTGGATTTGCAAATTTACAACCCCACTCTCCAGAAAGGTGAGAAATCCCTCACAAGCTACAGAAAAGAGTAGAAACAACTGCCAACTGTTTCTTTATTCCTGGGTAGACTTGCTCTCATAGTCTTCTTTAGCTTTCAGTGTTCCCAGGAAAGTGGTTATTTCTGTGCTTCTTGATATTCATTTTCCTTTAACCTTGAAAATATGGATGGTGATGACAAAGAGGATAAAACCCCACCAAGAAACAAAAAGCCCTGACACGGTAGTCAGGATCTGCAGTGCTCTGTGATGCTTTTCCACCCTGACCATTTGGTAAAGAGAGCATAGATGACTAACAATCTCATTTTAAAACCTGTGCTGATATACAAATAGGCAACAATTAAATGGAACCCTGCCTTCTAGAGGCAGTTAAAAAGGTAGTTTGTGCTTTAAATAAGAAAGGAAAATATCTGTTTGGTATTGTCATTCACTTGTCTCAGTGGGCATTATGAAAAATGTGGAGGGTAACAAAAAATCAGTTATTTTTCAACTGAAAAATATGCCTCAGTGGTCTTTGACAGTGCTGTTCCCCCTGAATTACTAAATTCCACATACTTGAAGGATCTTGCCAATTGATGGACCGTTTTACTAACTGTCCTTTAGAATTAATGTAGAGATTCCCATTTTATATTTCTTACCCTTCTACTCATAGTTTGAAAACATTTTGATGTGGTTTGAAATGATAGAAATACTCCTCCACTATCCTTCAGGGCTGATAGAACCTTATATGCATAAAGTGATATTATGAACCAGCTGTCTCTCACCTGACAGATGACTGTGGCCACCCTGATAAATGGGTTGGTGAATTTTAACCCATGGAGTTCTCATTTGTAGTAGGGGCTTCTGATCCTGTCCCTCTGTGGGGAAGTATTGCACTGCATGCATTCTGTGCTGGAAAATTTGCCTCTGCCCCAGCAAGCCCAAAGTCTGCTTATAGCACGAGATGAGATGGCACCACCTAAGATCAAGTAAATTGAACTGGGCTGAGGCTATGCCAGACTAGTCTACCTACATTAAAAAAATGTAGAGCATATTTTCATTATACTGAGACACATTATCTTTGAAATATAGGTACCCTTTAACAGTATTAAAGGAGAAATTCATAATTAAATCTTAAGGGTTAAACTATAGTCGTGTTTTCAATTCAATCTTGTGAAGAAAATATGCCTTGAATGAAGGGTAGATTGACATATATGTTAAGGAAAAGATTTTCTATCTGTCTGTCTCTTTCCTCCTTCCCTCTCTCCTCTGAGGATTTTTATGCCTTTTTACATTCAATGACAGTTGCAAAAATACCTCATCTTTTCCCCCTAAAGTCAAGTTAGTGCTCTAATTTTAGTTTTTCATATAGACAGAACCTTAATAGAAAAATTGTATGAATTGGTAACTTACATTGAAATCCCAAATATGTCGTAGTTTTCCCATAAAAATCATAGAAGAAATTGAATACTTGTGGTTCTTTTCTGCATGAAAATGTGGCATTGTTACCATTTATTATTATGAGATGTTTATATTTACACTGGAGAACCTCCCCCATTCCCATTTCAGCACAGGTCCCAGAGCCTTGCCCTGTTTGTGCAGATAGTGTATGATCATTCTTTGCAGCTTAGTAACTTCAACTAACCAGAGTCAGGTTTCAAAAATCTCTTTGCTCTTCATCCTCTTACCTTCGTGCTGCCTTCCATTTACTGCTGTGTAGCTACATAGGCATGTTGAATGTTCTACCATAAGATTCACTTCAGTAATGGGTTCTTTCTGTCTCTTGGAACCACACAAAGAATGGGTATCCTTATTGAAAGGTCAAAATTTAGCATATAATATTTAGAAAATGATTTTTTCATGGTTCCTTTATACTATAACAATAATCAAGATTGTGCCTGTTGGTGACCAATTATTTTTAATTGGGCTCTTTGAAGTTAAACATTTAAAAATCAGGAAAAGGCAGAAGAAAGTGATTTAACTAACCCCTTTGTCAAGGCATCCTTTGATGATGGATCATGACAGAGGTTGAGAAGGAGAGTTTGCAAACTGAAAGGAAGATGTCAGTATTGTTAAACTGACTCAGTTTATCTCTTTTCTCACCCCAAATAAGTTCTAATTTTTTTCCACATATAAATGTAAATATAGGAGTTAGTAAATTAATTAGTAAAATGGTAATTTAATACTAGTTTAAAATAGTATAAATGCCACAAAAAATCAGCATTTCCTTTACATGTCAAATTAGAGATGTATGATAGGAAGTTAGTGTAATTATTTAGTATTGATTTTAATGAAGCCCCCCCCCTTTTTACAATCACTTGGATTCATTGTTTAAATATATTAAATAGTCTCTCAGCTTTAGAGTTATATAAAGACTGCTGATTTCATGATGTGGACTTGAATAATATCTACTAACCAGGCAAAAATTCTGGAGGAAGAGTGTTTAATATTTACCAGTCTTTAGCATACATCTAATTCTGCTTCTTACACTGGCAGTATTATAGATTTGAGTAAATACCATATTATACAAGAGAACTTTGCAGCAAGCCAGTGTGTTACATGAGATGGAGAGCAGTGTTCAAACAGGTATTGATCTTTATCTGTTTCTGTTCAGTAGCTTCTTTCCCAACTATTTTCAGTAGAAAATAATAGCAAATGGAGACCTTAGTGTAAATGTTTACACACAATAGTATATAATTACATACATTAAATGTCTTATTTTGAAGCATTTTAGACTTTCCAACAAGAGTGCAAGTTAATGTGAGCAATGCTTCATTAAACACTTAAAATATGGTTTCATTAAAAAATTAAAAATACTTCAACACTTCAAAAACTAAGTCTCCACTTGGTCTGGAAAATTAGGCTTAAATGTCACCATTGGTAAAAATTAGATATGTATTTAGCCCCCTACTATGTAAAATAGGTTACTTATCTGATGTGATTTTTTTGATGATGGGTAGATATTATACTTCACATTCTTTGTATGGCAGCTGCTGACACTTGCACTGTCCATAACCATTAATGATGATGAAGGGTCCTTCATGGGTGGGTTCATACTCATTATACGGTCCTTGGTCTGACATATTTGACATATGGAGTCGTGTTTGGGATCGGAGCTGCCTGTGGTTCTGAATCATTGAGCACTGCCTAATTCTTCTTAAAGTAGGAGGGCAGCACTTCCTGGAGATGAACACTATAAAAATAATAAAAAAGAAAGAAAACAATAAAGCCATTGTTCCTGTAATTACCCGCTGAGTAAAGATGGCATTGTCTGGTTCAGGAAAATGTTCCTCTGTAGTAACTGCTATGCCTGCCGTAGTTGGGATTTCTTTGTCTCCGACATGGTAACTTGATGAGCTTATTCTTTTTGTATATTCAGTGGTTGGATCTCTGTAAGTTGTAGCCATGGGAGTGACAGTGGTTGATAAGTTCCAACAGAGCTGAAATCCGTGGACCGCATCTAGGATATCCTCTCCTTGGGTGTGGTCAGGGCTGTGACATAAGATAGAATGTTCCCACCGACCTTGGAAACTGCCCAGCCAGGAGGCAAGAGCACATATTCGGGGGCTGCATTCCCACAGATTGCCAGAGAGGCCAACAGTTGTTAGGGATTTCAGGGAGTTTAAGATCTTGGAATCAAGACTGTTTAACTTGTTGTTATCCATGAGGAGTATTTTAAGATTAGGCATCGTTTCAAATACTGTCAAGTCAATGGCTTTGATTTCATTTCCAGTCAGGTCTAGCTTTTCTAAAGTGCTCCAGGTCCATTCCATCCCACATGTCAAGTTGCTAATTTTGTTCCATTGTAAGAAGAGTGTATGCAGACTGCTTAGCCGGAGGAAATGAGCAAAATTAATCTTCGTCAGCTGGTTGTGCTCTAGGTGAAGCTCTCTCAGTTTGATTAATCCTGCAAATCCATTGCGAGCCAAACTTCGCAAACGGTTTGTGCTCAAATCCAGAAACTCCAGGCTACGACAGTCCCAGAACAAGCGTACTGGGATAGTCCGCAGGGAGTTGGAACGTAAATGCAAGGTCTGCAGCTTCCGAAGGCCATAGAAGAGTTCTGGATGCAGAGATGACAGCTGATTAAAAGATAGGTCCAAATTTTGCAGGTTAATCAGTTGGGTAAAAGTTGTGTTTGGCAAGTAAAATATTTTGTTGGAACTTAAGATTAATTCCTTAAGTTTATATAGTCCTTGGAAAGCATCTTCTTTTACTGTTGAAATTTGATTGTGATCTAAGTGGAGCCAGGTAAGTTGACTGAAGCTGGCAAATTGATCTCTTTCAAGCTCTGTGATGTGATTGTGCCTCAGGGACAGGCCCAGAGAGCCCTTGTCTGTGGCGTTTGGCACTGAGTGGAAGCCCTGAGAGTCGCAGTAGAATAGCAGCTTCTCGCAGCGGCATTTGGGTGGACACGCCATACCCAGGGCAGGCAGCATTTTTAAAACCATACTCATTGCATATATTGCTGCCAGCATAGGGGCCCCTAATGGCCACTTGAAATGTAAGCCTGCAGAATATAATTTAAGGAAAACAAGAAGATAGGATGTTTTTCAGCAGAACATATGGGCTATTAAAAAAAAACACAACATAACATTATGGCTAAAGATTTCACTGCATTGTAACTTTTCATTTACTGCAGAAAAATTAACCTCGTTATCTCTGGAACACAACTCAAACCATAAGATAAAACATATCCCTGTCATCAGCGATATATGTCTTTACCTAAACCTCCAAACCCAAAGATGAGACAGTGATTTCCCTCATAAAATGTGAATTGTGTCTTATTTTTAAAGCGTGATTCCTTGTTGACTATATAAAACATATAAATGCATAGACTTACCCATTCTTCTGAGCACATTTGAGGCTGCATTCAGTCGAGGTTGTCAGACTCAACGCAGTGAGTCTGTAAAAGGCTCTAATATGCAGGAGCCTTTGACCAGTTTTCTGTTCTGTGTCTCCAGCTTTCCTAGTAAAATTGAATCCGTCAGAATGAGTTGTTTTTTCCTTAGGATATTCCTCTGGAAAGCATTGGTTTCAATTTTTGTGATGCTCTGATCTCCTAAATAGATTTTTAGTATAAGTTATTAATTTTCTCCTTCTCTAACTGCTGCCGGTCATCAAAGCTTCAGTCTCTTCTCTCTGCAGCCGTTAGTTCTGTTGGTCTTAACTTGTTGATGGCAGATGGGCGGCTTGTTGCAGAGAAGAGCTCCTGGAGCAGCATGAGTGCATTTACTGAAAAGCCTTTCCGAGAAACGGCACAAGAATGGATTTGCTTATGTGCTGCGACCACACAGAACTGTATATAGGCTGACGTCACCGGGTGACGTGTCTTTTGTTTGGGTTTTCCAGAAGCTTTACTGTTAAAAAGCACAGTGCTTTTTAACAGTATTGGGGTCATTGTAAGACCCCCCCTTCAGTCCCCACCCCCAATTACAATAAAGTGAGAAAGAAGA
Organism: Hydrochoerus hydrochaeris; assembly: GCA_004027455.1. NCBI lineage: Eukaryota > Metazoa > Chordata > Mammalia > Rodentia > Hydrochaeridae > Hydrochoerus > Hydrochoerus hydrochaeris. Next base: position 168,415 of record PVLA01001798.1, on the reverse strand, counting down.
TCTCCTGGCTTAACATGGTGTTCCTTCAGTGTAGGAAGCGGCAGTGAGGTTGTAATAAAGACTGCATTCAAGAAGACCCATCTGAACAGTGAGTTGGGCTAGCAGAGTGATGATTTTTAATGCGTGTGGGAGCCAGTGTTAGACTGCCGATTCTGCATAGAGATAGATCATCTAAATAGGCAGAAGCCTGCACTATTGATTTATTAAGTACTGACTTAATACCAGCCTGTGCAAGGTAGTGGTGCTTCTCTGGTAGTTTGAAAAGCTACTTAGTTGCTGTGCTGTCATGCTTGGTAAAAATTAAAGTATATCACGGATTAGATGTGTTGGTATAACATCTTAAACCAAAAATAAAGGGTGGAGGAAGGGAAGGGCTTCCCCCAAAAAGGATTTTGTTATTTTTTTCTTTGAGAATTTCAGTGGAACTCTGGCTTAAAATATTTTTCCTCTTCTGCCCTATTTTATAATAATGGTTTATATCATGCTGATTGAAAAATAATGATGAGTTTATTTTTGGATGTTCTGCTAGGAGAAAAGCACAGGTAGAAGTAGTCATTTAAATACACATGACCCAGGTATTAACAGTGGAGCAGATGGTTTTAGACAAGTAATTCAAGTGTGACTAACTTCTGACATGGTCCCCTTTATTTACCTCAGAATCTGCCCTACTCCTTAACTGAAAACCTCAGCTGATGCCAAGTTTGGGGCATTGTGGCACTGAAATAACAGCACTTGCAAAGTAGCTCCTCCTGGCACTTGGGAACTGACTTTGAATCTCATACTAGCTCTTTTTGGCATTTCTTATAAATACAAAGGTCACTTACACTTTGGAATAGGAATTGCCTTGTTTTTTGCTTGACCTAACTCAAACTTCTCCATGTCAGATTGTATCATCATTTAGTAGGCCTTAGGAATGTACAGCTTGATTTAATATTTTACAAAATGCAAAAGATGTTTCTAGCATTAGTTGATGTCATTCTCATGCTTGTCTAAAGTAAGGACTTTTGCTTATCTAGCCTTACTGTTTTGATCCTGAATACTTATGTTTCCTCATACCATTGTAACTCCCAAGGGCAGAAGTCTCAAAACTACTGATGGTATCTGGTAAATAAGAAGATATCGGCCTATTTGCTTCTGAGGGCTTTATTATACCAGATAAGTCTAAAATGTCATTGTTGAAGCTTAGAGTGGTAGTTCAGCCCTATAGTCCCCACAGTTTGGGAGGCTGAGGCAGATTACAAATTTGAGGTCAGCCTGGGCAGCACAGCAAGACCCTACCTCAAAATAAAGCAAAAAGGGCTGGGGATGTTGCTCACTAATAGAGTACTTGCCTAGCATGTGCAAGATCCTGGGTTTAATCCCCAACACCTTTCTGCACATAAAGTATTTATCTAAAGGGGTAAAAGTGTTGTTTTGGAAGACTCTCAGGTTTCTTCCTTAGGACAGTGTGTTCCTTAGGACAGTGTGTAAATGTGTTGTGGAAACTCTAGCAATGAAGGTGTATATTTTAAATTCTCCTAAAACTGACCCAAGATGAGTTTAAAAGTGCATGAATTTTATTGGGGGAAATGCCTGGGAAGTATAAGGGAAAGAGAAAGCAGTAGGAATGTCTGAAGACTATGTATATTCAGCTCACAAGACATGTGTGATACCCGTAAAGGGGGAAGACTAGGAAAGAAAATTAGATGTAGATAGTCTCAGAGTGTAGTGCTGTTCTTAAATAGTTTCACTGGTTGCAGAAGTCCTGAAGCAAAGTTGCCTGTGAGATTCTTCTGCTCACATGTTTAGTACTGCACTAGTACTCCCACAGTGTTCCTGCACTGATATATATATATATATATGTCATTCTGTTTTAGACCCCAAGGTTGCCACTCTCTCTCACTGACCTTGATCCTTCCTATAATTTTCCTTTACAAGCCAGATATTCTTTTTGGGGGGAAGGAAGGACATTGAGACAGGCTATTGAGACAGGTAGCCCAGGCTGGCCTCAAACACACAACAATCCTTCTGCCTCAGACTCCCAAGTGTTGGAACTACAAATACGCACTAGCACCCTCAGTTAGGCCAGATGTTCTCCTCAATACCACTTCCCCCAAATCCCTTGAGATGTTGTAAATAGCTTATTGAAGATAAACACTCTGTAGTGAAAAAACCCTTTGCAATGCAGAAGCCAGATTAAATTCTTCCCTCTAGTAACTGCTTTAATACCATGGAGAGAAAAGCAATTAGGGATAGTTGTGTGTGAAAATTTAAAAGGAAGTGTCTCTTCTTCTTTGAACTCTTAGTTCTTTTCTGCTTTGTAATCTGCTTGGCCTACCTTTTATATACTAGTAAATGGAAATTATCTAAACCATATTGTTATAGTGCTAGTATAACAGACTTGTGGGCAGGGAAAATTGCTGAGAAACAATGAAATGTTACCATCTTTTTCATCTGTGTCTTGTGATTTTTAAGTAAGAGACAGGATTTCACTGTATTGGCCAGACTACCAATACATTTTCTCTGCATAGAATTAAGATATACACTTGTGCTCACTTGAAGAATCTGTTCGTTTTAATGGACTTTCTGACCCACTTGGCTAAAGGGGTTAATTTCATGCATATTGACTAGAGCTAGCACTCTTGGTCATTGAAGCTTTGAAATTCAATTTTCTGAGAACCTTCTTAATAGGCTCTGGGGTGTAGGGACAGTGACATGTACTGAGGCCTCCCCTTCTGCCCCCTGTATCTGGATTGTCAGTGCAAAGGAAATAAAACTTTTGGCCCAAAGAGAGCAAGATTATTTCTTATTCTGAAGAGTTATAGTAGTGTGTCAATATTATATCTGCTTTTGAGATGTTGATACCTGTTTTGCACATGACGGAATGAGGACTTGCCAAGTCTTCCATGACAGCTGGTTCTATCCTGATGCTTGTTTTACCTGTCTGTCTGTACAGTTTCTGCCTGCTGTCTGCCTGTGTAATGAGTCTGACTTTTGTCTCATATGGCTCTGCTCTAATTTAAACTTTGTCCCCCGAGCCTACTGTGTAATTATGAACTCCTCCCTGCCATTAACACAGTATAGGCATCAGATATAAAAAAATTCCACATATGTTTCGTCACATTATTTGTTTTTGAATGGTTTTATGGTTTTTCTAAAGGTAGCACGTTCATCTAAGAAAATACCCAAAATATAGCACTCTTTTCTGAGCTATGAGGTAAAGTAGAAAAGTGACGCTTATGTAATATTAGGGTGCCTCATCTATTTAAAAAAAAAAAGTTTGAAATAAGTAATATTAGGCATACTGGAAACTTTTTTTTTGTAATTTAAGGCTAAGGCTCACTTTAAAAGAAATTTATAAACAGTGGTCTAGATAACTATTGTATTTTATGATTAAGATAGTAACTGAGTTTTACCAGAGGCTCCCAATGACTTGTAATATTCAGCTTAAAGGCAATGTCTGTCTTCCTTCTGTGACAGAGGCACAACAGAGTAAAATTGCTTCTCATATTACTCCTCAAATGTGTATTGCACAACATTGTGTTGTTACCCAGTCCAAACCAAGATGTTTAGTCCTACTTTCAAAAAGACATGGCTTGATTCTTTAATAGATTTCCCAAAAATTTTCTCAAGATTCTCCTTAGACTGTTTATTCTTTCTTGAAGTCTTCTCTAGCTGATCATTAGCTTCAAGGTCACCATTTTTCTGAAGTTCTACACCCCATGCTTTAACTCAAGGACCCTACTACTGTACTGTTGACAGCCTCCACATTTCCCTTTTGTACCTGTAGGTGAAGATGCTCTATTCCTTCCTGGGTAGGAGGCTTCAGATGCCCATTCTAATGCAGGTGTGCATGGGTGCGTGCATGCGTGTGTGTATGTGTGTGTGCATTTTCACTGGGGATCGAACCTATGGCCTTGGTATTGAGCTATATCTCCAGCCCTTTTTGTTTTTTATTTTGAGACACAGTCTCATTAAATTGCTAAATTGCCCAGGGTGGGTTTGAACTTGCAACTAGCTTTGGCATCCCATAGTGTTGAATTTATAGGCATGAGCTACCACATCTGGCAAAGACTCAGGTCTTGTAAAATGCTATTTTGATTTAATTTTAATTTTTATGATGGCTGATAGAATAATTGTATGTAATTAGACTTTTCTGTGAAATTAAAGGAGACTTGCTGTCTTCTTTTTAAATGTTTCAGAGTTAAAACATTGAAGTGAACCCTCTTGCCCTATCCTCTCCAACCTTACTCCAGATTAAAGTAAGGATAGAAAGCTATATTTGGTGTTGTTTGAACAGTCTTACATTTTCACTAATGACAAGGAAGGAGAATGACACAGTCCTGTGACTTTTAAACATGTCTCTAATTGACTGCCAGTTCATCATTTCATCTGTGTCTGATGGTAAACAAAGACAAAAGATAATTATTCTAAGGTATGATTTGAGGAGGAGGACTATGTGGGGGTACTCTGGTGAAGCACTCAACTTGAGCTTAGTTTGGTCAATGGAAGCTTCCAGAAGGAATTGATATCAAAAGGATAAATAGGAGTTAGAGGTATATTCCAGCTAGATAAGAGAGAGAGAGAGAGCATTGGCATGTCTGAATGACCAGAATGCATATGGATGAATCACAGCATGGAAGATGGCAAGGTGACCATTGTCATTAGAGTAATGGGATTAGCTATGTTCTGTCAGCGAGTATGTAGAGTCAGAGAAGGAAGCTTTTGGCAGAAAAGCCCTGAAGAGATCAAATATAGTTCTTCGATTTAAAAAGTATCTCCTGCTCCTAATCATGGCAGAAAGATGTTTTTTGCTATTAGGTTGAGTAGTTTTTGGTGGATTTACCTGTAACCTTTGTTACATCATTTAGGAATTAAAATGCCTCCAGCAATATCAGGAATTCCCCACCCCATTCCATATTTCACCCTTCCTTGTGCAAGGGTTGGAGTTAGAGTTAAAGAATTATAACCTCTTCTGCTTAAGTTTTACTGTTAACTCCTGTTACATTACTGTTAACTCTTCTCAGGCCCTGCATGATAAAGGAGGTTATTCTGAATTACTTTACCTCAGTTTATAAATCTTCTAAAAAAGATGTTATGATCATTCTTGTCCCTTTCAAGTATAAAAGTTCTGTTAAAAGTTTATCTAGATAAATAGTAATCTGTCTATTCTGGAAGAGGGTGTAGTTTTCATGCTTACATTACAGATGGTTTTGAAAGCCCCTTCAGTATCTCATTCTTGTGTTGCTAGCAGCTGGTTAAGCTATTATAACCTTTGCTTCTCAGCTCAACTGGTACTTGCTGAAGAGAAGCTTCATGTTGAAGCCTTAAGCAAGCCTTATCTTTTTGTTAGGAAGCCCTTTGCTACTGCTAAGCAGGGATACACATATCAAAGTTAAGTGAACCTGAGAGGCTCAGGAATTGGAATTTCTGAATTAGATGAGAGCTGAGTGAGGATCACTTAAAGTTTCTTACAACTTTGAGCAGTAGTAACACAAGCTGAGTATCCATAATTTGGAAATCCCAAATCCAGAATACTCTGAAATCCAAAACTTTTTGTCAAAAAAGTCTATACTAATATTAAAAAAAAAAAATTAAATTAAAAAAAAAAACCTGGAATGTGAAACACTTCTGGTCCCAAGCATTTCACATAAGAGTTATTCAAACTTTGTTTTCTGGGGTTGCTATTCCTAATGTTTGTTTGAGTAACTTTATTTTTACCTGGATAAAATGATAAACAAAATTTGTAACAACTTTAATTTAAAGAGAAGTAACTTTCCAGACGGGTAAGCTCTACTTTCATCAAGCTCAAGGTTGTGTATGTGTGTGCATAGTTATCCTTATTATACTTTAAATAATTGGAACCCTAAACTTGCTATTTGACCTATAGTTTTTTTTTTTTTAATGAAGGGATATATTGAGTTGAAAGTGATCTGTCTAGTGTAACTGAAAAGATTTAGTAAATAACTGCTTTTGAACTATCCCCACCCCCATTAATGAGGCAAAAACTTCTATTTCCCACAGTAATAAGAAAGACAAATTGATTTTTAGGGTACTTTGGCAAAAGAATGAAAAGATTCATGGTAAGGGCTGCCTTATTCTTAAAGTGAATCTTCCTATGTAGCTGTAATTATCTCATGGACTTGATTCTACTAACTTTCACAGTAAATCTCTGTCCAAATTGAGGAAACTCTCAGGCATTCTGAATGGCAGGGACTTGGACTCTTACGAGATCACTGAGCCTCATCTTTGGGTTTCGAATTTCAGATATTTCTGGAACACATGAGTAGAAACATCCCAAAATATGGCAAGGAGCAATTTATTTAGAGACATTTTCTTGAAGTAGGCAGCTAAGTTTGTTCAGAGATGGTCTCTAAATTTCTAATTTAGTATTTGAAGAAATTTTCTTGAAGTTCTTGAATACTTAAGGAACTTGAGGAGACTTTCCAGATTAAAGCATTAATTATGGGTCATCTTGAGTTTGATTCAGTTTTAGATACCTTTGTCTTAGATCCTGATGTTTTGATCTTAAGATTATCAGTAACTCACTAGACTTTTTAAGTTCTCCTGTGACTGATGGCCCTGAATAAATCATACTTTATTTCTGAAGATAGTAATCCTCATACCTCAATCAGTTTTTGTTGAGGTGCCACTCTCCCCCATTAATATTAGTGGACTACAGAACTTAATTTTTTTTGATGAATAGGTATGTTAGGGAAAAGGTAAGGAGACTCTTAACAAGATTTGACAGTGACTATGAATTTTATCACTTACATTTAAACCTCTCATATTCATAAGTCCCATTTTTTCTTTTCTGTCCATTGCTTAAAAACAAACAAACACCTTACAGTCCTTTTTCCCCCTCTAGTAGTCCATAAAAATGGAGGCAGCTAGAGTAAGTGGCATTGTATCTACTTAAAAAGGAGATAAAGTAAACTAAAATTACTCAGAAAGCATATAGTAAACATGCAATGAGATTACTACCACCACTGTCTTTAGTTGCTTTCTTATCACTAAGATACAATATCCAAAACCTGTAAGTTAATGGAGAAAAGGCTTATTTGGCTCATAGTTTATAGAGGTTTTAATCCACAGTTGAATGGCTCCAAGGCATGATGGCACAGCAGAGTGGCATGACAGAGGAGAAAGATCTCATGGTATGGCAGGCAAGAAGCAGCAAGAGAAAAAGGAAAGAGGAGGAAGAACAGGAGGGATATATAAAATATCTGTCAGCAAGAGAAAAAGGGAAAAGGAGGAAGAACAGGAGGGATATATAAAATATCTGTATCTATCCAGGCCCACAGTAACCCACCTCTTCCTACCAGGCTTCAGCTCCCAAACCTCACACCCAGCTATAAACCTATTAGCTGACTAATCCAGTGATGAGTGTCACACAGCTATGATCCAGTCACCTCCCCAAAGCCCCACCTATGAGTGCATGAGGCTTTGGGGAACGTTTTAGATATAAACCATAACACCCACCCATTCATCTGTACTGTTGGTTGATGTACTTACTGACAGCACATCTGAATCAAAATGTTTAAATGTTATCCCAAAGGAAGAATACTGGGTTAAATTCCTTTTCTTTTTATCTTGACTACTAATGTGTTTTATAGAGTCATATTTGTTTTGTGAAAATGAATTTTTAATGTACTTATGTTTAGCAGTTTATATCTCACTAAGGTATTTCCAGGGATATAGCTAACTATACCTGGGGTAACAGCCCTTGTCTTCTTTCTTTCAACTACCAAGAGGGGTTTCTCACCCCTGCCCCTTCCCGATTAGAATGTTACCTAGGCAAATCTCAGTGTAACTCTTGGGCCTCTGAAGAAATGGTGATTTATTTATTTACGTATGTATGTCTTTTTGAGACAGGGTCACCAAAGCCTCATGCACTCATATATAGTTTAAGCTGACCTTGGGCTCACTTTATAGCCCAGGCTGGTCTCGAACTTGCAATGATCCTCCTGCCTCAGTCTCCCTAGTTGCTAGGATTATAGGAGTGCACCCACCATGCCTGGCTAAAGTGGTGATTTTATATACTTCTCCAAGAGGGACTAATATGTTCTTTTTGTGTAATGTAATTGCACTAATCTTAACCTAGAAGTTCTAAAAATATAACAAGTTATTTCTTAAAGCATTCTGACTTGAGTTATATAATACACATTTGGTTGGTTTGAGATAGGGTCTTGCTTTTGTAGTTCAGATGGACCTTGAACTCACTGTATAGCCAAGGCTAGCATCAAACTCAAAGCTCTCCTCCCACCTCAGCTCCCCAAGTACTGAGATTACTTATGGGCTACCACGCCTGGTTTCAAACAAAAGTCTTTGTCTCCTAGTTTCTCTTACTTTGGTAAAACTTTCAATTCCATTCATCAGATAATATGGAGCCTAAGAATTGAAGAGGCAAGGGAAGGATCATGAACAAATCCACACAGAATTCGTCTGCCCCATGTTATCTAATTTTGGATTAAAGAAGCTGGGCTCCCCCCCACCCCCCCGTGATGATCCAAGCACTAAATAGCTATAGAATATCATTAAGATGGCTTGTAAATTACTGAAATGGATATTGTTTTACTTTGCATCCAGGCTGGACGTAAAGAAAGAAGTGATGCACTCAATTCTGCAATAGATAAAATGACAAAGAAGACCAGGGACTTGCGCAGACAGGTAAGTTGGGAGAAAGTACTGATTGCTTTTCTGAGTTCTCAATTTTATGGTTTTAATTAAAATCCCAATAAATACTAGATTCATTTTAGTTAGGGGAAAGAATTGATTTTCACAGAAAAGTGGCTATGCCTATTTTGTTGCAAGTAAACTTCTTAGCGGGTAAAACTTTAAAAGGGACATGGGATAAAAGCCCCAACGGGACACTTTAAAAAGTGGGAAAGGGTGTATAAGTAAGAAATTCCTTTTAAAATGACTTGGGGACCTATGAAAATAACCTCGAAGGATTTTGTTATATTGGCTCATGTATAGTAGCGACAGAAATTCTATAATTACTTATTTGTGTTGCCCCTTTCTGATTATACACTTGTAGTTCCTTAGACATAGGGTGGAGTTGTGTTCCTAGTTTAATATGATTGATATAGAGGTATTCATGAATCTGCATTTTTCTATGTTTGGTAAGATAAAGAATTTGTTCTGATATTTAGAAGAAAAAGTCCCATAGACATAGTTAAATTAAATTTTAGTTTTTAAAGAACTTAAAGTTGAATTTATAAAAAATGGATTAAGATGTAAAAAGTTACAGTAATAATTTAGAAAATAGTCAAGAGACATTTTATTGCTCATGTCTCATAAAGCAAAATTAAAGGTTAAATGTATATTTACTTTCTTTTTGATGCAACAGTATTTAAAAATGGTTAGAAAGGTGGGGCCAAGAATATAGCTCAGTGGCAGCATGAATACTTAGCATACATGAGACGGAGTTCAATCTCCAGCACCCTCACTCCCAAAAAAATGTTTATAAAGATAATCTTTTCAAGTTTTAAGGTTTGGTCCTGGGATATAGCTTAGCAGCATAGCACCTGCATGGCAAGCATGTGGTCCTGAGTTTGATTCCCAGTACCAAAAAAAGAGGATTGGGGTTTAAGGTTCATAGTTTGAACCCTAAACTCCTTTAGAAAACTTGCAGAAAGTGCTCTTTTTTCATTTGTCTTTGTTAAGCTTTGTATTATTCCTTTAAGATACAGCCTTAGTTTTGTAATTCTCACCAGAGAAGAATATTTTCTTGAAAACTGAGATTCTGTTGCTAAAATGTGGTGACTGTAGTACAAAGTATAATCTCCATGATCCTATGTTTCCTGTGTTATAGGTCATGTAATTACATTGCTTACATCAGAGGCCCTCATATAAGTGCAGCCAATCAGTTGTAGACTCTCATTAGATTTAAAAGTACAAGACAAAAAAGGCTAGCTTCTTGGCAGAAATAAAATCAGATTTATACAATTTAATTATTAGCTCCGCAAAGCTGTCATGGACCACGTTTCAGATTCTTTCCTGGAAACCAACGTTCCACTTTTAGTACTGATTGAAGCTGCAAAAAATGGAAATGAGAAAGAAGTTAAAGAATATGCCCAAGTTTTTCGTGAACATGCCAACAAATTGATTGAGGTAAGTGTTTTAGTAGTTTTTTTTTTTTAACTAACTGTAAGTAACTTGGTGAAATGTCATGAGTTTTAATCACAGTTTAATCAGCTAAAATTTTTAGTGGTTCACCTGATATACAACATGTATAAAATAAATCATTTGTCATCACTGAATGTCTATCCACAGCTACCATTTTTTGGTCAGTTTATATTAATTATGTAACGTATTAATTTCCTACCCTAGAAACTTAACATTGCTATTTAGTGTTACTACAGATAAAGATAGGTTATGATACTAGACTTAGAAGAGTATAAAAAGTGGTGGTGGATAAGGGCTGGAGCTCCCAGGAATTATACTGGGCTTGCATCTTGGCTAATTGCCTAGCCATCTCAATTCCCATTTCTTATCTGTAAAATGAAACCAATGATACCTACTTTGGTCTGTTTTGCAGACCAAAAGAGATGGCATATGTCAATAGGTGCTTAGCCTGATACTTGAGACAAGACACCAGACCAATCTTCCTGTTTAAAAATGGGAAGTATAAGCTCTGGTATTATATTAATTAGATACATTTACATAGTAGAAATTTGTATGGAAGAGGTTGATTTGTAGGGTGATAAGAAAAAAGAATTACCACTTGGTTTCCAGGTAAATTAGATTTGCCTCTTTTGCTGACTGAATTCATTATTTACTTTATTATGCTGCATTTTGGAAACATGACACACAGTAAACATATACCCAAGTTATTTGATTTTTGTAACTGTAATTCAAAATACCAAATATTTGGTAAAGATAGTCCATAGATCATTTGGTAGGTTGGTCATTATGTAAGAGCAGAACATAGACTTTTTGTATTAAATGTGTCTTATACATTTGGATTTATAGTGACATTAGCCCAGGCTAATACCATAAAAATATATCAAGGAAAACATCAGAATCACATTAAGTCCATTACTAATTTTATATCTAGTTTTCTTTGAACATTAATTTAAGTGTTTTTCTGACCTTATTTATGTACAGAATACATAGGTCAGTCTGCTATTCAAGTTAATGATTGTGGCATTTGGAACTAAAATCAGAGTTTTCATTTGAGTCTTCATTAGGTATAATCTTATTCACAGTAGCTGCATGACAGCACAAGATGTAATTTCCAAGTATACAAGATTTTGTGTTCAGGAAACCAATCTTCTATAGTAACAGTAGCCTGTGTATTAGAACGTTTGAGTGACAGGAGTCAAGGACACTGTAAGCCCAAGGCCTCAAGTAACAGCACAGTAACAAGATTAGGGTGGCGGCTGAAGAGAGGGCAGCCCTCATCTGCACTGCAGGGCCTTTTATTAGGACAAGTTGTATTGTTCTCAGCCTCTCTGCCAGCCCACTGAAGCTGACACTTGCTGATACCCGTATGGTATCCTTTCTACAACATTTCTTTAGTAGGGAAATTGAGGCTTAGAGAAGTTAGATATTTGCCTAAGCTCATTTGACTTGCGTTCCCCCCAATAGTAAAGGTGTTCAACCCAAGCAGAGTAGCTTAGTGGACATCCTGATACCCCTGAGAGTTGGTGAACTTGGTGGCATTGGAGACTTTACTCCAGGCCAGGAGGTTTTTTTCAAGCTTATATTTTTTTACTTCATTTTGAATCACTAACTGGCGCTCTCTTAGTGTAGTGTCCCCCCACCACAGTTTAATTCTAACCTGGTTCTCACCTTTATCCCTTGCCATGCCTTCCACCCCCAATCTTATCAATGAATTAAATACCTGGCTTTTCATTGTCTAAGGTATAACCATAGGCTTTGTAGTGCCATTATGAAACAGTTAAATTACATTTATGATAATAGAGTCAGTATGATACATAATTACATGTGTCCATGAAAACAAAATGACAGTGCTGCTCCTCTCTGTACTACTTTTGTAGTAGCAAAGGTAAAATACTTAATTGTGAGTTTTTATTAATCTCTTGATTTAAACATCTGCAGGCCAACTCTAGTTTGAGGCCCATTTTCCCTGAGGGTCCCAGGGAAGTAAGAATGCTGTATAAAAACTGGGCAGGGCTAGTAAGAATAAGTCTGGCAGCAATGGAAAGGCTCAGATTCTTCAGCTAGTGAGAGTTCTGGCACTAATTATGAGGCATTTGTACAGACTCACAGGTTAAGGCCATTGTCCCCAGAGGGGGACTGCCTGTACTTTAAATGAGAGCCGTAAAGTTTGGATACTTGTTAGTGTAGAACACGGTCTATTTTGGACAAAGTTCTGTGTGCCTCTGAGAAGAGTGTGTATTCTGTTGTTGGGTGGAACACTCTGTAGATGTCTACTAAGTCTTTTGTCCAGAGGTTTAGTTGAGCTCTAATATTTCTTTGCTGATATTTTTGTTAAGTTGATCTATTTGTAACATTTGGGTATTAATGGTGCCCATTTCCACTGTATTAGTGCTTACCTGATTTTTTCATATTCATTAGTGTTTGTTTTATATAGTTGGATATGCTGATATTTGGTACATATGTATTTATGATCATCTCTTCTGGATTTTTTTTTTTTTTTTTTGTACCGGGGATTGAACTCACGACCTTGCACTTGTCTTCTTCTGGATTTTGCAAGGATATTGTAACCTTTTTTGTGTCTTCTGATCAGTCTTGGCTTGAAATCCACTTTGTCTGCAAATAGAATAGCTTCTCCTGCTGTTTTCTGGGTTTTTGTTCCATGATGTGTTGTTTTCCATCCTCTCACTTTTAGTTTGTAAGTTAAATGTGTTTCTTGTATATAGCATATGTTTGGATCCTATTTCTTATCCCATTTGGCCAATCTATTTCTTTTGATGGGTGAGTTCAGACCATTCACATTGATGATTATAACTTATAGGTATTATGACTTGTCCTTGTCAATGTATGATTTTCTTGTTGAGTCTTTTTTTCCCTTCTATTTAATTGCTTGCCTTGCCTGATGAATTCATCCTGTTGGTGTTCTTGGAATTGTCTTTTTCTAGAATATCTTTCAAAACTTTTCAGAATGTTGATTTGGTGGACATGTATTCAGATGTTTTTTATCATAGAAGTATCTTATTTTTTTTAATTTTGAAAGATAATTTTGTGGGATCCATGCATCTGAGTTAGAGGTTGATCTCTTTTAGGGCTTGAAATTCTTCATGCTGTCCTTGACTTAAAGGTTTAGGTTGAGAAGTTGACTGATTCTGATGTTTTCCTTTATAGATTTGTTTCTTTTCTCTAACAGCTTTTAATATTCTGTTCTTGTATTGAATTTCCAGAATCCTAAGTGAGGGGTGGTAGTGCATTTCTATAATCCTAGTACTTGAGAGACTAATGCTGGAGAATTGCTGTGAGTTCGAAGCCAGCCTGTGCTACAATAGTGAGTTCAAGACCAGCCTGTAATATATAGTGAGACCCTGTCTCAACAAATAAACAAACAAATAAACTAAATTTCTTAGAATCTTGACTCTTACATTCCTTTATGTAGTTTTTTTTCTGATCATGGCTAATTAGAGTTCTGTATGCCTTACTTATCTGTACATCTTAGCCTTTGAGTCTATCTCAGGATCCTGCCTTTTCTGATTTTTAGAGATGAGAGGTTGTAGCCTGTTTGGCCTAGTACCCAGTTCTTTGCTATTGGACTGTAGTATTATGTCCCCCATACAATCTAGGTAATGGCAAACAAGGAAAATCAATTGATCACAGCACCAGTCATCTTGGCTAAAATAGTACAGTCAGCAATAACAATAGCATCAAATACAGACTGGAAAATGACAAGCTGTGATAACTAATAATTTGCCACTTTATATGTGTAAAATTTAGAGTTGTATAACAAAACCTAAGACAAATGAGAGTATTATATACAGTAAATATCTAACAGTAGAGCAATTTTATCCTAAGGGGAGAAAATTAAAAGGAAAAAGAGGAAAAAGGAATAAAAGAAGAAAAATATAATTGAAGTAAGGTGAAGGACAGAGGAAGATTACTCAATTTTAGGAAACTGATAAAGAAGATAGGAGGGATGGAAAAGCATGAAAAAACATAAACAGAGACAAAACAAGACAAAAAAAAACTACAAATAATGTTCACCTTCACAAAGAAACAAAAATGATCAGAGGAAAAAAAACCTTAAAAAGTGAAAAAAAAGAAAAATCAAAAGATGCTTCTCTGTGATTTCAAGCCTGTGCTTATCTTCTTGGGGTCTGTAGTTTTGTGGCACTGTCCAGTTGAGGTTGTGATTGTGCTCTTGCTGGTAGATGAAGGAGGCACTCAGAACCTACATTTGTGCTGGAAGATCCCAGCAAGCCAGCAGTAGGATTAGGGCTTGGTGTTGGTTCTGGAACTTTCAAATCCACAGAAGTTCAGGCTGAACCTAATGTCTGGTTGTGGCGTTGAGACATGAGTCATTTAGCTTATAATATTCTGGGGGTCTCTTGCAGGCCTGCCATGGCTCCCTGACCATAGACCTCTCCTGTTATTGTCTCTCACTCAGTCACTGTGGTAGTTTAACACTGGGAGCCTTGAGATAAAGCTGACCCATGGCTGCTGGGTCCTGGGCTCTGTTGGCTCCTCCCTAAAATGTCATCTGACTAACATGCCATCTAGGGCACATAGCAGTCACTTGGACTGGCATCAATCCACCGTTTCATTCCACTGGTACATTTCTCCCTGGAAGCCTCTGAAGTTGCCACTTTCACTGTGTTTCTGTAGGTTACATCTTCCCTTCTCTCACCACATGCTAGGGGCCAGAGAAAAAGTGCTATTTGCTGCCCCTTGTCATGCATTATGTGCTGTCTCTTCAATTTCTCTGTGGGATCCAGTTTTCCCTTCAGATCCTTCTTGGGTCCCAGGAATCTACCTCTCTCCTTTCCTTCCCCAAGTTGTTATTTTGCTCAGTGTCCTTTTAATACATGACCAAAAGAGTTAGGTGTGTTGGGTCTTGCTAGCTTGGTTTTGGGGAGTGTTATATATTGTTTTAATAGAAATAATTTCCTCCTGCATCAGATGAAGCAGAATAAAAAGTTTGTGCTTTATTTTTATTTTTTTGTGATAACAGGGATTGAACTCATGACCTCACGCTTGCCAGCCAAATCCCTGGCCCTATGTGCTTTATTTTTTTAGGAGTGTTATATAAAGTTGCTTCAAATGATATTAATAGTTTCCAAATAGTATTAGGGATAATACCCTCTGCAAATTTGAAACCTCTTAAGGTGTCTTCTATGTCTTTGACTTTATGGAGATAGAATATTGGTTTCAAGAATAAAAACCACATAGTATTGAGGTTTTACCTGCAGAAGCAGATCTTTTAAGTTCCTCTCCATACACACAGTGTCAATGACTATGTAGTCTTGGCTGCCTGTTGGAGCCTTATTAAATGACTTTTATGATTTTACTTTAAAGTAAATAGCAGAATATTTGGTATAAAGTCTGTCTTTTTAGCTGTTATTTTCTGAGAGTATGATCTCACAACCCATTTGTCAATGGAGTAACTCCTTGCATAGTATCAAAGCCCATGTCCTTATGTGCAAGTTACACGGTGTATGTCCTTAAGGCCATTACATGAGAGGAGCAGGAGTTACGGGCCAGTAATAGTGAACTGGGTGGATCAACTACTTGTGCATCATTTTTTTTCCCCCCTGTTCTGGAGGGCTTTTCTCTCATCTGTTTTTAAAATGACATGGCTATGCTTCTAGATAATGATTTATTCTTGTCTGTTTCTCCCAATCAAGTAAATGATTTATGTTGCTCTTCAATTTAAAATATATTCAGGTGAAAAATTTATTTGTTGTTACAAATAATTCTCTTATTATAATGCACTTGCAACAATAAGGTTGTATCTCATGCATTGCCTTATGAATTAAGTACCAAAAAGCAAATGTAACTGGTGTATTTTTGAGCTATATTATCACTTGCTCCCCTCCTTCTGGTATTTTTTCATTATCTGGGACTTTATAAGATATGGCTTTATTGGTTTGAAATGTGTATTTTAACTGCAAATTGAATGATTTGCATTGTAACTTTTATTCTGTGGTGTGCTGATAATATGGTGTGCTCTTTAAGGCTTTGTAAAGAACATTTGAGTTCAATGTTAACCTTTTATCACTACTCGTGACATCTTGGATATTTTCTCTATATGCTACTGAAATTCTGGCAAATAGCAAAGTAAATGAAGCTTCAGTTTAGATCTGTATGATGTTTGATGAAAAAAGTCAGGTGTGCCTTGGAGGTAATTTTGATTTTGGATTCCATATGAATTCTAAGCATATTCAGCTTGGTTTTCTCGCATTTCCAAAGGTCTGTAAGTTGCAAAGCATGTGGGTATGTGAGACAAAAATGTCTTATAGATACCTTACAGATTTTTTTAGTTGAATTTTATGACTCAGATTTTTTGAGTGATATTAAAATAAGGGCAGTTTGTTTAGGTGAACCCTAAACTCAAGGGTTCTGAATTCTTTTCTCCTAGCACAGTGGAAATGATTAAGGAAGCATTCTGCCCAACTTTGTGTCTGGTCCAGACAACAGTGGCAACTCTTCCATTTTCTCACCAGGAAATAGGTCTAATGATGGGCTCATATTTAGACAGCATCCTTTCTAGATTTATTTATGGATTAGGCACTGTTATGGTTTGTGTTCAGATGCCCCACCCCCCAAGCCTCATGCAATCATGGATGCACCTGAGTCTGGTGTTCATGATTGTTTCTTTGTCTGGCACTGGGGTTGGTGGTGTGAGTGCTGCAGCCACCCTGGCATACAGTGTAAGGGCGAGAAGGAGATAAGCTTTGCTCTCTCTTTTACTCTGTTTGCTCTTGCTGTTTGCAGTGGCCATGAACAGCTGCCCCACCATGCCATCCTGCCTTGGAGCCAGCTGAGTATGGACTGAAATCCCCAAAACTATAAGAAATAAACCTTCCCTTGCTTCACTTTGAGTGTCAGGTATTTTTTCTCAACGACAAGAGAAAAGTAACTAAGGCAGCTAAATAGAAGAAAGAACTTTAAAAGTGATTCATGGAATATCATACAAATTAAAATAATTACCAAAAAAAAAAAAAAAAAAAAGGCCGGGAGTGGTGGTGTGTACTCCTGTAATCCCAGCACTCAGGCTGCAGTAGGAGGATTGTTTCAAGCTTAAGAGCAGCCTGGGCTACAAAGTAAGCATAAGGCCAGCCTGAACTACATGGCAAGACCCTGTCTCGAAAAGACCAAAAAAAAAAAAAAAAAAGAATTACAGGATTACCTGAATTATGATGTACAAATAAAACCTTTTAAAAAATCAAATAGCCAAATTATTTAAAATAGTTTATTCTATTTCAGTAAATTCACTACCTCTAATCATTTTATATTTGTTACTATGTAGTAATATTTCCATTTACATCCTGCCTCTTCCCAAAATTCAGTTGACATGGCTTATTTTGATCAAAAACTTAAGGTTGATATGGAAAATTAGGCTCAAGCAAATAATAGTAGACAATTGTGAACTTAATTGTCATGTTGAGTTTTGATTTCACACCCAGTTACTAGTTAGGGGAGCAGGAGAGAAAACCGAAACACAGTTGCATAGTTCTTGTTTAGAGGATGAAGAAAAATATGACTCCTATTCCCTTGAAATAGCTTAATTTAAGAACAGAATGTAAAAAGAATCTTAACGTGAAGCTTTCAAAAAGGAATATCAAATAAGCATTCAATAATGATATACTCACCCCTAGATATATAGGGTCCTCAGTATTTTGATAGTAAGTAAAGAGCCATGAGTTTCCTTATTGTAAGTACTCTACAAAGGCTGTGTCATCTAACTGCCACTGAGTCAGGTATGATCTGGTAAGACATTTATCCAGCATTTGGTATTCAGTCTCCCTGGAACAGTATTCAGAACACTGAGGATTTCAATACATCTGTTATCATTACTAACATGTGAATTCATTTTTGCCATTGTGTTCATTCTGTCTTTCAGTGCAGATCCATTGCAAGCTCTCTGCTTCCATTCCACATTCTTCATTTCTAACTTTTTCTTCCCTCTGTTTCTAGCGTTTTTGTTTTTCCTCTTGTTTGAAAGTGATACACTCTGTTATATTAATTGAAACAATATTTTAACATGCATGTTCAACTCACAGGTTTTCCTTCTTCTGAAACAATATAGTACTGTATTACAATCTTAAGAGTGTGGGGGTTGTTTGTTTGTTTGTTTGGTTTTCGGTATTTTGTTGTTGTTGGGGTTTTTTGTTTGTTTTATTTTGGTCTTTTTGAAACAGGATTTCACTATGCAGTTCAGGCTGGCCTTAAACTCACTTTGTAGTGCAGGCTGGCTTTGAACTGGCAATCCTCCTACCTCAGGCTCCTGAGTGCTGGGTTTACAGGTGTATGCCATCATGCCTGGCCTTAAGAGTACTTTTAATTTCAGTCATTTTAGAATTTAAATATTACTGTTATCCACTATTTTGGGTCTCTCGTTTGTTAGCCCCATAAGTTAGACATTATTGATTGCCTGATTCATTTTATTTGGGCTTTGCTCAAACCTACCAATCTGATAATCTTTTTATTGCCTCATATCCTTGCATATTGAACCTTCTTCTGTAATCACCTCCTTCCTGAAGTATATTCTTTAAAAAGTTGTAGGGGAAGGAAATCTTGGGAGTTAGTGTCCTTGGATTGTTTCATTGTTGTTTTAATATCTTTACTTTGTCCTATCGTGGGGGGTGGTGGCCCATTGGATATAAATATTTCCTTTATGACTATTTAAAAATCTCTGAATTTTTGTTGTCCTAAACCTTCACTTCAGTGTAATCTAACCGTGGGTTTCTTTTTATTTACCCTGTGTAGAATTTGTTTGACTTTCCAACTCTGAAAATTATATTTCATCCTCTCTGAAAAAAACATAGCTATTTTCTTTTTCATATTGTCTCCTGCCATTCTTTCCTTCCTTTTGAAGTTCCCAGTAGTAATAGTACATTGACTCAGTCTGTCTTGCATATTTCTTTTACAGATTTCATATTTTCCATATCATGAAACATTTTTATTTCCCAAATAATTTCTTTAGTTTGACCTTCCAGGTAAATAAATCTCTTTAGCAATGTTTAGTTAATATTTTGTGTTTCTAGAAGTGGTAGATGTTACTACTTTCTTTCTGTTTTGATCCTTTTCAAATCTACCTAGTCATTTTTGGTTTGGAGTCAGGGTCTCACTGTGTAGCATAAGCAGTCCTCACCTCACAGTGATCCTCCTGCCTCAGCCTCCTAAGTGCTGGAATTACAGCCATGAGCTACCATACCCAGCCCTAGTTGCTCTTGAGTGTCTCTGTCCTCTTTATTTCTGTTAACCTAAGAAGTAGTTTTGTTATTGTTTTGTCTTGGTAGTGGCAGTGGTGGTACCACTAAGAATTGAACTGAGTACCTTGTGCATGCTAGGAAAGTATTATCACTGAGCTATATCCTCAGCCTTTTTTAGTTTGAGTCAGGGTCTTACTTTATGCATACTGGCCTTGAACTTGAATTCCTCCTGCCTTAGCCAACATATGTAGCCTATATTCCATTTTTCATTGTATGAATTTATTATGGATCCAATTACATAAGTAGTTGTTTTGTTTATTCTTGTACAAGATGGCATATTTCCTTTTGTACTTTGTGTTTTTTATTTTGAGTTCACATTCTTGGCATTTTGTATGTGGAAGGAATTTGGGGTTACATGACCTTTTTGGGGGGAGGTAGGTACTAAAAGAGTGAACCCAGCATTTCATGTAGTTCTCGTCGGCCCTTTTGTTTGTTTTTTGTTTTGAGACACGGCCTGACTAAGTCACTAAGTTTTTCAGGTTGGGCTTGAATTTGTTTTTTGTTTTGTTTTGTTTTGATTTTTGTACCAGGGATTGAACCAACAGCCACAAGCTTGCCAGGCAGGTGCTTATGCCGCTGAGCTAAATCCCCAGTCCCACCGTTTGCATTTTTGATCTCCTGCCTCAGTCTCCCAGTGTGCTGAGATTATAAATATGTACCACCATACCCAGCTAAATTAACTTCCCTCAGAGAAAATTTCCTTTCTTATATGCTTCTACCAATTGCCTAGGGATTCTAAACTTAAAGAGTTTTTCAGGCCAAATAGATAAAGATAATGTAATTTCTACATCTGGAACCCTCAAGGAGGAGGCCATATTTTGGTTTGCATTTAGGGTAGTATGGAGGCCTTTTCTTCTCTTCCTCCTTGAGTAAATGCTGACCGTTGTATTATTCTATTTTCCTCTTTCAGGCTACTTGTTTCCTTAATTTTCTCTTTACAAAGAATTATTACCTTTTGGCTATCCCAGTTCTGTGCAGTGTCCCTCCTCTGACGCACTCACTTTTTAAGGCCCCTGGCACTTGCCCATTAAAAATCCAAGTTCCAATCACAAATTCTCCCCCTGCTCCCTAAGGTTGGCACTATTTTTGGTGGTCAATTTCTGCTTTCTGAATTTCTCCATGAATGTCTGCTTTTAGGGATAATTCATCTTAATCTTTCGCCTGCGTAGATCTGTATGTAAACACAGCATTATAGAAATTATTTGATAACTGTCCATTCAAACATTTTAAGTGTATAATGCAGTGATTTTTAGTAAGTTTGTGGAACTGTGGAGTCATCATCACAATCTAGGTTTGGAATTTTTCTATTATTCACACATACTTTGTTTTTTATATCTTATTTCCCAGTAAAATTGCTAATAATCTTTCCTAGTAATTGGAAAGATGGAGGCTTATCCTCTCTTCTTTCATCTTTTCTCATTTAGGGGCTAATTGTTACAAACTTTTTGAAGGGCTCTTAAATTTCTATCACCTGTAGCTGGGACAAGTTTGAGTTACTGAATTTACTATTACTTTTTAGTTACAGGATTTTATATCAGTTTAAAGAAGAAAACATAGACATAGCTTGACTCAGGGCCCCATGGGATGCAGTGTAGGTTTGAGCTCCCTCCAAGCTAGCTGCTTTAGTCACGGGGTCGCCTTTAGACCTTATAGCTTTCTTTGCCACCATTCTTCTCACATGCTGACTCCTGTGGGAGGAATAAGCCATTAGGAGAGCAAAGACGAAATCTCTTCTACAAAGGCTCTGGGGTTGGGGGCAGTTGAGTAACTCAGCCAAATATAAAACTAGGGGCAGTTAATATGGACATCGAAACAACTTTTGTTTGTTTGATTTAAGAAAGTCATAAAGTCAGATATAGTGGAGGCAAATAGGGATATTTTTGCGACAGCTTCACTTAAATTCTGTTTAAAGATAATCCATTGTGGAGTAAAGATAAAACTTTCTTAAGTGGCTTAAAAGTTGTCTTTCTGTGTGGTATAGATGTGCTATTTGTTGATCTGACATACCCTAGCTTTGACAGCTCAGATTGTCACTGGGTTACTTCTAAAATCAGTAAAAGTCAAGGCTGATTTTGTTTTATCAGGGACTCGCAAGTTTTCTAAAGACACTTACTGTTCTACAAGGTCCGTCCATTTTTAGAGCAAAGAAGAACTCACACAAGAAGGGATCTGTGATCTCAAAGCTATGGTTACAGTGTCAGTTATAGTTCACCTCTTAGACGAGCAGGAATAATAGCCATTTATGTTGTTGGTACATAATAATGTAACTATAGTAGCAAAAATACATTTATTTTCAGAACAAGTCAAAAGATACTGCTTACTGTTCTACAAAGTCCTCCACTCTGCTAAGTCCTCTATGGAAGTTAGATGCTCTATAAGTTTATAATTGAGATATTAAATTGTTCTTTAGTCTTAGTATTAACTGTTATCCAGGTTTCTAGAGCCCCAGCTTTTCCACCAAAAGAGGCATTTAGGAAACACCTCCCCACACTCCCCTTTCACTGTAGTCAGGCCCCATACTAGTATGCAACTATATGCAGTTAGCCTCTCAGAACTGTGGTCGAGCTTGCATTTGCACATTCGTCATTGATAGAAGTGAGTAGCCCTATCCCTGGAGGGTGAATTGAAGCTCATTCATCCAGAGAAGACTGTCAGTGACAGGCGCCGCTTCCTCCACCCAGGCCTTCTGAAACAGGCAGTGTACTCTTGTAGAACATTACTGCTTCAACAGTACATCAGAACATTTTAATGTTTTAACATAAGAACAACTCTTCCATACCTTTTGTTTTATTATGATTTGTGTCAGGAAATGGAAAAGATGGTTTACAGAATTCAGGCATTTCAGCGTTAGCCACACCCTCATGTGTGGCAGACTGATGTGCATAGAGAGTACTTATATAATCTTTTGCTTCTTAAATACTTACGAGTTTTAAGGATTCACAAAATTGAGAAAATATAAACTGAAATAAAATCATATTAGTAGTGACTAGAAAGTAGAAAGAAGAATCAGAATGACAATGATCCTAGGTCTACAACCTGACTGGCCTCCTGAAAAATGGACATGGGTGAGGCTGCTAACCATCTCTCCAATCACTTCACCAGGGAACTTAGTCTAAAACTGTTAATTCAGTGGTCAGCATCAAATTTTGTTTTTTAAGAATGCCTTCTTAAGGCAATACAGCAGTAGAAGTTGTAGTTTATTCTTCATGGACATACCTAATTTAAGCTTTTGCCTTCTGTTTCACATCATA
The DNA here is from genome assembly GCA_004027455.1 of Hydrochoerus hydrochaeris. NCBI lineage: Eukaryota > Metazoa > Chordata > Mammalia > Rodentia > Hydrochaeridae > Hydrochoerus > Hydrochoerus hydrochaeris. The sequence continues at coordinate 145,791 of PVLA01001798.1, read as the reverse complement.
AAATACATACTTTGAGGAATTGGGAATTGAATGCAGGGCTAGGCCACATGCTACGTATTCTACCACTGAACTACTTTCCCAGTCCTCGTGAGTAGCTGATATTATAGCCATACATAACTGTGCCCAATTGAGGGTAATTTTTAAGTCTTTAAGTTTTATAAAATTTAGCTTAGCTCATATTTTGCGGTGATCATCAAACTACACAAAGAAATAGAAATCTGTAGTCATTTCTGCAAATGGTCATCCTTAAACCTCTTTGCTCAGGTTGACAGTTACAGATAGAGTAAGCTTATAGATGTTGCTTCTTCATGTTATTTTGAAGATCCCATAAACATTAGTGATCTGACTTTCCATTTCCTTATGTTTTTATGTTTAAATTGCATGTTACTTGTTTCTCTTTGTAGGATTTTGATAGTTAACAGTCTCACAGGAAGCTGATAATCTTTAACTGTGGCACTGCAAACAGCCATAATAATATATAATTTTTCCTGTGCGTGTATGTGCTTAAGTTTGGTGGAGGAGTAAAAATCAAAGGTTATTGCCATTGCCCTTGTTTCTCTGGTATTAGATTCTGGAAAATGCCTCTGATATTCCACTGCCTACGCCTTAATCATTCATAACTCACTTTGCACCTGGGGTAAAGCTGTGTCTCAACGCTGTATAGTCGGTTGTGCCCTAGCACTGTTAATAGAATTGACAGGCCTATTCATTTAGAGACATGGATAAGTGATCACCATCTTCACAGTTGCTCCACAGCACCATTCTCAACACAGCCGGAGTTGTAACCACACAAGTGTGACACAACTTGGAAAGATGGTTTCTGGCTCCATTAGCTGTATCACTGACATGGCTAGCTAGAAGATAAAGATTTTATTTCAGATTAAGCACTATCAGTCAGAAAAGGATAAAGCTATGGATGTTGTGGAGAACCCAGTTGAAGGACAGTTTTGCTTTCACCTCTGAAATATCACCCTTGTTTTCCCTTTCCAGTTTTTGAGGATGGCCTTGGGTCTGTCTTTATGTTGTCTTTATGGTTTTTATTTGCAAAACAGACCTGTGTTCAAATAATGCTTGACTTAAATCAACATTCATATACCTATCAAGTGAAACATGAGAATAGCAACTTAGGCTTTTTATTTCCTTCCTTCAAAAACAGCTGCAAAATTCATATTTGTGGATACTAAGGGTGCTTTCTTTTTTCTTGTTCTTCCTTCTTCCTCTTTTTTAAAATAAGGTCTCATTAGGGCTGGAGATTTAGCTTAGAAGCATAAGTGCCTGCCTGACAAGTACAGGGTCGCGAGTTCAGTCCCCAGTACCTAAATAAATAAATAAGATAAAGTCTTATTATGTAGTCCAAGCTGGCCTTGAACTGGCAGTGGTCCTTCTGCCTCACTCCGGGCCAGTGGTGCTTTCTTAATGGCCTGGGTCCTTCACTTTTTCTCACAGTACTGCTAATACCAGAGAGCCTCTTTCTGAAGTTAACATACAAGCAGGTAAAGTCCCTACACAGCCTCTGAGATGCAGGCTCTGGAATCTTTCCTGTCCTGCCACCACCCTACAATGTGATGCATGTTTTCGAATCTGTATAGTTTGTTTAGTACAGTTTTAAAATGTGTTCCCATAAGCAGATTACAAGAGGTGGAGCCCCACTGGTGTATTCCTCATCTGTTTTGAAAAGTTCTTGGGTTGGAGTATATTTATTCCTATAAATAGATTTTTGACTATTTTCCTTAGTGAAAAGAGAAAAATCCTCAAAAGATCTTTTTTTTGTGCTGTTCTCTCACAGGTTGCCAACTTGGCCTGTTCCATCTCAAATAATGAAGAAGGTGTAAAGCTTGTTAGGATGTCTGCAAGCCAGTTAGAAGCCCTCTGTCCTCAGGTAAAGTACCTCTAGCAGTGTTTGTAGCACCACCAAACTGGGTTTTAGTAAGAGTGGAGATGTAGCTTATTTTTTAAGTTTGGGATGTTCATTTGTTTGTTTTTTGAAATGAGTCTTGCTGTGCAGTTTGAGCTGGCCTTGAATTCATTTTGTAGGCCAGGCTGGTCTTGAACTCACAATGCTCCTCCTGCCTCAGCCTCCCAAGTGCTGGGATTACAGGTGCACACCACCACACCTGACTTTGTTTTTTGTTTTTAACTAGACATTTTGGAGACAAATCACTGATGGAAAAATCCATACAGTTTCTGTGGTTTTTTATTTGCTGTTTTTTGTTTTGTTTTAATTTTGTGATACTAGGGATTGAGCCAAGTGCACTCTCCTTACAGAGCCACAAATACAGCCCTTTTGATTGACTGATTGATTTTTTATTTTGAGACAAACCTGCTAACCTCAAACTTGGGATCCTCCTGCCACTACTTCCCAAGTAGCTGGGATTATAGGTGCTGTGCCAGTGCTGCTTCCTTGCCATAACATGTTACTAACTTCCTGCACTTTGGTAAAAGTGCATAGTGACCTCCATTGCTAGAAAATGAGTGTAGTGACCACGTGTCCACCCGCACTCCATCTTAATGTCCAGTATTGGGGTCTCTGTTGGTGGAAGCCATAGTCCAGAGCTAGTATCCTTTCCCTAATGTCCCCCAAGAAGCTGATGATACAGGTGTAACATAATTCAGCCAGTAAAATCTAGAGAACTTTTCTCTAATGGTATGTTAGAAGATTAGGCTACAGTAAGCCTATGGCACTCTGGACATACCCTGAAGTGTGTGGGACAGTGAATCCCCTTTAAGTGCCCAGTGCTTGCCTGATGCCCCTGAGGGAGCTTGCTGTCTGCGTGGCCTGACCCTCCCTGCCACCCAGAGATTGCTAAGTAGTATGGGTGGGGTTTTGGTAGAAGACATTTCCTTTCCATTTTCCCAAGTAGTGAGTGTTTAGGACACACCCTAATGATTTACATTAGCTAACCTCTTTCTGCATGTCACAAACAGGCAAGTCAGCCACAGAAGTGGAGTGAGACTAGATGTCAGAGGAATGAAGTTTTCACGTTATGTCTGCAACTATTCTTAAAATATACTGTGACATTACTTTGGCTTTTTCATATAAATATTCCCCAATAGTTAAGATAGCTTAGTTTGTCAGTGATTACTTTAGTGTTAGGTAGTTTGACAAGCAGCTTGTGAATCCACATCACCTGATGGATATTTCCATAATTTTAACCTAGCTGTGAAATCCACCAGTGATTGCTAGCTATACAAATAGTAAGTACAGTGGATTTAATTACCACCCCCAGAAAGTTCATGGATAACTAAATATATGAAATAGATTTAGAGTGGGTTTTAAAAGTTGGGCATTCTCTTCTCAAGTTTGTCATTTAATCCTATCAACACTTTGTTTTTAATGTCTTTGGTTCTTTGATTTTTAAATGCTTGAAAAGCGACAATGCTTCCACATATCTGCAGAAACAGATGGTAACATACGCTGATCACACCTACCAAGAGTATTTATATAAATGATCTAGGGGGAAAGTTACATGAAGTGTCTAGTAGATTCTAATGAAAACACTGGTGTACAAGTTTGACAAGGCCATGTGCCACAGGTTAGAGCTTGCCATCAGAAAATCTCTTTTCTCTCTCTACCTGCTACCATTTCATGTCTCTTACTAAATGAACCTCAAGTGGAATAGGGATTAGACAGACACTGCCCCCACAACTCTTGGTATTAGGTATATATCCTGGGTAGAAAGATGTTCTTCGGGTGTGATTATTCTCCACATTTTGGTTGGGCTCCTTCTTGCTCTTGCTCACAAACAGCTCTGTAGGTGTGAATGGGCAGGGTCAGGATGGCAAATATCATCCATGTTGGTAGGTCTGATAATGGCAGACTGGGCAGCATGGGCCATTATGGCCAGACCTCTTCCTTATTTTGAAAGATAGCCATCAATTAGAATTTTTCTGTCAAGTCATTTGGTGTCATGTGTCCTAGTGAAATGGATGTGAGAGAAAGCCATTGGCACTCTATAACCAAATTGTCCTGTTTCATTTGCATGACTCTGAAAAAGATTAGTAAATGAACTTATTATCTTTTGCAGGTTATTAATGCTGCATTGGCTTTAGCAGCAAAACCTCAGAGTAAATTGGCTCAAGAGAATATGGATCTTTTTAAAGAACAGTGGGAAAAACAAGTGCGTGTTCTCACGGATGCTGTTGATGATATTACTTCCATTGATGACTTCTTGGCTGTCTCAGGTAATGAGCTGGTTCCCCAGAGAAGCATGTAAGAATGTGCATAATTACTTTCATCTAAGATATAATAATGAATAATCAGATACTCCCAAGTATACACAGGTAAATTTTTCTGGTAGTAATATGCTGGTTCCAAAAAAATGTTCCCATTGCCTCCTGAGCAGTAGGAGGTGAGGTTGGAGCTGTATCCCTGTGGTGATGCTGCTCTTGATCCTGGAGGCAGAAGCTTTGTTTCCTTGGAAAGCCTCTCCTCTGTTTCTCAGAAGCAATCATAGTTTAACTGCCTACTTTTCTGAAGACTCTGTCTGCTCGATGTGCAGATAGAAAACAGAGAGGAAATATTTAAGTGCCATTTAATTATGAACTTGCAAAAAATAAATCTGGGTAATTCACCTCACAAAAACAGTTGATTTCATTATATAAACATAAACTGGTAATGACATAGTAAATTGCATTCATATAGAAAATGTCTGTCAAATGCAATTCAGTGTTTATCACACAGAGATAAATTTCAGTTCTGTCTCCTTAGAGTTCAGTAACATTAAATGCATTCTCCATTTAACCAGGCCTCCGTAGCCCTTGGCTGTCTGGCTGTTCTCTGGAAGTGCCAGGCTTCTTGAGGCCAGTGGCTGTGGGCAGTCAGTGGCTGGGTACTTACAGGGCTAAAACCACCTGTCACCCCCAGGGAACCTAGGCTAGCATGTGGAAGATGTGAGTGGCAGTGGGACTTGAAAGCGAAGTGGGGCTTTAGTACATGCACAGCACAGTCCTCCAGCAGTGACCTATATAAGGTTTCCGGTGTGTTCTGAATACCAATGTTTCCTGCCTTTGCATGCTCTCCTTGGGACTGGTAGCTTTGGCTTTAATTCAGATAGTGGGGAACAGGCAATTTGTAAACTGTAAAAGGCTAGGGTAAACCATGTTGCTGCAGGACCGCCAAATTGCAGGTGCTGGTACTTTAAAACAAAAATCTCATTTGCAAGCACATCTTGCAGGTGCCAAAAATGCAGCAATGGCTTTTTTGGGAAATCTTGGCCTTCTGTTGTTTTTCCCAATGAAATACTGAATTATCTTTTTCATAGATTTAGAGAAAAACATTCCACCTTCACAGCACACTTCTAAGCAAACAACAAATTCTGAAATCTAAATGTAAAGTGCCCCTCTGGATGGATATCACATTCTTATAGTTCCTTTTTTGAGATTAGCTGGATATGGCTCAGGATTGTTCTCAAGGGGTTTTCAGTCCTTCTTACAGAAAAATAAAATATGATAGAATCAAATGTCCCTCATGCAACATTCTTCAAATCAAATTAAAAAAAGGATTCTGCAGCAGCATTTAGTGGGATCCAACAGTAAGATATATGACATAAAATAGAAAAGGAGTAAGAGAAACCACATTCTTTAGCAGGCAGATTTTGTCTGGTGAATGTGTTCAATTTTTATGTAAATGTAGGAGAGTTTAAGATAGGGTTGACTTGATGGTAAAGAGTTTAGACAGTTTCTATTTAGCAAATGAAAACCTGGAACTGTTCTTTTAGGAAGTGGTGTTTTCAGAGGCTCTGAACTTCAGGGGTTTAACTGGTATGTTTTTCTAATGTTTGTCACAAGCTTCCTGAGGAATGTCAGTTAAGTAATTTGCAGGACAGGGCTTTATTCACAATTTCTCTGCTTTTTCAAGGCATGGGATGAAATGTAGAAAGCAGTAGAAATCTATGTGGAGTTCTAGTTGATTTCCAGCACTCAGACTCTTAGGCCTTCAGACATTTACCTCCCCATGGCAGCTCTAGGACATCCTGAGTAGGGGTCAGCTGCAGCAGGCAAAAAGCTATGTCTTGGCCTTACCTACACTTGGATTATGTGCCTATCTCCCCATGCATTGTATCACAGTGTTCCACAGTGAGACAGGCTTATTTCTAAGGAGGCCTACCAGACAGAGTCTAGTGTAAGGGGGGTGGACTTCATAGAATTTGTCTAAAAGTAAGGATGCTGGTTGACTTCTTGGACTGGTTGTTTTCTGCTGTATACTTGAGCCTTGAGTTCCTTCGATAGTGCAAGAAGTTTTGTAGAATACCTCCACTAATGACCTTCCACCATCAAGTTCCCTCTTAGAATCTAACAGGCCAAGATACTTGCTGCAGCCCTGCTGACTTACTGAAAACCCATCTAAGGACAAAATATATGAGCTAGGGCTGAGCACCCTGATTTTTCTAGCTTTTTTGTTCATTGATTCCAGAAGTTCCCTTATCCTTATCACAAGTTACATACTGAGTTTTGGTTCCAAAAGTAATGGTCATCTTGTGTATAACTTGGTGTAAAACCATCAAAAACCAACAATGACTTTTAGTTTGATTTGGTTTGGTTTGTTTGAAGGAGTTTGGAATTAGGGCCTTTATACATGCTAGGCAAGTGCTCTACCACTGAGCCACACCCCAACCCTGGCATTTCATTCATTCTTTTTTTTTTCATTCATTTTATTTGTTTGTTCATTTGGTACTGGGATCAAACCCAGGGTCTCTTCCATGCTAGGCAGCTACTGGCATTTTATATGAAATTGCAGGGCAGGAGAGAACTTGGGTTTACACGTTTAATACAATAAAGAGGATAACCATACTTATCTTTAAAGATAGTGCTTCGAAGAGGGGGATGAACATCCTGCCACCCTGAGGGAGGAAGTAGAATCTCTTCTTCCCAAGTTATTCAGAGTCCTGCCTTGTAGATACTGGAGATGGTTTAGGGTGCTAGAGGGCATTCAGCACACCACGAATGTATTTATAGTGAGTGATCCCTGAAGGAGAGTAGTTTGAAATTCATCAAAGTGATAAAGACTGTTTTATTTGTGTTGTATTTGGTAAGCATCCATAGAAAGGCAATTTATTTCCTCATTTGTTTATTCTGTTTACAATAGTTTTGGCTTCTTGATTTAAAAGATGCAAGTGATTATATATAGAGTATGTTACATTAAGTGCTTTGGGCCAAACACATGGAGTAGTAGTTTCTAAGTTTCTTAAGTGTCAGTGCATCCAAATAATTTGGCCTGATTTGGGTATAAAAGAGTTATCACACTTAATTTTTGGCTTTGTATTTCATAGCAAAAACCAAAATTATAGGATAATTTTCCTTTGCCCACTTGCTGTGTGACCTTGAGCAAGTCACTTATAGTTGTACAGTACAATTAACGATTGAGGGGGAAAAAATTACAAGTAGAGAGAATTAAATGTCGGGCACTCAGAATAGTGCCTGGCTTAGAGTAAGCTTACATAAAATGTGAATCAATAGTACCATTTCCTATGGGTGCCTTGCTGGCACCAGTGAAGTTATCCAGGCTAAAAAACATGAAGATATAGGCCCTGTCGTCACATGCTGGGGGCTGAAGTTCTTGTATACTTTCTAGAAAATGCTAGTAGTTATGATTCGTGGAAAGAAAGTAGGTACTGTACAGCTACTTTTAACTCAGAAATCTCTTTGCTAGAAATTTTCCCCAGGGAGAAGTCACAAATGTTTACCAAAATACTTGTATAAGAATGTTTTCCTTAAACTAGGTATGATGGCACATGCCTGTAATCCCAGCACTCATGAGGCTGAGGCAGGAGAATCACTGTGAACTCAAGGACAGCCTGAGTTATATAGCGAGTTCAAAGCCAGCCTGGATTACAGAGTGAGACCCAGTCTCAATACATAAGTAAATAAAACACATATATACACACATACATGCTTTCTTCAGCCTGAATGTCTTGGCAAAGAGTGGCTAAGTGAATTAAGGTCCCTCTGTCCATTCTCCAGAGTCCTGTGTAACCATTAGAATGACTGGGGTGGGTCAGTAGTTGCAGACCTAGAAAGGTTTTCAGGTGACAAAGAATAGTATTCATGATAGGATCCTGTTGGTATCCAATGACATATAGCCATGGACACCTGTACTGAAGGACTATTATATGCATGTATATTTGGTTCCCCCTCCCCCTTATTAGAAGGAAATCTCAAGACTGCATTAAGAAGTTTTTAAGGGGTACTGATTTGGTGGATCTACTCATAATGGACGACCTATACAGTGTTTCCATGAAAATTCAGTTAAAGTTAAAGTGAATATATGATTTCAGGTATTGTGAGTACTTTCTGACTTCCCACATTTACACATGAGTAGGAGACTGCCTTCCCCCTAGGGTTCAAGTGGAGAGAGCAGGCTTGGTGTTATGTCCCAGATGTGTGGTGGCTTAGCTAGGCTTTCATCAAGACAGCCATTTAGTAAGGGGAGAGAATATTACTTCAGTCAGTCTCCTAAAACAGCAGTCTTCCTCAGTTCAATCAATCAATCAATCAAGCAGACTTCCTTTGCTGCTAAATGGCATACCTTTCCCTAATTTGAGGTCACTGGAAGAAAGTATGGCTTCAAGAAGATCTAAGTTAATTTTTGAAAACATAGGCCTCTAAAATAAAGGTTTGCTCTACTGTGTTTAATGAACAAAAAAATGTCATATTTCATTGATTTGAAGATGTACCTTCCCTCCTCAGTATTAACAATCCCTTAGACACAATGACATGAGAAAACAGATGCATAGTTAGCAACATATTTTCTTTGCAATACAAGATATATCATATAAATCAGTGTTGTGTTAGGTTTAGTAAAAGCAGCTGTTTTAACCCAAGGTGTTTTTGTGGTATAAGACAAGGTCTTACTAAGTTGCCCAGGCAGGACTCTAACTTGGCCTGCCTCCTGCCTCAGCCTCCCAAGAGTGCTGAGATTATAGGCAAGTGCCATCATATCTGACTGAGAGTTTGTGATGAACTGGAAGTCATTTATTCATGCAACTGGTTCAAATACCTTTCTAAAATTTCTTTAGAGGCTTAATAAATGTTCTCTTTTAAGGGTATAATGTTGTAAACCCTAGCACGTCTCACAGTTTTTAAGTTAAGGCTAAAATATGTACTAGTGACAATCATTGTCTGCATCTGTAATAGGAATTCTTACTACCTGGCTTTCTGCTGAAAGGTGTTTGTTTTTCGTTTTTAACCAAGTCTCTTCCATCTTTTTGCATCATACTTGTAGCCTTAGAGACTTTTCTAGAGTTTCTGCCTGCAGCCTCTTGGAAAGTGAAGGGTTCTTTTGACCCACAGGAATGCTACCACCTAATGTCTGGTATCACAGTGGCTCTAGTCTTCCTAGGTCATCTAAGTTCCACTTCCTTCTGGCTCACTTTGAGGTGGTCAGAAGTCATACCACAGCTAATTTCTTACTTTGGGCATCTTCAGAAGTCAAATTGTGATCTCCCTTCAGACACTGCCATGTGCAGCTTGACTGAACACATTAGTAGAGGCTGTGGAGAAGGGCAGCAGCCTCTGAAGTGGATTAAACCAGAAAGTGGTCCTGGATAATAACATACATGTTTAAAGCATTAGATAGGGAAAAATAAAAAAGGCAAAGCTGGCATAAACAAACAGTTAAACAAACAAATGCTGCCCAGGCATGTTTCTTAATCATTGCATTTACCATCATCATTCTGGCTTTTGCAGAGGAACTAATAACATTGGTCTTTGCCAGTTAGGCAGACACTCTCTTGGTTTCAGTAGCAGATGCTGCTTCTAAGTATGTGTTCTTAGTTGCCTAAAGGAAAGCTCTTTTTGGAGCAGGAAGGCCTAGTGACAGCCTTTGGATTTTGCTTCATGTTGTCTCCTAGCCTTGTCATGTGGACTGTTTTCTGGTTGTCTCTGCAGCTTTCAATGAGAGAGCATCCCTTTTCCCCTTCTGAGTCCCCCATATAGCTCTGCCTCAGCTATCTGAATGGCTGTACAGGATCTGTAATTCATCTAGCCACTCTTTCCATGGACAGATGAGGCTGACAGCAAACTCTTTGTCCTGGTATTTGTGAAAGTCTGTTTCAGGCTATTTGCTCTTAGGAAAAAAAGTCTGGTAATTTTTCCACCTCCAGCCCTATGACTAGCAGGCCACTTAGCTTAATGGGATCTACTGGTTTCCCCCTCCAGGGACCCTTCAGGTGTCACAACAAGCCCATCTGCATACCACAAGAAGGTCCTAAATATCTCACTGGGTGTGTGCCCTCAGCACTTCTTACTCTGGTGTGTGGGCTTCTGAGTGTCAGGGGCACATCCTAAAGGGAGAAGGGAGCCTGGATGAGTAAAGTCTTCCTGTTCATACTTTGAGACATAAAGTAATGCAGTTATGTAAAAGAAAGAAGAGTTATTAAAGTTTCTGTGATGAGAATTTTCTGCCTGGTTTATAGAAAAATGGTGGCTCAAATATGAGTCTCTCTCTTGCTTGATCTCATTATATGTGGGGTGATCACAGATTGAGTTTCTGTGGAACAAACTCATGATGTGTAACACTTGCCAAACACATACTAAATAAATGCTAGATGTCAAGTTACAGGGTCAGCCTAGTAGAAGGCTGTCTGTCTCACTCAACCTTTATGCTCGTTCCTCAGAGAATCACATTTTGGAAGATGTGAACAAATGTGTCATTGCTCTCCAAGAGAAAGATGTGGATGGGCTGGATCGCACAGCTGGTGCCATTCGAGGTCGGGCAGCCCGGGTGATTCATGTAGTAACCTCAGAGATGGACAATTATGAGCCAGGAGTCTACACAGAAAAAGTGCTTGAAGCCACCAAGCTGCTTTCCAACACAGGTGTGTGGACTGTCTCCCTTCCTAGTGCTTTCCCAACACATGACCAGATAGGGCAAGGCATCTGTTAGACCAGGCTCTGAGTTGGAAAGCAGGGATAAGAAAACTCAGCTCTCATCATAGGTACATCACACATGTGTAGAGCTGGCCAGCCAAAGGCAGCCTCACAAGCACATTTCCTTCATTGTGCATCTCACTGGTGGTCATGGAACAAATTCTGAACACAGTACTTAGGATGAAGTGAGTTAAGTTCTCATTGGTGAATCAGTGTTATTAAGGTAGGTTCCACAGTTCAGCAAGTCCTGAGTTAGTCTCACTTCAAATTCTCAAGCTTCTAAACCCTACATTGCAGCCTGGTGAGAAACAAATAAGATGATTTGAGATTTTGTGAAATATTGCTCTTATGTACTTCACCCATGAATATGGTTGGCATAAGCCTTTTATTCTGGTCCTTGCCTCCTCTGCTGGGTGAGGATTTGGGGAGGGTGGTGGAATGCCATCTGCTCACCAGTGCAGCCTGCCCTGCTTCTTGTCTCTAGTCATGCCCCGTTTCACTGAACAAGTGGAAGCGGCAGTGGAAGCCCTCAGCTCAGATCCTGCCCAGCCCATGGATGAGAACGAGTTTATTGATGCCTCCCGCCTCGTGTACGATGGCATCCGGGACATCAGGAAAGCCGTGCTGATGATAAGGGTGAGTAACTGCATTCCAGACGTTTTAACAGCTTCTTATCATTTGCTAAACTTGAGCAATGCGTCATTCTGGAACTCGGCAGATGCAGTGGCAGTATATTAAAACCATGAATCTAAAAGCTGTTAGAAGGAGATATATTTAATTATGTTGTCTAAACTGTTATTTGCAAGTTAGAGCCCAAACTTGGGCCAAGAAAGGGAGCTAGCACAAGAGTTGGTCTTGATGACTTAATTTAGGGCAGTCATCTTAATGTCAGACTTCAGTTTTAACTACAGAAAATAAAGATTAAGTTAATTTCAGAAGAGTATTTCCTAATGCTGGTTGAAGTCACCCTTCACTTGGAGCACCCTTTTTGAAGGGAGATGCTAGACTGCGGTAGATGATAGAATCCCCAGGGGTTTGGGGTAAGGGTCAGGGACTATGGCAGTTCCTTGTGATGCTCCCTGGCTCATAGCCAAGTGTTGAGCTACTCTCCAAGGGCTGAATGGAATGTGGCCTCCTGTGGACCTTATTTGATCCTTCTCTGAGATGGGAACACTTGTCACTGCTTGCAAAAAAGTCCTTGACCCTGTCTGGAGTGTTGTAAATGGGCTTCAGAAATACCCAGCTGCTCCATAATACATCGGCAGGATGCTGGGCCTGTGACTCCCAGCTGCCTTTCTGGTGCACTGATCCTTCGCATGTTGCTCTGGAGCCTGGAGGCAGAGCCTGTGCCCACTCTCCCCAGTCCACCTAGATGATGCTGTAGGTCTGTAGCTAGGCCCTGCAGAGCAGGCCTCTGGAGCACAGGGTCTCCCTGCTACTTTGACGGTGCTGTGTTGTGTGGTCCATGCAAGGGAGCTCCCTTCATACTTTAGTGGTTTCCAGAGGAGGAGCAACACTTTTTTATGCCTGCAGACCTCACCAGGAAGTCATCTGGAAAGAGGCCATTTCTAAGAGAGTTCACCAGGCAGGATCTGGTTTGCATGCAGTATAAAAACACTCGTGTGTGGGCTGTTCCTAGCCACTCCTGAACATGTCAGGGTTGGGGATGGTGGAGGCTTTTGCTTTTGTATCCCTGCTGCTGGCCTAGGAAGAATTCATGTTCAGGAAAGGGCTGGGATAGATAAATACAAAGAAAGCTGTGACTGTGGTATGAAAGGGGCCCTCAGCCACATGTTCCAATGGTGATGCACACAGCTGTTTCTACAGAGTTCTTTCCATGCTGACAAACACATAGAAAATAAAAGCCCTAATCACAGAGAGGTGTGGTTGGGTGTGTGAGGTGAAGGCAGTGAAGTCCAGGTGGCTGGTAGTATATTCATGTAGGAGATGCTACAGGCCCCAGAGCCCTGGCATAGGGAAACAGCTGGGTTCCTCTTCCAGCAAGGAATGTGGTTTCATTCTCTATATGAGAACAGTGTGGCTTTGGTGGTTTTTCTGAGATGAAATGGAGGTAATGTCTCTGGCATAGGACCTAGCATATGATGACCGTTTCTTACTGTGTTTCTTGATGTGCTGGAACTGAAGAACCTCCGTCTAGATAATCAGACACGTGTAAAGAGTAAATAGAGCCATGGGGAGAAGGCCTTTTAGTGCAGAGGTGAAGCCAACCAGGAGTGCCTGCACTGGAGAGAAACCGGGCTTTGGAGACACCCGTGGTTTAGCTTCTTGCTTAGTGTCCCACTCTTGATCTATTCCTATCCTAATTCAAGAATCATCCTTCTGGTACCTGGGCCTCTCAGGTTCTTGACATCTTGTCCTTGCCTACCTCTGCCTCACTCTCATAGCCCCGTGTCTCCTGGTGTCTGCAGCCTGCTCTCCCCCCACCTAGTGCTTAGCTACTCCTCCTCGCACTGTCACACTCAACCATCTTTCCAAGTCCAAGAGTGCCTTCAGTGGTAGCTCCTTTACATGTCCCTAACTTGGCCCCTCAGTCCTAAGTTCACTCTGTTCTACCTTTGAGTCCAGCTCACATCCTTTAGCTCCTTCCTTGTCCTTGTCTTGCAAAATGCAGCCCTAATGAAGTTCCACTGTGCTGCTTGCTGTGTGCTGTATAGACCTACACAGCCATACTGATGAAGGCTGCTGAGACTGTGACCGTGTGTGGGCCCTTGGGGTCCTGTAACAGTCTCCCCACCTTGGTCCTGGAGTCTGGGACTGTTTCCTCCCTTCCTCTTTTCCTCTACTCTTCCACTCCCAAGCCCTCCTTTCTCTGTCCCACTTTCTTGCAGTTCCACCAAAGGTACCAAGGCAGTTAGCATATCTGTCCCTTGCTGCCTGCTTTCCTCTTAGTGCCGTAGACGTCCCTATCAGTGTTCATGGCCTGTGCTGGCCACAAGATCCCTTCTTCACCCCTGCACCTGTGTTTATGCATACAGTTATTTCCCCCATCGTAAGAGGTGGAAAATCTCTCAACACCTGCCCCCATCTCCTTTGTTGATTTGTCTCCAGTGGTGGAGGCTGTTTAGAAGTCCTCGGCCCCTTCTCTGTCCTGCTTGCATGCTCACCTTGGTGTATCAGAATGAGAACCTCTCCTGAGGTGACCCTCCTGAGCTCACAACTTGTGTAGCAGACCTGCCCATGAGCCAGCTCCTGGTCTCTTCCCTTAGTCTTTGTGTGTTGGTTGATAGCAACATCCTTGCTTGCTCAGGCCCAACCCATGGATTTCCCTAGATTTATCTTTCTCATCCTTCAGATCTGATCCCCAACTAGTCTTCCTGGAGATCCTTCTGACAGAGAATCTCAGTGTGGCCCACCCTCCTCCCAGCCCTAGTGTCTCTCACCTGGCCTCCTTCTGTCCTTGGTTCCTGCAGTTTCATCTGCACCTCAGCCTGATCACACTGTCTCCCAAGGTGCTCTGCCTCTTGGTCCTTACACTGGCCTGTGAGACCCTCTAACACCATACCCATCATCTCTCTCATTAATCAGCTGCTTGCTGCTTCCCCTTGCTCTCCCAGATGGCTCCCTGATCCTCATCCAGTGACAAGTTCTTCCCCACCAGCTGCCTTCTGAGACCTCACCTGACCAGCCAGTTCCTCTTCACTGATATGCTTGCTTATAGCATTATAGCATGGCTCGCTTTTTGACACCTATGAGGGAATATCACTCATCCCTGCATTTTGTGTGCTGCCATTGCTTCTATCAGAGTATGTGTGAGAGCAGGAGTCTAGAGTCCATGTCAGTCATTTGGTGTCTCCGGGGCCCGGGATAGTGCGCAGCACACCACACTCAACAGCAGATCTTTGGGTGAGTGAATACAAGCACAGGAGTGACTGGAACAGTTCTTGGGCCCTGGCAGGGTGGGTAGAGATGCTGTTGTTGGGGGTGCTCCTTTGGGAAGCTCTGTAAAGACAATACATACCAGGCCAGGGATCTAACTCAGTGGTTTAAGTGCTTGTGTGGTAAGCACAAGGTCGTGAGTTCAATCCCCAGTACAAAAAAAAAAAAAAAGACAGTACACACTGACACTAACACATGCAGCATCTGAGGCAGCACTGTTTATGCCATTAAGCCAGCAGAACCCCATGTGTGGCTCTCTGGTGTCTCGCATCACACACAACACACACATGCCCCACACGCCCTGCTGTTTTCACTTCATCTCACAACCCAAGATGCTGAGCTGCTCTGCAGCACTTCTCCCACATCCTCCCATCTGAACCTCACCGCAAGCCCCTGGGCCAGGCTTGGACAGGGGCCTGGTGCAGATGAGGGCCTCGCCTCACTGCCCTCCTGTCACAGGCCGACCGGCTGGGCTGAGAGCCAAGCCCAGCTGTTCTGCCTGCTGCCCCCTTACCAATAACTGCCAGAGACGACATTGTGTTTCAAGTCAGTAGCTAATCGAGAGAGGCTGGGAGTTGGTGCAAAATAAGAATTTCATTTCATAATTAGAGCAGAGATCTAGAACCAGCAATTGGTCTTTGGTATTTACTGAGCTTTTATCTGTTGACCTGGTGTGTCTCCTCTTTTCCTTTGATAGAAACATTGAAAAAATAAAAGCTAGACATGGGATGCACTTCTGTAATCTTAGCACTCTGGCAGGCAGAGGCAAAAGGACTGTAAATTCAAGCCTGGGCTATTTAGCAAGACTGTCTCAAAAAGGGCTGAGGAGGTAGCTCAGTGTAAAGGCCCTGGGTTCAATCCCTAGTACCTCACCCATCCACCAGATTTTTAGACTATATTGCTTCTTTTTATGCCTCAGAGCAGCATTAAGAGAGCGCCCAGGACTGTATAGTTGTCTTTTTGTCCCAAAAGTAGGACAGTTTAAAAAGTGAAATCCAGCCAGGCTTAGTGGTATGTACCTCTTACTCAGGAGGCTGAAGATCACTTATGACCTAACACTGAAACTCAGTCTTCAAAAGTAAAAAAGTGCTGGTGTGGGGTCCATGCATCAGTGATTTTACCCACAAGTGTTTGGAATCCTGCGCCATAAATCCTAGAATTTTATGGTCCAAGGCTCAGCACTGTGTCTGACTCACGGCCTCTGTATTGGCGGCAGACCCCTGAGGAACTGGATGACTCTGACTTTGAGACGGAAGACTTTGATGTCAGAAGTAGGACAAGCGTCCAGACAGAAGACGACCAGCTCATAGCTGGCCAGAGTGCCCGGGTAAGAAGCACCTCTTAAGTTATTCTGTAGCCTTTCTTTGTTTTCTCTTCTAGAAAAGCACTGTGCCTTCAGGACAGTTTTCTTCTCTCTCCCTCTGGCAGCAGGACTGAAGTCAGCCTGCACTGAGGCACCTGCTGGTCAGTCGTGGGCTTCTCCCAAACTGTCCTCAGCCCAAGCAGGGCAGGAATGCAGGCTGGCTCAGCTGTACCCTGATGCTCTGCTTTTTGATAAAGCCCTGGGTCAGGAGAAGCCTAGGATTTAGTCAATGCAGCATTTGTTAAAAAAGATTGTGAAATTTGAAAAAGATTGCTGCCTTTGCCCATTTCACTGATACCATGGGTATGAGCTATTTAATTATTCATGGGTTTAAAAAAAATAACAGTGGTACATTCAAGAAAACCAGTCAGAGCCATTGCATTCATCTGAGTCATTAAATCTTCAATCAATAGCATCTATGTTTTTGGAAGAACGCCAAGAAATATTTCTAAGGAGTCTGTTTTTTCACTCCTTGGAAATCCATCGTGAACAGCGAGCCGTCCCTTCGTTACCCGGCTTGGGCGTGAGCACTTGGGAGGCTGAGCGGAGGCGCCTGGCCTGGGCCTGTGGGACAGAGTCAGGCCGTAGGTGCTAAGCACCCTGTCAGGAGGTCTGTTCCTCAGCATAGTCCTCTCTGCCTCTGTCTTTAGAATTTACATTCTAGTGAAGAAAAACCTTCACTAAGAGCCTGCAGGACAAAGGGCTGCACACATTTATTAGTCCTCCTTGCCTTTCCTGTCTCCATCGCGGGAGACAGAGGATGAAAATTAGAACATGAAGTCAAGCCAGATTCCGTCCCCTAGATGTGGCTTTCTGTGAGCCTTCTGCCCTTTATAGTGCTTTCCCCTCCACAGTGAGACTTGTTTGTGTAAGGGGGTCAGGAATTTAGGCTTTTAAACTTCCAAGAGAAATAAGAAGAAATAGCTCTTAAGCTTTATCCTTCCTATGTCATAGGTGGCCTTTTGGAAACACCCTTGCCAATCTACTGTGAGAACTTCATATTTTCTTAAGAGCTTTCTGTGTTTCCGATGTAGGCAATCATGGCTCAGCTTCCCCAGGAGCAAAAAGCAAAAATTGCGGAACAGGTGGCCAGCTTCCAGGAGGAAAAGAGCAAGCTGGATGCCGAAGTGTCCAAATGGGATGACAGTGGCAACGACATCATTGTGCTGGCCAAGCAGATGTGCATGATTATGATGGAGATGACTGACTTCACCCGGTGAGCAGTGCCCTATGCAGACAGGGCCACTTTGTAGACATCTTCTGTTGTCAGCGTTCTTAACTGGCCAGAGGGGTCATGGACCTGGATCTTTACTGTCTTTTTTTCAGAGGTAAAGGGCCACTCAAAAACACATCAGATGTGATCAGTGCTGCCAAGAAAATTGCTGAGGCAGGATCAAGGATGGATAAGCTTGGCCGGACCATTGCAGACCATGTAAGTGACAGACTTAGCCTGGACCATTGTTTGAGGGGGCCATGATGATCATTTTTATGGGGCACAACACTGTCACTCATCTCTAAAAATTCCTAAATGCCTGTGTCTTTCTTGACAAGTTTTAGGAGCTAGGCCTAGTTTGCATCAGAGCAAACCAAACAAGAGCTAAAGCCAAATTCTCTCATTGTTCTTATCTCACTTCTGTCTTTAGAACTAACACTCTAGCCAGGGCTGCCTCTACTGGCCCTCATACATTGAAATCAGAAGGGTCAGAGCTTGCCTGAGAGTCAGCAGTCCTTTTGGCGGCCAGTGGTTCCAGTGGTGTGCCTGTCCTTTAGAGACAGGTTTCTGTGTCCTCAACCACCAACCTTTGCCCCTTTATTCCCCACTTGACTAGTTCCTGCTTCTTGGAAACTTCACATTTTTGTGATGCTCTTAACATTTGTCATAGTTCATCTCTGTGCTACAAATTCTCCCTGCTCTTTTCCCTGAGAATCACCCAAACTCAGCCTCCTCTAGACTTTGGATAAATGACACTTGTCTCTCTGAAGTCATCCTTCAACTTCCCTGCACACCTACATAGCCCAGTAAGAGATAGGGCTGCTTTTCATGAAACCTTCTGGTCCCTCCTCAATCAACAACTTAATCCAGATACCCAGGCCACCTGCCCACACCACTGTGGCCTGTCCTGTTAGCTCTTCCCTCCATTCCATTATTCCTGAGGCTCCGGGCTCAGTGCAGGAGTGCAGAGCCAGAAACACCCATGGCCTTCTAAGCCAGCCCTGAAATTGGGCACAAGTTTGTCACCCCCCAAAGTGCTGCTCTTTTTCTTGCTTCAGTTTGTTTATATTCCACCTTTGCGTGATGTGCCGGTCTCCTGTCATCAGATGCTTATTGTGTGCATCATAACTAGGCAGTTAAAGTGCCTTGGGACAAGTAGAGCCACTGGTTTGGATGGTCAGTGTTCCTAGTTCAGAATATTCCAACTTTTGTGGGCCTGCTGCTGCTCGCGGCAGTGTTTTCTCACCTGTGGAGCTCTGGGAGTAGTCACTGCAACATCTTGCCTCCAGCCCTGAACAAAGTGGACTGGGATGTGATAGCCCCAGTAATGGGATGATCATTGCTTTTGCCTTTCACTCCAGCAAGAGGGAGGAAGTGAGTTAGTGCCGCCATCCTAGCCTCTCTCTCAGCAGTAGCCTGGGGCTTGGAGTATAGTCTAGGTTGATCCTGGAGGGCTTGGTGCTCAGCTTGTTCTCCTAACAGTGCCCAGACTCAGCCTGCAAGCAAGACCTGCTGGCGTACCTGCAGCGCATAGCCCTCTACTGCCATCAGCTCAACATCTGCAGCAAGGTCAAGGCTGAGGTGCAGAACCTCGGTGGAGAGCTCGTGGTCTCTGGGGTGAGTGTCAGTGGTGAGGCAGGTGGTCAGAGAGGGATGCAGTGCCTGCCCACACCACCTTCACGCCAGCACCAAACAGACAGGGCTGCCATGTGGAACTCCCAGTTCCATCTCAGTGCCTGCAGCCTGCGTGTTTTCCTGCTTAACTGCATCTCTTTGTAGCCTGGTGTGACTGGTGACTGGTGGTACCATTACCGGGGCTGGCCACTCACTAGGGAAAAGTTTTTAATCCTAACTTTAGGTTCAAAGATTGCGAAGCATACACAGGCTGTTTTCTCCCGACTTCTCCACCCCACACAGTATGGTAGCTTCCTTTTCCCGGTGGTTAGGCCTTCTTAGCCCAGTCAGGTGGAAACAGGATGGCCAGCTGAGTCCTCCCAAGTTTATGTTAATTCCATGGGATTTCCTTTCAATGTAGATTGTGCTCTCTGGGGCAGGGGCACGTTATGACCCAGTGGTGGGGGTGACCTGATTCTGTTCCTCCTCCATAATGCTGATGGCTCACATCTCTGCCATTAGTCATGGCTCAAAAAAGGAGGCTGCCCATCCATCACTGGTTTGTTCAGTGGGGGTGTGCAAGGTGGTAACATCTTACATATTTGTTATCAGCCCTTTACTTCAAAGGATCTGAACCACCACTGTTTGTGGGTTGTTCAGATGAGCATGGCCTTTGCAAAGGCTAATGAGTCTGGGGCTGGGTGGAAGCATTCTTGCTGGACCCACCTCACCGTTCCTGTGCCTTGCAGGTGGACAGCGCCATGTCCCTGATTCAGGCAGCCAAGAACTTGATGAATGCCGTGGTGCAGACAGTGAAGGCATCCTACGTAGCCTCCACCAAGTACCAAAAGTCTCAGGGTATGGCTTCCCTCAACCTTCCTGCTGTGTCGTGGAAGATGAAGGCGCCTGAGAAAAAGCCATTGGTGAAGAGAGAAAAGCAGGATGAGACACAGACCAAGATTAAGCGGGCATCACAGAAGAAGCACGTGAACCCTGTGCAGGCTCTCAGTGAGTTCAAAGCCATGGAGAGCATTTGAGTCCGTGCTCACCAGCTGCCTGCCCCCGAGCTCCTTGAGATCAGTTACCATTCTGCACCCAATGTATTTGCTAAGTAGAGAGCCTAACACTAATGCTAGCTCCCACAGAGAAAGCAGCAGAGCTGAAGCCAGCCCGCTGGTAAATTCTGTTTGTAAGTTGGTCACAGAATGCTTTTAGACTTCAGAAACATTTCTAGCTCTGTTTTTATAAACTTAAAGTTCCACAGCCAAAGAGAATCCCACATTATTTGCTTGTCAGTAGCACTCTGGACCCTGCTGGGAACCTGCTCACTGGGCAGCTCAGGAGTGAGGGTCCCACCAGCCGAGGGCATTGGTGCCGTGCTGAACGACCAAAGGTGACCCGGGGCATCTTAGGAGACAGTCTTGGGAAAGGAATGTTCTAGAGAGGTAGGCCTTCTAAGGGATAAGCTATGTGAAGCAGTATAATGTATCACGAAGAAAACTGATTACTCTTTATGAAATGAGAGTTATAATGCATGGCTACAATTACTAATGTACTCTGCTGCAGGACATTAATAAAGTTACTCTTCTTGGGTTAGGCCGTTGTAATGCCATAGTCATATCTTGCTTTCCCCCCCTTTCTTCTGGCGCCAAATGCAAATTTCATCATTGGGTTCATTCTAATGATAGCAGTGTTTCCTGCCTTGGGCTTGCAGCTGAAGCCTGACAGAGTAGTTTTTGCTTAGGCAAAATTTAGATTTTACCTTATTTGTGATTACTATAGCGATTACTATAGCTACAAGGTATAATTTTGCTGTCTTATTTAAATTTTATGAATTCCAATGTTTTTTACACTAACTTTTCTCAATAAAGTCCACTATGAAGCCAAGTCTAAGTTTCCAGAGTCATTGTTGCCTTTTAGGAAGAGGCCTAGACTCCCTACCCACAGTGTCTGCAGAGCCTTGTGGGCTCCTGCCGGCCCACAGGGAGCACGGCCCCTTGTCCTGTTGTGTCCCAACCTGTATCAGAAACTTGGAGGGGCAAATATGACCCCACTTGCTTCAGCATCAACTGTGCCATGAATCAGCTGCCTTAGAAATCAAAACCCGCCTCAACTCCTGTCCCTTAGGGGACAAAGAATGGTTCCTTCTGAGTACCATTCCCCATCTTAGGCAAACTCCTAGAAGAAATGGCTGTCCTGTGGTCACTGTCCCCATTCTGGCTCCCATCTTGCCTAGCCTAGTATTGTCCCCCCATGTCAAGTGGACTGCCTTCTGTACTGTCACTCAGACTGTGCTCTCCACCACCGTCTCACCAGCCTCACCATACAAGTTGCACCAGAGAAGCCACATGTGACCCAGACTACCCAGACCGCTGAGATGGGAGGATTGCCAAGTTCAAGGCTAGCCTAAACTACATAATGAGACCCTATCTGAAAAAACAGTAGTGCCAGGGAACACTCCTTCCTAACTACGACTAAGCACAGCCACTTTGGCTTCCTGTCTTCCCAGGCAGGGTGGCAGTGGAGGGTGGGGGCTCCTCCCTCCATTTCCCATCTGTGAAGAGACACATCAGTAGCTGGTGCTGTTCCTGGCTATGCTTTATCTTGTGACTCGGCCAGAGTTTACCCTAGACTGCCTCCTGAGCTCCACTCAGTGCCTGCTGAGTATCTCTGCTGGACCCTCCAAGTGCCCTTCCATGCACTATGCCCACCACCCTTCTCCCCACTATTTCCCCCACTTACTACTACTGTCAGGCCCCTCATTTTTCTGTGGCCAATGTACCAAAAATGAAAACTTACAATGTATGTAATTTCACTACTTACCATCACCTGGCTGAAGCCATCACATCAGTTTTCTATTAAAAATGAACTGGCTCAAAACTTAGCATCTCTAACACACATGACCTCAGAGTTCTGGGTGTGAAGAAGCTGGGAGCAGCTCTATCATGGTGTGGTGATCACTGCCAGGGTTGCCCAAGACCTGGCTCAGCTTCACAGGCCTCCATGACAGCACAGGGCACAGACACTGGCTTCCCTGGTGCTGGTGATTAGTGGTGATCAGCATGCAGCAGCCAGAGGGGAGCCACCGGGCTCTTCAAAGCCAACAGAAAGTGCTTCCCCATCTTGGTCCCTGCAGACTCTCCCAGGTTAGTTCCAGGATGTGGACCTGCCTGGAAGCAGCTGAGAATCCTCTGCCCTGAGGCACCCTTCCAGCAGGTTCCATGTCCCTCAGTAAAAGCCACAATTCTCAGTGGTGGCCTAGCTTTTTCCCACTGGCCTCTCTTACCATTCCTTGTCACTGTGCTTCTGTCCCTCAGCCCTGTTCTTCCTTGAGCATGCTAAGCATGATGCCCCGGCCAGGAATGCACTTCTGCAGAGAAATCTTAGTGCTTTCTTGAGCACCTCCTGCTCAAGTTACCTCTTCGGAACCACTCTACTTGTTCTGGCTACTGTCACCCCTCTGGTCACCGTCATGTGCTCCTCACACTGGCCAGTGTCTTTATTCTGTTCACTGCTGCAGCCAAGCATGGGACTCCTGCACAGAGGGCATGAAGATACCACTGTGCTCCCCAGCCACCTGCCTTCTCCTGGGTCTTTGCTGACTTTGGGACATTCTCACAGCTTTCATTGCCCTCCATTTATCACACTTCAAAAACTGTCCAGGCCTGAGTGCTGGGTCCACATGGTTGTCTGCTATTTCCCCTGATGTTGCCACGGCACACCCCCACCAGCCCCTCCTCGACTCTGCCCCCGCTTCCTTCCAGCAGAGCCAAGGCCTGCAGCTCCCTAGGGTCTCTGAAGGGCACTCTAGACTCTGACCTCAGTCCTGGAGTCTGCCCAGGTCTTGCTTCTATAAAGTCCCCTGGCTGCACGCTGGCCATGTTGGCCATCTGTCTCTTCCATGTCTAGCACAAGGCCTTGTCATCTGTACCTATTTGGCCCTTTGAAGGCATTTCCCTTGCACCTGTACTGTGACAGGAAGCATTGTGGCCTGACTTTCCCTCAAGCATCATCTTTTCAGTATCTTCTTCTTGACTTTAATGCCATCATTTAAAAGTCTTGCCACACTGTCCAGGCTGACCTCAAATTCCTGAGCTCAAGCATTCTCCTGTCACAGGCTCCCAAGCAACTGGAACTACAGAGATGCATCACCATGTCTGGCTTAAGAAGTCTTTCAGGATGGCTTCCTCTGAAGCAGTCTTAGTAAATTATGTTTGACGTGCTAAGTACATTCTTCTTATATTGAAATCACATTTTAGTAAATATTCATTGATCACCTAAAACTCACCCCTTGCCACAATCAGGAATACTAGGCCATCTTGTTCCCTGGGCCTCCGTCCGGTCCCCAGAGCCCCACCCTATGGCCTCACAGTGTGGCCTCACTCACCAGGAAGCGCATGTTCCCTCACAAACAAATCTGTGTCCTGTTTGCTCCTGGAGTCCAGCAAAGGTCCAGCATATGCTTGGCAAATAGTCACTGAATGTCTCAAACTATGAAGTGATTGAAGATAGTAGAGGGCAAAAAGCTGGCAGCTGGGGAGGCACTGGAGGGCTTGCAGAGCCTAGGCTGAGGCTTGGGTACTGCCCAGAAATCCTGCGACTCCTGTTGTCTGCATGGACCAAGATCTAATGCAGCATAGCCTGAGTGGAAGATGAGGGGAACATGGCTCCCAGCATTCCATTGCCTCTGCACCTGGGCCCTACTTGCTTCTGGCTCAGGCAGATAGCCCTGCTCTGAGCCCTCCCTGGTTGAGACCCAGGAGTGAGGGTGAGGGACAGAATCTAGTCCCAGGTCCTCCCCTCTGTGGCATCTCTCACCACCACCCATGCACCTGTCCCTTCCCCCATGCTGGCTCTACTCTTCTCTCTGGTTAACACCCTGCAGGGCTCCCAAGGCCCAGGTAGATCCTGCAAAAGCCCTACTCTGCAGCCCTCATGCCCCAGGCTCCGGCCCAGGCCGTGCCTCTCTCAACCCAGGCCAGCACCCTCCCCACCAAGGGGAATGAGGATGGAGTCCTGCACCTCCCCACTTCCTCCCAACAGCCGGAAAGGTGTTGGTGTCACTAGGACCCCTGCAGCCTTCCAGCTGAAGTGGACTCAGAGAGGTGACACCCCTCACACAGCTGTCTTTGGACCCAGTCCCTCTAATGCCCTGTAGTTCCAACCTTCAGGTCAGAGCCGTAAGTAGCTGGGATGTTGGTGCCCACTTTCCTTCCTGCTGTACCTCCCTAGGTGTCCCCTTCACCCCCTTCACCTGGGCCTGCTCCTCCTTCCAGGCGGCACATTCTCCTTGGACGAAGGCACTGCGGGGGACCAGGGCTTGGTGCGGGTACTGCTCTGCATGCAGCCTTGAGCAGCCAGGAGAGGATGCAGAGACACTTTGTAATATGCATGTTATGGCCAAAATTTGCAACAAAATTTACAAACAATATTGAAATCTGGAATACTCTACCATAAAGCCTACCTAGCTGCCTAGATTACTGTTACTGATTCTCGAAGGTGTTAGCTGAGTTTTGCTGCACCCTTGTATCCACAGCCAACCTATGGTTACCACTGACAAATGAGTCTGATTACTTTTGTTTACCTTATGTTGGGGTTACACTTGTTAGCAGTGGCCCACTTCTTTGCTGAAGCAGACAGCAGTTGTCAAATACCATACAATTCCCTCCATTTTCAATGCTACTGACGATGTTAACTACCATAAACAACACACTTCAAAAGTTTAATTGGCATTATTAACATTTTCTTCATTGCATAAGTCTAGACTATCAGCACAACAAGTTAAACCTGGCTTCATAGCTTATTCCAATTTCCCTGGTGTAAATTCAGCCACTGCATCAGATTCCAAACCAAGGTGGGCAACTCCTAGCATGGAGCTGGGGACTGCAGGTGTGTGACGCCTCAGTGCAGATCCTGGTAGGATGTGGTAACCAGGAAAGGGGCATCTTCAGAATCAGTACCTTTGTAAAATTTAGGTTGGAATTCGCATGAAGTAAAATCCATACTCAGCTGCACAAGCCTATGATTTTGACCACTGCAGCCCTGGAACCCCACTGTAAGCAAGAAAGCGTCGCCCCTCAGCCCATGCAGGTCCCTGTGCTCTCCTAGTGTCAGGACATCCGTACCTTACATTCTGTACAAACTTCTTCACTACAGATTTGAAACCATGTGTCATTCTGAGTAGCATAAATTCACACCATCCACCTCTGTCCTGCTGATGATAGGAGGCATCCCATGCCCAGTGTATTACGCCGAGGGCACCACCTGCCTGTCATGTAGCAGCCAGCTTGGCTGTCAGGTATCACAGGGCCTATTTAATGATGACCCCAAGGTGCAAGAGTAGTGACACTAGCAATTCTGACATGCCACAGAGAAGCTGTGAAGTTCTCCCTATAAGTGAAAAAGCAAAAAGTTCTTTACTTGGTAAGGGAAGAAAAGAATCCTGGGATAAGGTTGCAAAGCTCTACAATAAGAATAAATCTGAGATATTATAAATGAAAAGATGTATGTGCTAAATTCGCTTTTATGCCTGAAAATAGCAAGTCACAGCCACAGTGCACTAAAAGTACTTCGTTGATTTAAAAAAAAAAAAAAGGATGGGCACGGTGGCACACACCTGTGATTCTAGTGACTTAGGAGGGTCAACAATTCCTGACCCAGCCCGGCCAACTGACAGCAAACCTCCTGCCTCAGCCTTCCACGTGCTGGGTTTAGAAGTGTGTGTCACCATACCTGGCCGTAATAGGATTTTCCACACTGACATGCTGTCATGTGAGAATTTCATTTTCTTTCTTTTTCTTCAATCTGTATGCTTTTTGCTTCACTTTCTTGCCTAAGGTACTGCCCAGATTTCCAGTACGATAATGGGTATTATGAGAGTAGACATCCTTTGTTCTCAACCTCAGAGGGAAGGGATTCAGTCTTCCACCAGTAGGTCTTATGTCAGGTGCGGGGTTTTATGTAGTTTCCCTTCACAAGGTTAAGGAAGTCCTCTTCTGAATTTGCTGAGAGCTTTTATTATGAATGGATATTAGATTTTTCTGCATCTGTTGAGATGACTGTGGTCTTTTTTTTTTTTTTTTTTTTGGTCTATGCATATGGTGACTTAAGCAAAACCGGTCTCACTTCCCTGCATAGATCCCACGTGGTTATGCTGCATTTGATTTGCTAATATTTCACTGGACACTACTGTGCTGAGGACATTGGGACCCTTACCACAGCCTCCAGGATCTCCCTTCCTGTCACCTCCTGGCCCTCCTTGGTCTACAGGGTGTTTTTCTCACAGTCTTTGATATTTGTATCTGTGATGCCAACTTTGTTTCATGACTCTGGAAGTGTTTTAATTTTGTTTTGGAAGAGATCATGTAGAATCTGTATAACTTGTACAGGTGAATTTGTAAAAACATCTGGGTCTAGGGTTTTCTTTGTGATTTTTAGACTATCAATCCAGTTCCTTTAATAGATATAGGACCCCAGAAATCATCTATTTGTTCTTCGGTAACTTTTCATAGTTCATGTTTGTGGCAGGCAGGACAATGACTCCTCCACGATGCCCACCTCCAAATCCCTGGGACCAGCAGATGTGTCACATACCCTGGCAAAGTGAATTCAGCTCGCAAAAAAAAAAAAAAAAAAGAAAAATAGAGCATAAGAGTTCAGAGTGCTCTGATATGAAAGGAATTTGAGTTGCTTTTTCTAGCTTAGAAGGTGAAAAGGTCTCTGAGGCAAAGAATTTGCTCTAGACACTGGGAAAGGCAGGAAACAGACCCTGCCCAGAGCCTACAAAGAAGCACAGTTCTATCTGATGCCAAGAACTGTGTCTGACTTTGGAGCTGTAAGATAATAAATTTGGATGTTTTAAGGCTTTAAGAGTTCAAGGTGATTTGTTACAGCAGCAACAGAAAACTAACACAGTGAAAAACCATTAGTCTTCTACCACTTCCACTATCATAATGATTTTACACCTCACTCATCTAGGGCTGCTTGAGTGCACTCACTCACCCTTCGATGCTTGTAGAGTCTACAGTGTGGTCCCCTTTTGCTCTTGATGCAGGTGATGTGTGTCTTCCCTCTGGTCCAAAGAACCATCTATTAATTTCATTGGTTTTCTCAGGTTTATCCATCTTTAACTTTATTAATTTCTATTTTTCATTATTTCCTTTTCTTCTGCTTTCATTGGGTTTTTCTCTTACTACTTTTAATTAAATTACCTTTGCTTTTTAACCTGTGACTTAATCATAAGCTTATATAACTTAATTTTAACAATGGCTGCTTTCAGCATCCAGCTCATGATTGCATCCTGGCCTCTTGGCCAAGACTAGTGTAACACCCGCTCTCCCCAGCTTCCGACCCTGCCTCCCTGTGCGGTGCCAAGCCCTCACATTGCCAGCCCCTTCCTGGGCTCAAGACTGTGGCCCTGGCTGCCTGGTCAACGTCCCCAGTATCCTGCGGACACTTCAAACATATCCAAGCCGTGCCACTGCAAAGTCCCAGTCTCTCCATCTTCTACCTTCTCCACCTTCATAACTTGTACCTCCACACAGCCCCTCGCTTAGGCCCAGAGTGAGGCCTTCCCCACCTCTCTCCTCACCAGCCATGCAGTTGGGGACCCCTTAGTTCTCCTGTGCACAGCTGGTGGCACTGGGTCCTTCTCATTACATTGGTGGCCTTGCACCTGGATTCTACTCCCTGCTCCCAGCTGTCCTGGCCCCTTCTTCTCCTCTGCACACAAGAGGGATCCTGTCACAGTGGCCTTGCCTTGAACACCCTTCCTGCAAACTCACTCTCCTTAGAGCTGACTGGAAGATTCCAGGCCTTTTCAGCCCAAGTTCTCTGCCTTAAGTCCATAAAGCACTTGCTGGGGCTCCACCACAGCACCCGCTTCCGCTCTATACTGGACCTCCTCTGTCCCCTTATAGTGCCCTGCTGTCCCTCAACTCTCTGGCACACACCTGCTGGTATGCCATCACCTGTCATTGTCCTGCTCTGAACTGGGCCAGGCAGGGAGCGGGACAGCATCGTGGGGTTGGGAAGGAGTCCTCCATGCTCCTCTACTCTTAACAAGGTGAGAGGATAGTCCCTGGCAGAGCTCACAGGGCACCGCAGGCCACGGTCTCCACTCAGCCATGCGGCTCTGCTCTGGGCTACCTGGCCCCTCATACCATCCCTTCTTCCAGCATCACTGGCCCTTTCCCTTGGGCTCCTCAATCTTCCCAGGGCTGAACCCTCTCCCCAGCTTCACTGACATGCTCTCCATGCCTCCTCCAGGCCTTGACTCGGGAAGCCTTCCCTGACCTCAACTAGGTCAGGCCTGCTCGGCACCTTGCCAATGCGCTCACACCGCGCCTGCACCCACCGAGCTGAGCTCCTAAGGGTGTGGCCTGTGACTTCACTTCAGAACCATGAGGCCCTCGTGCAATCAATAACATGTGGAGAGAGAATGAATAGACGAATGAATCAATTTCTTTAAAAAGCCTGAAGGACAGGATAGGGACCTTTGTCCACTCCCCTTCTCTGTTATCCTATCACCAAGGGCCAGGATGAGTCCAGCCCAGGAGTAAGGCACTGGCCAGCAGGGTGGGCACCAGCTGCAGCCCTCTGGTTATCCCAGAGATAGGACAGGGGTGAGGGAAAAGGAAAGATGCCTTTAGGCCCAGGTAGAAAGAAGCTGCCTCACCCATGTCCTGGTGGCTGCAGCGATCCAGGCCACTGTCCCTATAGAGAAGAGGTCCCCTCAGACCTGTAGCCAATAATCAACACCGAACTGGACAGGGACTATAGCCCCCTGCCCCCACACACAAGGAGCTGAGCTCCAGGTCACCTGCTGCTTTGAAGCACCCAGGACAAATATCAACTGGCCAAACAGGTTCCTTGAGGCCCCCTAGTGCCAACTGGGACAGAAGGTGGAGGACAAAGCTGCCACAGTTGGCCACGCAGGGTGGGCACCAGCCGCAGCCCTCTGGTTGTCCCAAAGAGACAACCTTCTCCCGCCTTCTCACTGCAGCCCTGGGTGCCCTGTCCTTTGCCCCAGGGGCCTCCCAGGAACTACTGGCCTCAAGTCTCCCTTGGCTGCACCTGCTATTCTGCCTGCTTACCTGAGGCCAGGGAGGGCATTGGGAACCTCGGTCAGGTCTCTGCCAGCAGCAGTCCTTTCGGCATAACCCTTGCCATACCCTAGATCAGCACCTGTGGTTACAAAGGTCGTGAGTGCTCTGGGAATCCCCAATGTCACCCACGATCACCCCAAAGGCCCTTGCACAACCTCCCCCACAGCACTGCACATTTTCACCAGGCCTGTTCCACAGCTCAGTGTTCATCTCCACAAGGAGAGCCTCGTTCCCCTGACGTCCACCTTTCCCTTGCCCCAGATTTCTTTCTGAGCTCTGCTGTATGTGGACATGGCAGCTCTGCCCTGGCTCCTGCCTCCTCCCAGTGCCTGACCAAGGGCCATCAGTCCCGCTGGCTTCCCACAAGCCCACTGTCTCAGCTGGAGCTCAAGCTGTATGGCCCAGGCTGGTCACTGAACCTGCATCCCTCAGGCATCATTCCTGGCTCTGGAAACTGCTCCCAGGCTGTGAGAAGCTCAGGCTGATGGGCTGGGGCACTGAATCTGGTCACCCTGTGCCCAAGCCGGAGGTGTCTTGACTCCACAGTGCCTGGACTCCTGTTCCCCACAGGCCTGTCTCTCCTGTCACACAATTCCTGAGTGTTGAGGTATGAGGTGAGCAGGAGAGGGGTTGAGAAGAACCAGGAAGGGGACCTCAAGGAAGGCGCCCACCCACTTACCCACATGTTTCTCTAGACCTCAGTGTTCCCTCTGTGAAGCTGACGTGTCTACAAGCTAAGCCTGGGGCCAGAGAGGAGAGGCCTGCCCCAAACTAGCCTTCCCAACTTCGCCTGCTGCAGGCAGGAGGGGCTGCCCGAGCCAGCAGGAGCAAGCCTTTGGTGCATTAGGAAGGGCTGAAAAACAAATGCACCAGAATCCAAATCAGGAAAGCCCACAGCCGGGGTTGCCATGGCAACTTTCAGCAGGCTCCTGGCCTGGCACTCAGCCTCTCCAGGCTGGGGGCTAAGACATGGGGGCTGGGACTGCCAGGCTCGGCTGCCCGGCCTAGAGGCTGCCTCTTCGGCCTTCTTTCTAGACATGGGCAGGAAAGGCTCACGCAGGTTCCCGCTGCTGGCTGCAGCCCAATCACTCTTCTCCCAGAGTGAGGCCCATACCCAGCATTCTAGGAGTTAATTAGCCCCTGCAGCACCCTTCTAGTACCCAATGGAGCACTAGTGGGGAGCTGCTCTTGGGATGGATCAGTGCCAGTGGCCTTGAAGGGGTTTCTTGAGCATGAGCAGAAGGAGCAGTGAGACAAATCTCCAACCTTTCCTCACAGCTGGGGTGGGGAAGGGCCAAGTGTGGGTGTCAGCACTGCTACAGTGCTTTGTGCATGGCATCTCTCATCGCAGTGCTTTTCTTCTGGCAGATGAAGAATAAACCCAGAGAGGTTAGGTAACTTCCCAAGGTCACAGAGCTACTGCATGGTCAAGAGCCAGAGGCTTCCACCTCTAGGACTGACCATTCGGGATATCACCAGGTTCCATCACCCAGCAATCCTTTGGGGCTTCCCAGGCACAGCCCCCAGCTGTAGCACTGAGCAGGTGTACACAGGCATGGAGACAGATACGGCCTTCATGTCTTGTTTAATAACTAAGCTGGCCATCCCCGGGTGAAACTCATAGCCACCAGGCAAATCTTCCCCCCGCCTGATGTCCTCTAAGAAGCCCACCCATGCTGGTGACCCCTGGCCTCACTAGCAGCGTGCTAGTCCATCCTAGTGTCAGGGCGGCAGCCTCATCTCAGCTCCCTCAGCAAGCTGTCAATGGAGCCCAGCAGTTCCCGGAAGTATCCCTCATTTTCGCCTTCTTGGAGCTCCAGGGTGGCCAGGGCTTGGTACTCGGCCTGTAGGCTGGCCAGCATCCTGCTGAGTTGGGGGTCCTCACGGTAGTGGTCCCTGCAGGTGGCCAGGAGGGCACCCAGTGTTTGCAGCACCTTCTCGCGGGCATCATGTTCAGGGAGTGCCAGTAGGTGGGCCGTGATCTCACACCAGCCCTGTTCCCGCAGGCCTGGCAGGAGGTGCACCTGGTGGTACTGCTGCAGCTTCTCTGGGGACACATCCTGGGTCAGCTTGGCCTCCTCCTCTGCAAACATCTGCTGTCCACACAGCCACATGGGTGGGATTGCAAGGAAAGAACAGAGGGTGGTCAGCTCACACCAGGCTGGCTCTGCCCCTCAGGTGCCGAGACATGAGGCTAAGTCAGGAGGCCAACCTGCTTCCCCCTGCCCCATCCATCTACATGTCCACTGCTCGGTCCATCCACCCCACATTGCCCATCAAAACACCTGAGCACTGTGCCAAGTGTTGAAGAAACCAAGATGGCTATGTGGTCCCTGCTCCTAGAGTCCAGCAGGAAAATAAAAAAGCCCGAATAGCTTGAAGATCTAATGGTACAGTGCAGGCAGATGGCCAGGCTCGACTTCCTGTGCATTGTGGACATGCTGAATCAGTGTGGGCTGGTCTGTAGCCTCCCTGAGACCAAGGCCATCATCTCTCAGGGGAGACACCGGGGCCTCTCTGGGATGCGGGGAGCACTAGATGGAACAGTGAGTGCATGGCCAGTACCCAAGCACAGTGCTCTTAATGGCTGTGAGCTTTTGTGTCAAGTACTATGACAGCAACGTCAGCTTCACCAGCACTGCCACTGTAGGAACTCTCACCCCACTACAGTACCAGAGGAGTGGCCCAAAGCGACAGAGTGTCAGACCAGTCAGTCCACAAAGGTGGGGTCACAACCAGCCTGGACCCACCTTGGTCTGAGAATGGCAGGTGGTCCAAGGGCCAGGCTAGGCCTAGAACACAGCTCTGGGCATCCCCCTGTGGAGGGGGCCTCTATGCTGAGGGAAGGAGGAGTTAAGAAGAGTCTGGGCAGCCAGTCACACACAGCTTCTGACTGCAGATCTAGAAACTCAGCTCTACCTGCAGAACCTGTGGGAACCAGCACTGCAGGCTGCCAGGCAAGAACCAGCATATTTCTAATGCCAAGGGAGGCTGTGGAGGTTTCCCATGCAGCTGCAGTAAACACTCTGAGAAGGCTTCGGGAAGCCCTAGCCGGCCCCCGGGGGAAGAGCTGGGAGTGTAGGCAAAGACCAGGGGTTGTGTGGGGCATCTGATGGAACGATGGCCACAGAGGCTAGCAGAAGACAAGGCTGTAGTCTCTTCCTACCCTATTTCTAAATCCTGCCAGTTCGCCACCTCAGTCCTCCCTTCTGCCTCTGTTGTGTACCCTGCTTCTTGCAGGATATCTGTGGGTCCCCTCCTCCAGGCCCTACCCAACCTCCTCTGGTCCCCTGATGGCTGCCAACCCCAAGCCCTTCACTACTGGCTGTGGGTGGGGTCTGTCTGGTTTTTGGCATGGTACAGGAAACTCAGGGTTTTTGCACTGTGCTATTATAACCCCAGCCCATTTTTATTTTTTATTTCAAGACACACTCTCCTTAAATTGCTAAGTTGTCCAGGCTGGGCTTCAACTTGTGATCCTCCCTGCCTCAGCTTCCCAGAGTGCTGGGATTATAAGCATGTGCCACCACACCTGGCTACAAGTTGGCAGTTCTGATGACAAATACCAAACCCCTTCCCAGCCTTGGCCTTGCTGCCCCTCAGCCATCTCACTCTGACCCCCGCCCCACCACTTTCCCCCTGCGGCCTTTGGAGCTATTCTGACTCCAGCGCCCCTCTTCCCTTCAGAGCCCAACACCACTGTGCGCACACCCCCTGCTTGCAGGGCCCCTGGCTTCTGTGAGCCGGGAGAGTTGGGTAAACACGGTCTGAAAGTGCTGGAAAGGCAGGGGCTATGTACGGAGTGCTTTCCCAGCACCTGGCCCAGTGCTGAGCAAGGTGGACACTAGTCAGCGCTGGCCTCATCATTCACGGCAGCCCTACAACAGCATGTGGTTGGTCTCCTGGTAGAGGCCACTGTGGGCCACAACACAGAGAAGGCGATGCTTGGGTCCCAGCCAATTCCAGAAGTGGCAGTGCAGTCTCCATGGGAATTCCCTGCTTCAGATGCTCATTCCCAACAGCCTACGCCTGGGGCACACAGCACCCCCACAGGCAAAATGAGGCTCTGTCACCTTCAGGCACCTTGGGACCAGCCTGAATCTTGACTCTTTTTGTCCTTAGGAACTATAAGAACAGAGAGACTCTGAGTGCTCTGAGCTTGGCATGCGAGCAGCCCCCAGCCCCGCGCTCTCTAGCTGAAACTACCCACTGTCTTCTCTGGAAGAGGATGGCCATGTCTATACCGTCCTCAGAGATGCCAGGCCTTCTCTCCTTGACCAAGACCCAACTCTAGGGTTAGTGGCAGCAGGGAAGAAAGAGATCAGTTTCTTCCAGGAAACGCCAATGTATGTGTCGTCCTCTAGGCTCACTGGCCACGCTCAGGATATCAGCGGTACCTGAGCCTTATTAACTGGCTCTGAGCACCACAGGGCTGCCTGCTGTTCTCAACCTGGATTTCCGCAGCTGGGTGGGGTGCAGAATGAAGGATGAGACTGCAGAGCAGGAGACAGAGACAATACTGCTAGAAACGGGCAGCCATAGACACCCAACCCTCTGCCTGGAAGAAGCTGGGGATGGGTTTGGTCAGGGTGAGAATAGGGAAGGAGAGGGTGGTCAGCAGCCTCCAACACTGTACAGTGGAGCAGAGCTGCCCAGCCTCCCCAGCCAATCAGTTGCTGGCTGTCCTTGGAATAAGGGGCCCAGGAGAGACAATTGTAAGAGCCCTGCCAGCATGCTCTGCAGCACCTGGAATACGAATCTAGGTCTTGTTGCTACTCTTCTTTTAATTTTTAATTTTTAAAATATTTTTTATTTTTTATTTTGAAGATAAAAAACCAAATGAGACAAAACAGTCAATCAAAACAAAAGGATGGGGAAAAAAAACCCAAAACAAAAGGATGAACATGGTACATGACTTAAAAACAAAATACAAGGAAATCAATAATGGCTACCATAATGCCTCTTGTTATCTTCAAAAGAACTGCCCATATCATTGGTTGCTTCTCTTAATTAAGATGCTTCTCAAGCTTTCAAAGACCAAAGTGGGCTGAACCCAAGTCTTCTCCCAGGTAGCAAAGCCACAGGGTCTCTGAGGCTCTTGAGGACTGTGTGCTGAGCCCTGAGCCCAAGCTCCATAGGAAGCATCTCCAGGTATCTAGAACTGTAAGTCAGCCCAGTTCTAGGCTCTGCTCCTGGCTGCTGTGATGACTCCATTCCACCTGCTCCATATGTGCACATGCCTTTCACTCCATGAGGGCCAAACTTGGCTGTCCCTGCCCTTGGCCTCACAGACCCCTTCTTGCACACCTGGCCCTGGCCAATGCCCCTTCCCACCTCCCCTCTTCAGTGCTCAGGTGTCAGTGGGGGTGTCGTGTCCCATAGGACACCTATTCCTTGATGTTCCAAGTTTCCTCCGTCCATTCATCCATCTGGATAAATGGACAGACATATTCGGAGGAGGCCTGGGTGGAAAAGCCAGGAGCAAACACAAACCATGTGTTGGGGGGTGGGGAGGGAAGGGAGGTCTGGGTACTCACCTTCTCAGTGACCAGGTCATAGAGCAGGGTGACCACACGCACAGCCAGCACCTCTGTGCTCTTCTGTTGCACCAGGCTCTTGAGGACCTGCAGACCCCCCAGCTTCAGGAACTGCTGCTGGGCATAGGGGAAATGGCGTAGCAGGGAGCACAGTGCAAACAAGACCTAGGAAGCAAGATCCAGGACAAATGAGTAACACAGAATTAGCCTGGCCCCAAGACCCATAAGGTAGCCAGAGCTGTCCCAGTGATCCATCCTTCCTGGTCCCAATACTCTTGAGTGCAGTTTAACCCCAGAAACTAGGACTGTGAGAGTCAGGAGGGACTTCATCTTTCCTTGACATTGTTATGGGGACAAACAAAAGTCCAGGACAGGAAGCTGTGGGTGGTGTCCATGGCTGCCCAGCTGGAGCAGCACCCAGGTACCCTGGTCCCCAGACCCCAACACCATCTGCTGCTATTGTGACCTTTTCCCTGGCCACTCATTGGATGACTTTTGGGGCTCCAGGAATAGCATGCACAGGAAAGGAGCTCACCAGTGTGCTAAGCGCTAGGCAGGAAGAATGGTCAGAAATTTACCTTTTTCTTAGCAGTGAGGGGTTGCTCTGTGGCCAGAATGACCAGTAGCTTCTGCAGGGCTCCTCCTTCAATGGCCTCCACCTGGACCTTCGGGTTGCTTGGGGAGGAGGTACAAGAAATCATGACTATTCTGCCCACCTAGGAGCCCAGGGAGACAGGGAGCTGATACCATAGCATCCAGGAGCACAAGAAGCAATTCCCACCTAGGACAAGCTCAAACTCAACTGGGGAGACAAAGACTAATGGGCATGGGCAATCTATCGCACAGCAACAGAGCCAAGGCCCCATGCTGGCCTGCCACGCCCCGGAAGCCAGCAGGCACTGCAAGGTTATTCCACTGCTGAGGCAGCCTTCGAAGGTGCTATTGCTATGTCTCTGCTGCAGGAAGACTTCCTTGCTGCTTGCAAGCCAGTGCTAGATGGCCCTTCCACGATGCCAGGACCATCACGTCCAGACGTGGTGGTGGCACTAACTGTTCTTTTAGGGTATGGAGCTCCTTGAGATCAGACCCAGGGTCCCCTTTCTCTGTTTGGTCACATCAGACAGTTGCAGAATACATGTGTGGGAAAAAGGCAGGTATAAAGTATAAGACCCAGGGAGCTTCTGGTCTCTAAGGCAGGGCCTCACACAGGACCAAGCACCACCCTAGCTCCATGCTTCACATGACCAGCTGCTGTGACCTTTCCTGTCCCTGGATTCTCATGGGTCAGCACAGAGCCTGCCACATCACAGGGACCTGCACAATAGGGGGTGAATGTATAAACACATGTCCAAGCAAAAGCGTGCCAGCAATCAAGCAGGCCACACTCAAATACTCAAAACTCAGTGCTGCCTCAGGACCTCCTTGGCCACGCCAGGCTGCAGGAACAGTGATGTCATTAAAACAAACATTTTTAGGCCCAGCCCTCCTGGTGAAAAGGGGGCGGCCCTCCATTAGATTAGGCAGGGTGCCAGGCTGCCAACATGGCTGGGATCCCCAGAAAGTTATCTTTTTGTTGGTCTCTTGCTTTCTAAGGTCACATAAATGATCAATTAAGGAGCCTTAGCCTGGCATAGTGGCACATGCCTAGAATCCTAGCACTTAGGAGGCTCCTAGCACTTAGGAGACAGCCCCCCAAAAGGTACTAACCACAAATTTGAGACCAGCCTGGGCTACACAGAGAATTCAAGGCCAGCCTAAACTACATAGCAAGATCCTGTCTCAAAAAAACAACACAACACAACACAACAAAAAAAGAGCACGTGCTAATGAAGACCTGTATGTCAGGCAGGCCCTCAGGGAAGGTCAAGGCTCCCCAACTCAGCATCCTACTTATGAGGCCCCAGAGAGGACTGAGAATAGATGCACAAAAGCCTGAGGCCAGTAGCATGTGGAAGGCCAGGACAGGGGTCAGACTATCACACCCACCAGACAGCCCCCAAAAGGTACAAAAATTTACCAGTGTGTGTATGTAATTCTCCAGCTGCCTTACTTCTACAGGGTCACCAGTTCCACCCCAAAGCACCCATTCCTCCTGACCCCATACCTCCTAACTAGGGCGAGGTGGAGGGCTTGAAGGATCCTGGATGCCATGGCTCCTGGCCCAGACCTCAGCAAAAAGGGGAGGCAGGCAACAGGAGAGAAGGCTTGGCCTGAAGCAGGTGCTCCCAAAAGCAGCCAAATGGAGTGGGGAGGTGCCTGAGTCACTCCCAGAAGACGCCATGCCCCTTCTGTTCCTACCAGGAATCAGCCTCACAGCTCAAAACAGACTGGCACGCAGAAACAAGTTTTCCTGCTATAAACAGAAGGATCGTCTCCTGCTGCGCCCTCAGATCCTCTCAGCAGAAAGGACGAGTTGGGGAGCTGTCTGTTGGCAAGTCCACCCATGTGCCTGAGAGCAGCCTGGGGGTGGGCAGGAGCCCTGGCACTGGGGCCTGAGAGCAGGGCCTCCCTCTTGCTGCCTGCTCACCCCCGAAAATGGCAGCTGCTCCATCAACAGACAGCTAATTAGCACCGTCTCTGCCATCCTGTGCCTGAGGATCGCTCACCCGCAACAGGCTAGGAAAGACTATGACCATGCTGCAAAATTCACAGGAACATCAGATGCTGCCTCCTAGAGGAGGAGGGATGAGAGGCCTGACAGCTCATCCGTGTTAGGGAGCACCTCTTTGGAGCCCTGTCCCTGTGTCCCATGGTCCTATGGAGCAATAAAAACAAGGCCCCTTCAAGACTGCACACAAAGTCCTTCCACTGCACCATCATGACGAGTGCAGCAAATCGCCCAGCACTGGGCAGCAAGTGTTCGTCCACTTTATATGCTGTCAGCAGCACAGAGAGAAGGTCTCCTCTAAAATGGGTGGCTGGCAAGACTCAAGAGCTGTTTGCAACCATGCCAATAGCAGCCCACCCTCCCTCAGGCTGATGCTCACCCTGTCCCGGGAGGGAAGCCATCCTGAGTAGGAGAGAACGGATTTCAAACACAGGGGATACAAACCACAAAAAAAAAGAGCTGGGGACCCCTCATCAACTGCCAAAATCACTTTCACAAGTAATAAACCCATATCTTTACCTGCAGCAGAGCCCTGAAGACCCTGGATGGATGCAGGACTGTGTGCCTGAGCATGCACTTTGTTGGTCTGGACCTGCACCCGACCTGGCCTTTTCACCAAAGCAACTTAAACAACATGCTGCACTAACACTGGCCCCTACCCCAGTGCTCTCATAGGGTAGAACATAGTCTTTAGTGCTGCTGTCAAGAGGAACAAGCAGAGGGAGGGTGAGAAAGGCCAGGTCCAAGTCTCTAATCAGTCCATCCAGATGGGGCAGCAGAGCTGGAAAGTGTCCTGCTCAGGAGTCCCCAGCACTTGCTGTTGGGATACCCACCTTACAACCACCAGGAGTGGCCTCTCTCCCAAGACCATTTAGCCTGATTCTCAGGGTTCTGCTGTGTACATTATGGGAGATACCCAAAATAGCTGAGCAAGGTCTCAGGATGCTTAAGGGCCAGACCCTGGGGGGCCCTCAATGGAAATCCTGCAAAAGTGGCTGATGACCTTGTACAAATCCCTTCAGTTGATTTCTCCACCTGAGAGGCAGACCTAAGAGCAGTGTTAAAGATACGTTAGCTTATAAATGTCAAAATGCTAGCCAATGTGGAGCGGTCAAATTGTAATTACAGAGGCCACACGAAGAGGCCCATCCATATCCCTGGGAACAGAGCTTTGCTCCACTTGGAGATCTCGATCATGTCCACATCATCCACAATGCTCTCCAGCCCACAGGCTCTCGCCTCACTGGAGAGAGGCCACTCCTGGTGGTTGTAAGGTGGGTATCCCAACAGTTGGGGATTTCAGTGGGTTGAAAAGCCTGTGGCCTGGCTTGCTTCTCAGTGACACCAGTGGTGCTGGTATACTCAAAGTCAACAGAAGGATATTAAGGACATAGCTCGTCTCTGAGTGATAAATGAGAATAAACCTTGTTCAGGGCTAAGCCGGCTGGACTGAATAAATACCATTAGCGTTTGGATTACTGGGATGTTCACAATCAGCAGGCAAGTCAGCTGTCTGTGTGCAGAGGAACAGCAGCAGCTGCTACTCTGTAAATCTTGAGGGGGGTGATTGCAGAAATGGAAATGATTGCATTTGCAGAAGCTGAACAGTTTGGGTCAGGGTGACAGCAATATGAGCTAACTGCCAAGGGTCAGAGGTCATGTTCTAGCAAACTACAGCTGAGCAAATGTGTGGCCAAGAGTGAGGGTAGAGGAGCTGACTTCAGGAGAGCAGCCAGTTGGACCAGGGGCCTACAGGGTTTCTGCCTAGTATAGACCCAAGGCCTGCCCTTCTCCATGCCTGGTACTCAGGACTGGCTATAGAATTTTTCAGGCCCCCACATAATATGAACAACAAGGTCCCTTGTTTAAAGATTATTAGGAATTTCAAGGATGGCAAGTGTAGGGCACTGTTAGAGTTTATATCTACATGTTCCCCCAAAGCCTCATGCACTCAAAGAGTGAGGGCTTTGGGGAAGTGATTGGATCAATGCAGCATGATACTCACTGGTGGATTAGTCTACTCAGGGGTGAACTGGCTAATGTTATGTTGGGAGGTGAAGCCTGGTTGAAGGTATTGGGTTACTAGGGGCATGGACAGGAAGGCTCTATCTCTCCTCTACCTCCTCTCTTGATCTTTCTTTCTGCTGCCTGCCCAGCCATGCCCTTCTGCCAGGTCTCCAGACCTTGAAACCAGCCAACTATGAACTAAACCCTCTACAAACTGTGAGCCAGAAAAGGCCTCTTCTCCTTTAACTTGTGGGTGTTGAGTACTTTGAGACAGTGACTGAGACAAAAATTAAACAAGTTTGGCCCTTTTGAGTGCAGGATCCTGGGTCACTGCTTACAACACAAGGCCACCAGGGTGTGTGCACAGCATTTTGAGTGTGTGTGTGTGTGTGTGTGTGTGTACATGTGTGTGCTGGGGATCAAACCCAGGGTGTTACACATGCAGGGCAAGAACTCTACTACTAAGCCACATCCCTGGCTCTTGCACAGCATTTGGTATACACAGAAACGCTACTCAGGGGTAAACAGAAACAGGGATGAAAAGTGTGTGTGAAGCAGTGAATAAGGAGGAAAACTGGAAAAGGTAGAGTTCAGGGACAGGAAATAAGGCTGAGGCTGACAGGTTAGGTAAATCGTGAAGCATAGTTTTCATGGGCCAGACTGAGGGATGAGCTGTCTCATAAGGCCTCCCTACATTTATAGGGGACAAATACTCTTTCTCCTCATTCTCTTAACAGAGGAAAAACCATCACAGTTCAGAGCTGCCCAGAGGGGATGCCATGCACATCTCTGGGGGATCAGGTGAACTCTGCACAATCCTGACAGGTGAAATGTGTGGCTCTCTCAGAGAAAGAAACGATTCTTTTTCTGACAGGCCCACCTTGTCTATATCCAACACATGGCCTTGCTCATCTATAATATACAGATCTGTAGCATATATAATCCTATAGCATGTATAATACAAATATTTTGTAGGGAGGTACTTTGAGAACAGGGGTTTAAGAGGGATTCATATTAGCCTGGCATCTAGGGATGAATGGGTGAAGTAATAGACAATTACCAACTTGAATAAAATGGAATAAGTCTACCCCAAAATAAATAGGGCATCTAACTCTCCTACATGAAAGTTCCAAATGAAATTAAACATCTGGCTTACAACATGAGCTCCACACTACACCTGAGTGTGGGAGGAAGCACACTGGGCCCCTGGGAAGTTTCATGTGGACCTGGGGACAGGCAGAGCCTCCCGCTGGCCCCTTCAAGGACAGCTCCTCCTCAGCAGCCATTCATTAAGTGAACGCAGGGTGCTCATAAGGCCTAACAACCACAGCACTGTAAGAGAGCGGCCCGGACTCTTCCTAGCAGCACTCTGCCACCAACTACAGACAGAGGGGTGGCAGATAATTTTCCCAGCCGACACCTGACCCTGCCTCACAATCACCCGGAACATTTATTTTCCTTAAATCATTTCAGACCCGAAACTTTTAAAAATTACAGAAAATTATACAAAACAAACAAAATAACCCAGAAAATTTGTAAAAATAGTTTGTGTGAGGGGAATACTTTCCATTAAGATTCATCAATTGTTAATACTTACCTTATCTTCTTTTTCATTTTTTCTCTCTCTGTACACTCCCCAACACCCCCACCCCAGTGCCTGAGACTGTCTAGGTCTCATACATGCTCTGCCACAGAGGTGTGGCCCACACTCCTCTCTATTCAAAAAAAGTAGCTTCTATTGTTATTTGTTGGCATGCTACTTGAAATACCAGATCTTCCTTCGTCCCAATTCATTTATTTGTAACAGTACGTATTCGTGGACTCTTATTTCATCTAGGGTAGTGGTGGTGAATCTATGGTATATGTGCTGCAGTGGGCTGTTGTATCATGCTTCTTTTCAGAAACACAGGAATAGGTTACATATTTGATGGTTTTTTACCCCTAAATATACCCATGTGTATTTCCTAAGAATAAAAACATGAGCCAGATCTCCCTCTGGCTGATGGGTGCTGCCACTGGAAAGCCCTTTCCTATGGGTGCCCGGGATAGGCAGAGAGAGCCAGCAGATCCGCCTCTGTCTGCTGGGCACCGCTACTGGAAGGCCCTTTCCTAGGGTGGCCAGCACAGTCAGAACCAGCAGATCCGCCTCTGCCTGCAGGGAGCTGTCACCAGAAGGCTCCTTCCTGCAGATGGCCAGCGGGAGCAAAAACACACAGCCAGGAAGCCCTGTGTACCTGTAGGCCACCATTGGAGGCCCTTGGTTCTTTTGGGCCGCCATCACCCAATAGTGAAATCAGACAAATACAACCTTGTGTGTCTGCCACCATCATGGGATTCCCAGTGTAGACACACATGCATCCTTGATCATCAGTGGAGCCCCAGTATAGCTGCATAGGTCTGGAGAAGCCTGCTCCATGCCCTGCTACCTCCCTATAAATCTGGAATTAGAGGAACCCAGTTCCTGTCCCACACCCCTACACTGACTAGGGGCAGCCAACATGGGAAGTGCCTGAGGCCCCCACAACCAGCTTCTTGGGAGGAACCCAAGAGAATGTCAAGATGAAGGAGCAAAAGGCAATCTCAGACTTTTAGCCCACACAGAACAAGTCTGGGAGATACACTCATGGAATAAAATAGAAGTCACACAACTGAAATCCCTGAGAAGATAGCAACTGAAGTAAGGAAACAACTTCATGAGATTGTAAAAGCATTCAAATTAGAAATAATGTCTCAGGTAAAAGAAGAAATCACAAACATACTGAAAGAATTGTTCAGCAGGTCTAAAGAAGACATAGACAAAAAAGGAGCATAGGAAAATGATGGAAACCTTGAATGAATATAGAAAAGAATTATAATGCATGAAACAGATTCAAAGAGAGATTCAGGAAATTAAAAATTCAATTGAAATCTGGCAAAACTGATTGAAAGAACTGAAGATAGATTTTCAAATCTTGAAGATAGGATTGCAGCTAGTGATCGTGAAAAGAAAGATCTCTTATTTATTTATTTATTTATTTATTTATTTATTTATTTATTTATTTTGGTGCCAGGAATTGAACTCATGACCTCGTGCTTGCTAGGCAGCTGAGCCCCACCCCCACCTTTTAAAAACAACATGGAATCAGGAAATAACAACTCAGTGGCTGCAAGATGATACAAAGAAGCATAATTTAAGAGTGATAGGTGTTGGTGAAGAAGCAGAGGTCAACACAAATAAAATTAAAGGGCTATATACAGAAGTAATAGAAGAAAACTTCCCAAACATGGGAAATGTGTCTGGCATGCAGATAAGTGAGGCATATAGGACTCCAACTAGCCATAACCAAAGTAAATCTATACCCAGGTATATAATAATCAAGATCCCAGAAATTCAGCACAAGAATGGAATATTAA
This sequence comes from Hydrochoerus hydrochaeris, assembly GCA_004027455.1. Classification (NCBI taxonomy): domain Eukaryota; kingdom Metazoa; phylum Chordata; class Mammalia; order Rodentia; family Hydrochaeridae; genus Hydrochoerus; species Hydrochoerus hydrochaeris. The sequence goes on along the minus strand of PVLA01001798.1, from coordinate 103,187 downwards.
AAGCTGTTAGAGAAAATAAACAGATCAGCTATAAAGGAAAAACCAATCAGAATCACAGCAGACTTATCAACACAAACCATCAAATCAAGAAGAGATTGAAGTGTTTCAAACCCTGAAAGGAAACAACTTCCAACCAGATTGATCTACCTAGCAAAACTATCTTTCAAAATTGATGGAAAAGTAAGATATTTCCATGATAAAGAACAACTGAAGGAATTCATGACTACCAAACCAACTTTACAGAGAGTGCTAAAGGATATTCTAGAGAGAGATAAAGATGACCATGGTTCCAGGAACAGCAGCAGAGGAGGACTGCCAAACAAGACAGGCAACTGAATGAAGGGGAAAACAGAGGGCCAACAACAGGAGGACAGTAGGGCAGAGACAAACCAATATATGCTGGTTGTAACCATTAATGTAGATGGCCTCAGGTCAGCAATAAAAAGAAACACAGGGAGAGTGGATCAAGAATCAAGATCCATCCAAATACTATATACAAGAAACACATTTAACTGGAAAGGAAATTCACAGACTGAAAATCAAAGGAGAGAAAACAATTGTTCCAAGTGGACAGGAGACAAAAAAAAAAAAAAAAAAAGCAAGAGTAACTTGCCCATCAACCACAGAATGGATAAGTAAGATATGGTATTTTCATGCAGTGGAAAGCTACCCAGCTCTAAAGTAGAACGACCTCAAGGCTTCTGTAGGTAAACCAACTCCAGACCCAACTGGAGCTCATGTTCATGGATGAAACAGTTCAAACTCATATATGTGTACCCTAGCATAAGAAACAGAAGGAGTGAATGGGATCCAAAAGCAAAATAGTTATCGTAAGAGTCATAGAGGAAGGCTGGGGATTTAGCTCATTGGCTTAAGTGACTGCCTGGCAAGCATTAGGTGGTAAGTTGGATTCCCTGTACCAAAAAAAAAAAAAAAAAAAGAGTGATAGGGGAGGAAATACCTGGGAGGGGAAGGTGGTAACTACTGTTAATTTCTTATTGTCTTGTCTTGAACTCCTGTATTGTTTTCATAATTTTGTTAGGCTTGGCTTTGTTCTATCTTGTGTTGTTAGATTTTACTCTGTCTGATGATGGGGACAGCTATTTTGAATATAATGGGATATATTAGGGTAATCTTGGTTTCCTATTATATTGCTTTGAAGTCTTATAATGCTTTCACTTATTTAATTGGTTTTATTGTTTTATTCTGTATGAACAGCTATTTTGAAGAAAATGAGACATGATAGTAGCCATTGCTGATTTCTTATCATCTTGCTTTGAAGCCCTATCATGCTTTTGTTCTTCTGTTTTGATTGGTTCTATCCTGTTGTGTTTTATTTGATTTTATTATGTGTGATAGTATGGACAACTTTTTGAGAAAAATGATATAGTATAGTAGCTGTTATTCATTTCCTGTTATCTGGTTTTGAAGTCCTGTAATGCTTTCACTCTTTTGAATGGTTCTATACTATTTTGTTATGTTTGATATGATTGTGTGTGAAGATATGGTCAACTATTTTGGAGAAAACAGACATTATGGTAGCAACTGTTGATGTCCTGTTGTCTTGTTGTGAAGTGCTGTGTTGTTTGCATTGTTTTGTTCTGATTTGCTTTGTTCTGTTCTGTTTTGTTTTATTCTCTTTAAAATTAAAAAAAAAATTTAAAAGAATAAAAACACTACAATTACCAGATCAGGCAACTAATGTCACAACGATTTTTAGACATTCAGATTCTGCCAAATGTTCCAGTACTCTTCTTAGGAAAATAACTTTGGCCTTAAGGCCAGTCCAGACCTTCGTGCTGCAGATAGTAGCATGTCTTTTTAGTCTCTTTAAATCTAGAATACTTCCTTTATTCTTTGTTTTATATGACACTGACATCTTTGAAGAGTGAAGGCCATTTGTAGAACCTTCCTCAGTCTGGATCTGTCTGCTGTGCTTTTGTGATTATGTTGGGGGTATAATACGCATTGTGGCAGGAATATCACAAAAACAATATTGTGTCTTTCTTGGTACATCACAACAGGAAGCATGCAATGTCTCACAACTGGTCATGTTCACTTCGATTACTTGGTTATGTGGATATCTGCCAGATTTCTCCACTACAAAGATACTATTTATCCCTTTGAAATGAGTAAATATTTTGTAGCAAGGCACTCTGAGATAGGAAGACAGCCTGTTCCTCATCAAACTTCACCCACTAGTTTTGGCATTTGTTGACAATTCTTGCTTAATTATCACTATGCTGTTTGTCAAATGACGATATTCAAACTCCACCATGCTTTTATCCTTATTTATTGGTTCTCTACTTGAAATACCAGATCTTCCTTCTTCCCCATTCATTTATTTGTAACAGTATGGATTCAGATTCTTATCTCACCTAGGGCACTGGTGGTGAACCTATGGTATGTGTGCTGCAGTGGGCTGTTGTACCACTGAAAGCTCTGAAAGATTCACTATCACTCATCTAGGTGATATAATCCACCTTTGCCATTTTTGGATGCTCAAATTATCCTTAACTTAATCCACCAGTGTCTTTTCACACTGGCTTCTATGCTTTTCTGATATGATTTCCTCATTCTTTGAAAGTACTTCCTCATGTTCTGGCACAAGGTATGAGTTTACTACACTTGGCCTGTGCCAGCCACGGAATCAGCCATTTCTCCAAGGTACACTCATTTATTTTCTGTTTTGCAGTACTGGAGGTTAAATCCAGGGCCTGGCACACGTGAGGCAAGTGTTCTACCATTGAGCCACACCTCTCAGGCATTTTATTCTGAGACAGGGACTTGATAAGTTACACAGCCTCGTCTTGAACTTACGATCCTCCTGACTAAATCTCCCAAGTAGCCAGGATGACCGGCAGCTATCACTGCCCTTAGCTTGAGGAGCACTTCTTTTGGAGCACTTTTTGAAAGTCTGACCCTATATATATACTTAACTACAATCTCAGAAGATAAGCTCTAAAACCTGCCCCACATGGCTATGTTCTGAGAAGCACTATTTGCAACAACTAGTCCCAAAGCTTAAGCTCTGATCTATGACAGAATCTCTGAAAATGGCTTCCCAGTACCTGAATATGTCGAGTAGGAAAGATCACAAGACAGCCTTGTGCTAGTTTTACACTCTTCTAAATATTAGCAAATCATCCAATATTGATCTGAAATCTGCTTTCATGAAGCTTAAACCAACCACTTTTGAGTCTGCCCTATCAAAGTGGAGGGTTGCCACCACAGGTCCAGCTTGTGAAGCTGAGAAAAGCTTCTTCCTCCCAACCTGGCATCATGGGACCTGGACTCAACCTCAGTGTGCAACCCCTACCTTCTGGACAATGCTCTGTGAGACGGCGCTTGACATCCTAACGAATTCCTCAGCTATGGCACCCACCCCTACCTGCAGGGCCTACTCTAGCGACCTCTCCAGAGTCCAGTGAGCCCAGCAGCCCCTGTCCCAGGGGCAACCCTCTCCCTAATGCCTGAGGCCACCTCTGGTATTTGGCAGGCACACCACAGCATCAATTTTGGCCCTGTGTAGGTCAAATCCTGTGCTCCTCTAATGAGCCTGGGGTTACCCACCATGGCCCCAGATCTAAACGTAAGGCTTCATATTTATACTTACTAAAGAATAAATATCACCAGTAAGCAAAAATGAAGTTACAAAAACCATGGGTGGTATGACACCATACATTTACTTTCTGTTTTGTTTTGGTTTTTTTGGTACTGGGGACTGAACTTACAACCTCGTGCTTGCCAGGCAGGCACTTATGCCATTGAGCTAAATCCCTGGCCCATACACTTACTTCTATGTGGTAGTATTTTCTTTAAAAAACAATGAATATGGATTAAATTATTTGTTGTAAAATAACTTAAAATATTATAAAATAATTTGATATTAAAAATAATTAAATATTAAAAGTTTGATTTTTTTTTTGAGACAGGATCTCCCTATGTAATTTAGACTGGCCTTGAACTCACCATGAAGCCCAGGCTGGTCTCAAACTCATGTCGATCCTCCTGCCTCAGCCTCCCCTGTACAGGTGTGCATAACCACACACGATTTAATAACAAAATTTAAAGCATCACTTCACTACCTAGGCCCTTCACCCTAGCCTGTCCTTATTCCTTGGGATCCTCATTTTGTCGCATCTCCTATACATTGCTTAAACTTTCCCATCGTCTCATTTATTCATTGTCATGTCTTCATGTTAGGACCAAAATACAGGGCAGACAGGACAGTCTGACACGTGCCCCTGGTACATCACTGCTGTGAAGACTCTATTGACACTGAGGCAGTTATAAATAAGCATTCAGGAGGTCTGCCTGTTTCCTGTGCTGCAACCCAACATGTCTTCACCATTCTTTCTCTGCCTGTTCTATTAGATTCCCATGAGAGTCTGCTGAATATTTTCCTGAAATGCAGACTTCTCTGTGCCTCAATCACTGGCCTGATCTCCCAGCCTAGCAAATCTTCCTGGAAAAGGAAATCAAAAGAGAGGGGAAGCATGAGGGAGTCTCCTGGGGGTGTGAATAATGTTTCTTGACCTGAGTGGTAGTTAAGCGGGTATGTTCATGTTTAGTAATTTATTAGGTGGTGTGTGTTAAGGCAGACACGGTCTTCTGTATAAGGAAGAGAGGGAGGCAGGGAGGTAAGGAGGAGGAAAAAATGGATTTAAGTATTAAACTAGTCTGCAAGACCTGTTTTTACAAAGCCCCTATTAGCTTCAAGTAATCACTTTTTCTCTTTAGAAATATCCATAAATCACATCTGAAACAGCTTGCTCTGTTATTTCAAAAACGAGAGTAGTCATCCTGTCTTCTTACCGTCTTTCGTCCCCAGCATGCCATAAAGATTCATATTCACACACACACAGGTCTCGAAGTGATGCTCTTAAATTTTTACTTGGCATATGACTTTCTGACTCTAATTCAGAGAAGCCCTCGGTTTGTTCACTCCTTTCTCACACTCTTAGTCTCAAGTTCCTCTTAAACATGTTTACTTTACTCTTTCCATCAGGATGTTCACTTTCCCTGAAAGAGAAATCACAGGCAAAGCAGAGCAAGAAAGGGCAGAGTTGTCCTCTGTTTCCTGCTACACTGCATCATCTCACAAAGCAGGTGGCCTAACACTTTCTATGCCATTCCTCTCAGAATTTTAGCTGCTCAAGTCCTTTTGCTGTTCTTAGCATCTTCCAGGGCTCACCTCTCTGGGTTCCTGACAGTGTGCTCAGAGGTTTGGACCTTCCCTCCCCACTTATTCTTAGTTACAGGCCTCTTTTCTCTCTTAAGCAACATCTCAGCTCTAACTGTTCCAAATGTAGCCTGTGGGGCTCTTTAGGTGTTGCCTTTTGTGCTCCTACAGGAATCACTCAGGCTTCTATTAAGCACATCTCATTTTTCAGACTATGAGTCATTCTTCCTCTCAGAGCTCTTGCTCAGACAATATATCCACTTTTCCAGGACCTTCTAAAATCTGCTTCCCCCAAAACTCAAAGCCAGAGACCTTTGCATTCCCCTTGGCTTCTTCCAAAATGGTCACTTTTTGCTAAGCTTCCCCAAAAAAATCTTTCTCAATGCTCAGAATATGACTTCAGGTGGTGGGAGGCTCTTTTTCTTATTTCCTCCTTAATCTTCTTAGAGATAAAACTATTATCAAAGTGAAAAATGAGCTAAAAATTCATATAAGAACTTATTAGAACCTTGTTTTTGTTTTGTTTTGTGGTACTGGGAATTAAACTCAGGGTCTTATGCATGCTAGGCAAATGTTCTATCGCTGAACTACATCCCCATCCTTATTTTATCTTGTGAGACAGGGTTTGGCTGAGTTGCCCAGATGGGTCTAGAAGTTGCAATCCTCCTGTTGCAGTCTCCCCAGCAGCTGGGATTACAGGTAGGTGCCACCACTCCAAGCTGAAACCTTGTATTTTGCAGAAACAGAGTCCCAATGCTCACAGAGCTATATCATTTTGCTTTCGCACCAATTTTATAATCTCAGTGCAGATTATAAAATGATCCCAGCTAAGGATCAGTTGGTTGGTTGGTTGGTTGGTGGATCTTGAGCTAAAAACCAATAATCAAAAAGCTGAGGATGGTGGTACACACCTGTAATTCCAGCATTTGGGAGGCTGAGGCAGGAGGATCACTGTGAGTTTGAGACCAGCATTGACTACAAAGTGAGATCAAGGCCAGTCTGAACTGCTTAGTGAGACCCTGTCTCAAAAGAGACAAAAACAAAAAACAAACAAAAAAACAAAAAACAAGCCAATAATCTGGACTTTTTTTTCCCCTTGTTTTCATCAAAAAAGTCCAAACTCAGTAAGCAAATTAGTGAATTGGTACTACTCTGGAGTTAGGCACACATGTGTTCAAGTCCTAATTCCAGGAGTTTCAAGCTGGATGATTGAAATAAATCACTAAACTTCTCTGTATCTCACTTCATGCATATTTTATTTTACTTTATTTTAGTACTGGGACCCAAGGTTTTTACAGTGAACTACATCCCTAGCCCTTTTAAAAATTTTGAGGCAAGATCTAAGTCACTAAGTTGCCCAGGTTGGGCTTGAACTTGCTGTTCTCCTACCTCAGCCTCCTGGAATGCTGAGGTTGTAGGCATGCACTACATGCTTGGCTCAATTTATGCATTTATAAAATGAGGATTAAAAATAACATTTATTTCATGAGATTTTTGTAGGGAATGAAAGAGATAATAAAGTTATACAAAGTTCCTGAGCATGGGGATAATAGTTGTCCTATCATAGCATACTGTACCACTTAAAAATTATTATTTTTACGTTTAGGCTAAGTGACAGAATGCGTGTGCTTTCAGGCTTCTTAGCGGGGGAGGGGCTACCTGCTGTAAGGGACAAAGGCGCTCCTGTGGTGTGCCCCTAAATTTTCACTCTGTTCCTTTGGCTGGATAGACAAAGGCAGCACAGAAGGAATTCATGAGGAAGAAATGTAATTAACAAGCTAAGGGAGAGACTGGAAGGATCAAAGAAGCTAATTAGAGCAGACTAAAGGGAGACCACAGAGTAGGGACCATGGAAGAGAGAGGGCTAAAGAGAATTATCTGTGGCCTACAATTATTCGAGGAATGTCTCTGCATAATCGTCTCAAGCAGTCTGAGGGAGAGAAGGTAGGAGTAACAAGGTTAAGCAGAAGAAAATTTAGGCTAAAGCATATGGGAAATTTTCTGCACACTGAGATTTACTAAGCTTCTTAGCACAGAGAGGGTGATTTTAGCTCATCTCCACCACTGTAGGTAAATCTGTCCCTATGGGTGCTGCTGGTGGGGTAAGAGCAGAGCAGGCCGTACCCTATACCTCGAGGGACTCTAGGGAAACCAACGGGCCAGTTCGGGCTCCAAGCTCCAGGCAGCACAGCCTGTTGCAGATCCCACGTGGCTCAGCACGGAGATTCGCTACTCACCGAGACCCAGCTCTCCACAGCTCTGAGATGTGCACTGGGAAACCAAACACCGCCCCCACTTCCTCACCCCCCCACCGTGTGCGCTAATAAACTTGATAAATGTGATATATCTCACTGTGTGAAAAACCATCTTCTCAATCAGAGTGAATGGAATCAAGCAGGGCCTATTTTGCTTTTGCTACACAACTGTAGAAATGTTTATGAATGAACCATCTCTTAATAGCAAAAGAAAAAGCAATGATTGTGGGATGGTCTATAGCTGAAAATGACAACATGGAAATGCTTCGTTTACAGGATTTGGAAGTCGTATAGACTACAAATTTTTCTTCTGTGCAACATACATAACAAATCCCCAAAATATCCTTTGTTTGCTGAGGTTTTTACTCAGATAGTTAAGGTTTCTGACAGTTTAAATATGGTGAACAATATGGTGAACTATCCAAATATTTTGCATCATTGGTATTTGGGAAAATCTTGATGAACAATTAGCTCTAATTCTAAGAGGCAAGTGCAACACCCAGGCTCCTGGGTTTCCATGGTACTGATCAACGTGGCCTCATTGGCTGGCTCAGAGGCTCCCACTGGGCTTCCTAGTGTCAGTCACTTCTCTCATGTTGTAATAAAAGAGGAAACTGTGGCATGGATCTGTATACTCCCCAGTCTGGCTCAGAGATCACTCAGTTTCATTCCAATTTAAGGAGGCTACAAAGCTGAGATTGCTTGCACACTTGTAATCCCAGTATTCTAGGACACTGATGCAGGAGGATTTCAAATTTGAGCTTAGCTTGAGCAACAGTGAGACTTTTTCAAAATAAAAGTGGGTGGGGGTGTGGCTCAGTACAAAGGCACTGGGGTTCAACCCCCCAGTTACAGCCCCTCCTGCCCAGAAAAATAATATAGAGCCCTCCTCACCAAAAAAGAAGGCTACAGAGCTCCCCACACACGCACACAGTGGGTGTTGAACACAGAATCTCAAGTATACTAAGCAAGTACTCTACCATTCAGCTGTTTTCTGAGCCCAAGAGCTTCCTCCAAAGTAGGAACAAAACTAGGAGGCCTGACCTTTTGCTGAGGCTCTTTGGCTAGATGCTACAATATAGGCTAGAAGAAAATTAAAGACTTTCCATTAAAAAAAAATTTTTTTTAAATGGAGGAAAGTTGCCTCCTTACAGCTTGTGGAGACAGAATGATGGATGGTTTCGTTTATGAACATGTTATTTGTCTGAGTCTCTTTGTCTAATCAGCTGATGGATAAAAAGTGATCCAGCCCAACATACACAGGGTCCTCAGCTAAGCATTTTGGGGCCAGAGCGAAGAATGAACATAGTTCCTGCCTCTATCAGACAAAATGAACAGTCAATAGAGACACGCAGAGAAAGAGGAGTCACTGTGGGAGAGGATCACCTGGACAATGGAAGGCTCGGTCAGGGAAGCTGCACAGAAGAATGACCTTGGCAAGATCCAAAGACATTCACACAGGAAATAAAGGCTAAAATTTTGTATGTATTACCCAACTCAAGTTAGATAAAAAAAAAAAAAAATCCCAGGTTTTTTCCAAAGAAAATGTTAAGAGTCACCTTTCACAGATTCTTTTAACTCTGTTCTGATAAATAATTAAAAAGCCATCTGCTGGAATCATTCTAAAGTCAAAGAAAAAGTTACACTCATAAAATAGTTAATATCAAAATGTAAATGGTTTTTTTAAGATTCAGCAATTGTTGCTGAATCAAACACAAAATCTCTATGGCTTCAATAGCAAGGGAAACAAAAGGCTTGACGATTTAGTGCTCATTATAGACAGACTGGCTGGATTTTAGATTGCAACTTAAAGGGGAAAACATTAAACTAGTTCAAGTGTGAACTGACATATGCACAGCAGTTTTCAGCTTATACAAGTGGAGTAAAGACAGAGCCTGAATGTGACTTGTACATGGCATGGCCAATGTGTGTCTGGGAAGAGTTCCTGGCCTGGCTCCCTCTCTAGGGTACAGTAACTGGGCGTGAGGCCAAACAGAACCCAGGCAAGAAGGCCCTGGGAAGTTGACAATGCCACCAGGAGTTGAGCCTAGCACTGTGGACATGCAGAAAATAATTTAGCTAGCTTATTAGTAAGGCATCTCACTAGTAGAAGGACGTGGGATAGAACTGGGTGATCAGCCATATTGATAAAAGTTAAAATAAGGATAGAGAGTGAACTAGGACAAAGAATGAACTTCCTCAGACAACATGGGATGCAGCCCACACCCTACTAAAGGGCGCTGCAGCCAGCCTCACTAAGGTCATGAATTTTGAAGGCCTTCAAATGCGTTGAACTTTCTCAGGCAGCATAGGCAGTCTACCCCCTACCAAAGTGGGGTGTAGCTGCTTTGTACTAAGTAAGATCCTGAGTTTTAAAGAACTTAAAATGCAAAATAACCAATTATTTCTCCAAAATCTCAGTTTCCTTTAAACCTTATGTGTTGAACTGGGTTAGGGAGCCTGAGCTCCAACTGGTCATTTTAAATCCACAGAGCCACCTGTGATAGGTGGTCACTAAACAGTTGAACAGTTCCTGTGCTCTGCCTATCTATAAGTCAGTCTGAATGGAGAGGCCATTGACCACTCACTCAGGACCCTCCTGGGAACCCAGGAGCTATTCTTATTTCCAGTAAAACTCTCCTAACCTCTTCCTTTGCTTCAGGTCTTCCTTTCTTGATGCTGTGAGATCAAAATTGAACATGTGACATCTAACAGGATGGGAGTTATTTTTCCATATCAGACAGGGCCAACCCCAATGAGCTCTTTGCTTCCTAAAGGCTGGAGGAGGCACCGGCTCCTCCCCAGGAAGCGGGAGGCAGCAGCTCTAGCTCTCCCTCCTCTTCCTGGCCTTGCTTGTCAGACACTTGCATAAGTCACAGTGGGACTCCTGCCCTGCAGAATCTAATGGTAGGCTGAGTGACCACCACTGCCTTCAGGTCTGGTCCTCTGGTAGTTTTGTGGGGTGCTGAGTAAGAACTTTAGTCTACATTCTCTTGCTCACTGGCTATAAAAGCGGTTAAAATTTTAACATCTGGGGTTTGAGTCTTAAAGATAATTCTGTCTTTCAGGGTACCCTATTAACATGCCACTGTTCCTGGGTTGGGAGGACTAGTCATGTGTAAATAGGGTGACCACATAATTTACTGTCCAAACGGGACAATAAAAGAGGGCATGATTAATTACCACATAGGAACAAAAGGCATAAACAGAACATATGGTCACTCTCTGTATAGATCTTTTGTTAGGTTCTATGGAAGATACAAAAGTGAATGAACCATTTTTGGGGTCCTGGAACCAGAACCTTAAGCTATGGGTCAAAAGATCCTGCAAATAGGTCAATGATAGGCACCCACAAAGGGGTAATTTGGGCCCCAAAGGGAAACTTCATGGCAGCTTAGCAGAGTAAAGGCTATGGCCATCAGCTCCAGAGCCACTTAAAGCTGAGTCTGAATCCTGGGCTTTCTTTTTTGCATTTGTGTTTTTTTTTTAAACAAGGTCTCAGTATGTAATGCAGGCTAGCCTCGAACTGATGACACATCCCCTGCCCCAGCCTCCTGAGTACTGGGATCATAGGTGTACACCACCAGGCCTGGCTTGGACTTCCTTTCTGTATGTCTGTATGAACATGGAACAGGAAAACTAATCCATCTTTGCCAAGCTTCTACCACCACCACCACCACCACCTTTACTTGTGATTGAACACATGGCCTTCACTCTGAGCTATTTTGGCTCTGTTTTTGTTGTTGTTATTTTGAGACAGGGTCTTGCCAAATTACTAAATCACCTAGACAAGGCTCTAATTTGCAATCTTCCTTCCTCAGTCTCTCAGAGTGCTGGGATTATGTATGTCCATATCCACCTTCCCAAACTTTCTTTTCTGTAAAATAAGGGTTAATAACATCATTGTAAGAATTGAATGATATACCAAAGAAAACATTCCTGGCATGTAATTTTCAACATGTTCAAGATTATTATTAGCATATTAGGACTGGTTGTCTTCTTAAAAACCCCAGCTGCTTTTGCCACTGCCCCAAGTTAGAGGGTGGTAGAAAGGCAAAAAGAGAAAAATGCCAGAAGGGGAAAATTAACCTCTTTCAAATAACCCTCCAGGTGCTAGTCTAGGGTCAAGCAGAAGGGCCTTAATCACAGCAGCTCTTGAAGAGTAGACCAGATGACCACTCCTCAGGCACTGCTCTGCCTTCCTGGTACCTGCCCTCCTGATCTTACATTTCACACACTGACCCAGCCTATCTACTTTTGTGTCATCTTCAGCTCCTGGAGACAAATGTAATCTACATGGCTTCCTCTGCACCATTCCCTCAGACAGAAGTGATTTTCCAATGAGTGATTTTGTCCTGATGGCCCCCATAAGGTTGTGTGGTAGCAGTGGTACATCCTCTGTATTTTCTGAGGCCTCTAGTGTCAGAAACATGAAAGTCAGGGCAGCCTATCAGTTATGTGGATGATGGCTTCTGGACTGCTGTTGCTTAATAGCTTTCAAGTATAACTCAGATGTTAGCTGTGTAATACTATGGCAGCTCAGTGAAACAATACTACTACCCCCCATATTATGGGTTTGTTATGGCTTATGTCTATATGACCACCACCATCCCAAACTCTCATCCAGTCATAGGTAAGGCTTTTTCAGAGATGGCTGGATGTACTGTGTGTGATGCTGGAATTGATTCACAGTACAATGCAACAGCACTAGGATTAAGGGTTTGAGTGCTACCTGTCCTAAATAATCTGGATAAGATATCAGGGTTAGAAAGAACTGCGGTTGTCCCTTGTTGCTTTGCTACCTTCTGCTCACCATGAACTGTTTCTCTTCTGCAATGCCTGTCTGTCATGTCACCCTGCCTTGGAGCCAGCTGATTATGGACTGAAATCTCTACAAACTGTGAGCTAAATAAACCTTTCTTCCTTTAACTTTGGGTGTCAGGTATTTTGTATCAGCAACAAGAAAAGTAACTAAGAATAAGAGCTAAAATGTCCCCTAAGAGTTTCATGTATTCAGAGGTGAGCCTTTTGGAAGGTGAATTTGATCCTGGGGGTGCTATACTCGTCAGGGAATTAATCCATTGATGCGCTCATGGCTGAATGTGCTGTTAGGAGACAGGGACAATGCGAAGAGGCAGGTCAGTGGGGGCATGAAGAGTGTTTTCTTGTACCCAGACCTCCTTCCTCTATTTGCTTCCTAGCGGCCATGGATGAATAGTTTTCCTCTCCTATGCTCCTCTGCCATGCTGCTCTATGACGGAACCAGCTCACTAGAGACTGAATCCTCTGAAAACCATGAGCCGAAAAAATAAACTTCTCTTCCTTTAAGTTGTAAGTGATGGGTATCTTGTCCCAGAGATGGAAAAGTAACAGTATATTCCATTTCAATAAGCCGCAAACTGAGTCACAGAAAGGTAAGTACTGTTTTTTCCAAGGTCACATAGTCAAGAAGTGGAAGAATCATAAGAGCTCTAGAATCAAAGCTAAGAGACCAAGATTCTACTGGTAGTACATGACAAGCTACTAACTGAAAATCTAGGAGTCTGATTTCACTTCTATCGTTTGTCAAGAAGCCAAGCTGCTTCACCAAAAGAGCTGCTGAGACAGGGAAAGTGAAGTAATTCCAAGTGTTTAACATTATGATGCTATTGCCAACATGCTGACATCTTCAATCATTTAGTTTTGGAGCTGGACCCAGAATAGAAAAGGAGAAACCAGTCCCTTGGCGAAGGAAGGACAGCTCTAATGGCTGTGATTGTTTTGTTTGGGTTTGATTTGTTTTTTGTTTTGTTTTGTTTTTTGAAACAGAGCCTCACTATATAATTTAGGCCAGCCCTGAATTCACTGTGTAGCCCAGGCTGACTTCAAACTCACAGCAATTCTCCTGCCTCAGCTTCCTGAGTGCCAGGATTACAGGCATGCATCATCATACTTAACAGCAGTGGTTTTCAAAATGAGATCGCTGGTCAGCAAGTCACAGCAGTAGTCTGGAAAGTAGGCAGAAATGCAAATCCTCAGGCCCCAGCCTAGCCCAACTAGATCAGAAGTTGTAGGGGAGGGGCCTGGATATCTATACTGTAACAAGCCTTCCAGGTGCTTCTGATCCCTGCCTAGATCTGAGGATCACTAAATGATAGCAAGCTGTCTCCCCAGCCCTGGGCAGGAAAGACCTGCTTTAGGGACCTGAGGCAGAGCCCAGCTTTTGCAGGAAGACCAGGCCTTAAGGGCCACTGCCAAGAGGATGTAAAGCTCCCAGTAAAACCCAGACCTACATGGCCACACTGATCAAAATATAATAAAGAAGAAAGGAAGAAATCTGACAAAGGGAAAAAGCAGTTTCAGTGGGGGACAAAATACAACAATCTTCTGTGGGAGATGAGAGGCATAAAAGGGATGTTAGATGTTCAAAGAACCAAATGTCGAAATGACAAAAAAAATACAAGAATAAAGACAAAGTGTGGACATCAGTGCCACATGGGCCTCAGTCTAATGATGGAAGTGGCAAGGAACAGCACCCCCACGCATCCAACCAGAGCCCATCCTCCCCTACGCCCAACAAGACAGCCTGTATAAATAAACTCCAGGGAAAAAATACCAGCAATTAGTCACTGAATCTTGCTTGTTGGAATGAGGAAACTTGTGAAAAGTCACCAGAGACTCTGGTGGGAAAAGCTCAGCTAAAGAGGCCACATGGACAGGGCTACAGTGTGGTCATAAAGGACAAAGTCCAGTGGGCTGCTCCTGCAGTCTTTGATGCCTGCCAAATCCTAACCTGGAAGGAGAAATGCAGGGCCTGATCACTGGACTGCAATGAGCTCCCTCCTACCTGGGTCTGCATCCAAACTGAAAGGCTTTCATGGAGGTTCTGGGAGGCCAGGTGGGGAGGGAAGGGAGGGGATGGATGGGGGGGTGCAGCAGGGAGGATGAGGCCCAGAACACACAACCTTTGACCAAAGCACTTGTGCCACAGGAAGCTCATGCCACACTCGGATCTTCTCCTGGCTCCTGGGGCACGTGCTTTGTAACCTTAGCAGCTTCAGTGCTTCTATTCAGGAAATTACTGAAAATGACCCTGTCAGTAATACTGACTATACAATTGGGGCTGTGGGATGGCTCCCCTCCACTCACTGAGGGGCTACTCACCTAACCCTTGACCTCATCTCAGGGTAAGGGTAACAAAGCCCTCCCCCACCACACAGTCCCTGGGAAATTCCAAAAATCCCAAATGAAGTTACAGTATCTCCCTGTAGGACCTAGAGCAGTGATGGGAGGAACCTTAAAGCAGGCAGGACATTAAGCTCTACACCCTCGGTGCCTGCACCAGTTTCCTTTCACTGGAGTTAGCCTGCTCATTCTAAGAATACTACCACTTTAATACACTTTGCCACTGTTCACCTTTGTGTGCTACATCCAGTTCTTTGTTCACTGCATACAAGAACCTGGGAACCCATGCCAGAACCATAACCCATGGTAATCTCTGGGCCACAAGTGATGGGAGGAGGGCCTCCTTCCCCCAGGGACTTTCTTAACTCTGAGCTGTGCTCTCCAGTTGCTGTCTACAAGGCCTTTCTCTAATGCCATCCCAGCCCCATCTTCAGCTGGCTAGTTCCTAATTCAAGACTCACTGCAAATACCATCTCCTGAGATGACACCTTCACACATCACCTCACCTTCACAGGGCTCCTGTTACACCTCATTCTTTTTGGTACCGGGAATCCAACTCACGACGTTGTGCTTGCCAGGCAGGTACTAGGAGCTATATCCCTGGCCCAAATACCTCATTCTTTTATGCTCTTATCACACTTATCAAAGGCTGGTTCTCCTGATGAGCCAGGAACTCCCTTGAGGCAAGGACTGTGCCTCGTGACCTGTTCATATACAACCTCACTTGAGATGGTCTAGCCCAATGCCTGGCAAACATCTAACAGTAGCTGCCTAGAAAAGTGAGGCCTGCGGGGACTCTGCTCCTGCTAGGACACTGAGGCTGGCAGTACTGAGCTCCGTAACCACGACTGGGGACAGACTGCATACATGACCTCCCTCCCGTCCTGTCTTCCATAGGCAGATTCCAGCCAATGTCCTGAATTTTACCTTCTCTTCCCCTCCCCCTCTTTCTCTATTTGATTCTCTTTGACCAATTCCCAGTGTGTCCTCACTGCTATGTGTCCCCTGGCTGCTTGAGAAAAGAGACCAGTGGAGGTGTTTGATGATGCACATCCCAGTTTCCCCTCCTGGGAATAGCTATACTTGCCCACAAAGAAAAGTAATGTATAAAACCAAGGGATCAATCTCTCATGATATTAATAAAATTTTAGGTAGCAGGAGGAGAAAAAAATATAACATTGGGGAGCAGTAACCTATACATGGCTCCTGAAATCATCTCAGCCCCAACTTAGTCCAGCAGAGCAGTGATGGTGAAGGCTGCCAGTGGTCTGCAGATAAAGATGGCCAAGTCACCTATCTTTAGCTTGACCTCACCTGGCCGCCATCCTTGACAACCCCTCTCTGGCTAAAGACTAGAACTTTATGCAGAACCTCTGCTTTCTCTTCTACTACTCCAATTCCAATCCAACTTTCTAGACCTGTGTCAGGACAACATGGCCTGGGAGATGGCTCCTTGGCCACTCTCCTCTTCCTCCAATACTCTAAGCTCAACCAACCATTGATTCACAAAGATCATCAGTCAGTGCTGCCTAGGGCCCCTGATGCTGGGGATCTGCTGAGGAGGTGGCACAGAGCCACACTGCAGACCAAGAACACTGGAAGAGGGCAAGGTCAAGCTGACAAATATCATACAAAGAGAAAGAATTCCATGAACTGTGGTGGCATAATATAGCATAACAGATGGATAATTAGATTTATTCTAAGAGCTGTAAAAGAAGTAATTAAATAAAAATATGGAACAATGAATCTGCCACAGAGAGACACCTAACAGGCTTATGAGAACCCTGCAGCTGGCACAAACAGTCTGAGAGAGAAGCAGTGGGCAAGAACCTCTAACACTTCCCTGATGTTTTAGGCACAATAAATCCAGCACCAGCTCAAGCTGGGCACAGAAGACAGCCTGGTCTCGGAGGGAGATAATCAGACCTGAGGCTGCAAACAGTGCTGTGCCATGGGAATATGGTCTCCTGTCTCCATCTGGAAGATGGCAGCCTGAGGTAGGCCAAAAAACTTCCCACCACTGGTGTGCTTGGCAGGCCCCTGCAAAGTCAGACAGACAGACTGTTTATCTTCGCAGAAGCAGAGATGCATGCACAGATAACACGATTCACCGCCACCAAAAGAAGCAGGGGGAGAACCTCAGAATCAGGTCTCCACTCTGAGAGATTGGTGGCAAATGATGAGGGCACAGTTACAAAAAAAAAAAAAAAAAAAACACCATGAAACAAGGACCTAATGTGTGCAAAGCACAGTGTTAGGGACAAAATGGCCCTGAGGAAGCATCTTCCCTGGACAGAACAGTGGGAAACAAACAGATCATCTGGAAATTGTGTTGCATTTAATCAGAATTCTATTTTTAAGTGACCAAACTAAATTCAAACTCATCTAAGGAAATTGGAATTTATTGGGTCCCATTATGAAGAAGGATGACAGACGTAAAAGCTTAGACTGTGTCTCTAGGTTTGGCTTCTCTCTCTGGAAAAGGCTGCTTTCTCCAGACAGGGACAAGTCTGATAGCAATTGGCAACTGCTAAACACAGAAGCCTTCCTAGACAGAGTTGCTTCCTTTCAAATGGCACAGAATTCCAAGGAAGGACTTTGGCCTTGTTTGGGTCACATGCCCACCCCTGGATGAATCACTGTACAGATAGAAGGACTCTCAACAGCTAGTCTAGGTCATATGACTGATCCTAATTTGCAAGTGAACAGGTGGGGCACAAAAATCAATAGCTTCACCTGACCCCATAGTTCTGATAATAATAGCAAAGTAAAGTACTGCTTCCCAAAGAAGGAGGTAAATGGTTTCAGAATTACCAAACAATGTAAGTCAACATAAATAGAGCCCATTCAATGGTTTTATACCACCTCAATACTAGATAAGTGATTGTTTGGGGCTGGACTGGGAGTCAGGCCAGTCTACAACAGTCTGGCTGGGCCTATGGATGCAGAAATCCAGTTTGGCCAGGCATGGTGGCACATGCCTGTAATTCCACCTCAGAGGCTAAGGCAGGAGGATTGCTGTGAGTTCGAGGCCAGCCTGGGCTACTCAGTGAGTTTAAGGGCACCGTGAATTACATAGCGAGATCCTGTCTCAAAAAGACAAAAAAGAAAAGAAAAGAAAAAAAAAGAACAGTTTGATCCTACTTTGTAGACCTGTCCCCAAAGCCTAAGCACGAGACTCTTGTCAACAGCTTCACTGAGGAAACTTACACAATACTAAAGCACACAGAGGGACTCCCAGGCAGCCAGGTTCTCGAAGGGCTTCCATACTCACTAACGTGAATCTCCTTCCCAGAGTATACATCATAGGAATAAATTCCCTCCATCCTGGAAACTTCAGTACCTTTGACAGGGAGCCAAGGATGGTGATCTTTGCTTCTATTATTCACACCAGTGGATCCACAGGGTAGCTCTGCCTCATGGAAAGGGTAGCAAAATATTTTCTGCAGAAGTAGAAAACCCCACTTCCACTCTGCCCAGCACTTAGCACAAAGAGCTCATAGACAGGGTCTCCTGACAATCTGGCTTGAAGGAATAGTCCCAGGTCTTCCTCAGATCTAGGACCTACCACATACTCCTCTAACTTTTCTATCAAGCTCCAGCCAAAGCTACAGTTATCTCTCTAGCTGTTTATCAAAGCAGCTTCTCTTCTTGGAAGCCTCCAGGAAGTCAAGCCTTGTTTAGGCCACACAGATAATATCCTCCTCCAAGAGCCCAGGATTAGCTCTGTCAGGATCCCTGGAGAAGGATAAGACACGTTCAGCAGGTCTCTTTGTTTTAAGACCTGCTGGGCCCAGGGGATAATGGGGGCTCCTTGGGAGTCAGACCCAGCAAGATAGATCAACATCAGGGTTTGGCTCCCAAGATCCACACATTTCTAAATGATTCCCTCAACTTCATGACCATGGAGCTGGGTCTTGCTCTATTCAGAGGTGTTGTCCAACACTTGGCTATCAAATTCTTTCTGCCATCATTATCTGCCCACTGAGGGTTTCCCTAGAAATGCAGGAAAATGGAGCTCAGCTCCCACATGGAATAGTCAAATGCTCTGGCTATGCTTGGTACTTGGAGCTATATTAGAAGATCTGGTTCAGTGCAGCCATGCTGGGCCCAGATGGAAAAAGTCTGAGCCAGGGTGAAGAGCAGCTTGCCCATGAATGGCCCTCTGGCCTGCAGATCTCTGAGCTGGCTTTGCTCCTGCTCCACATATACAACTTAACAGCTGCTGCTGAGTCCCAGAGAAAAGAAAGCTCCTGCCTCCTACTCTCCCCCTGACTTTCCCGGGCACAGGCTGGAATTGATCACTAGCCTATACCTGGAGTGAACCTCAGTGACTATAAGCTCCAAACTGAGCTCAAATGACTTTTCTTGAGCTACACTAAATGAAAACAATTTTTAAAATCCCAAACAGTTCAATAGCAACTAACCCTCTTATCCCTTCAAAACCATGTAACTTGGACAAACCATATTCCTCAAAATAGCATTTGAATTAGAGGCACAGAGGGAACTATAGGGGTAACATTAGGATAATGAGGTCCAGCAGACAAATGGTTTCTGGGTCCTCAGGCAAGGAGAAACAAGGGGTAAACAGCGGGAGGAAGGATGGCAACCTTGGGGGTAGGGCACTAGTGATAAGGGAGAGAGGTGCTTGTTAGGTCCAATAAAGAGGGCATGAGCCTTAATGAGGCTGGCCACATGATTCCAGAGTAACTGGCCACCTGACTCATGGGATCTGAAAACTTCACAGTGTACCCTAAAACTTAAGCCCATTGCAGCTTTTGTAAGGCTAAAGTACTCCAGAGAACAACCACGCGAGTTCAAGCATGGAGTTCACAGGGTTCATGCTAGAAAATCCAACTCCATGTTAACTTTATTATTTTATATCTTTCAACTAGAACATAAGATAAGCTCATGGCAAAACAACAACAAACAAACAAAAACTCAAGCTGGTGAAGGGAATAAAATTGAAAGGAAAAGTCCCTCTTTTTCATACACTCATTCCCTCATTTAAAATATATATATATTATAAATTTATATATAGGGCTGGGGATTTAGCTCAGCGGCATAAGCGCCTGCTTTGCAAGCACACGATTGTGAGTTCAATTCCCAGTACCAAAACAAAAAAAAAAAATTTATGTATAAACCTTTACCCTTTACCTTTGCTATCAATGCACTACTAATTAGCAATGTTTTTTTCAATATAGAAAGCCTTCTTTATAGGTAGGGGAGTGTCCTCGAACTCAGGGCAGCCACTTGATGCCCTGTTGAGCAGAAAATATAAGAGAAGAGGGGTAGCCAGTCACATCATAAAAGACTGCAGGAAGATCTAACATTCCAAAGTCAAACTGAAAGTTCCAGCCAAGAGTGATGGTACATGCCCTCTGGGAGGCTGAGGCAGGAGGATCACAATATTGAGACCAGTAGCTTAGTGAGATCCCTCTCTCACAGGAGGAAAAGGAGAGAGCTGTATCTCAGTGTGACATCCTTGGGTTCAATCTCTAGTATTGAAAAAACAAAACAAAAATGTTTCTAAGGAAGTGTGAACCCAATTGGGCCTCGCCCTGTGGCCCAGAGGTGAGGAAAGATAAACTTTATACTTGGTCCCTCCTCAGTTCTCTGCCCTGCAGCTGATGGCCTTGCCTCTCTCAGCTTGTCATTTGAGAGCTCTCATCCTTTACTGTCATGCCTGTCACCACCTTGTTCTCTCCCTATGGGTTCTGCTCTACAAACCTCCAGGTTCCTCTGAAAGGGCAGAGCAACTGGCAGGGCAGAGCAACTGAGAACAACAGGAGATGACCTCATGGCCTTCACATCCTCGCGCCAGCTCCCAACTGCTTGTACTGCTGAATAATTGAAAGAAGAGAATAAGCCACTCAGCTGACTTAGGAATCCAGCCTGGTGCACAGATTACCTCAGAGTGAATTATTCACACAAGGTGTAATTGGGAGTTGCCCAAACTTCTATTTGACATTCGAGATAGAAAATTATGAATGCTAGAAGGTGAAAAGAGACCTTGGTTCTAGGCAATAAATAATACTATAATAATAAACTGTACAAGAAGGAAAGGACAGATGTTTCACAACACACTTTTCAACAAACGATGTTATCTATGGGGGAACCAGATCTGATATGAGGGCCACAGGCCACCAAAAGCCCTCAGAAAGCCCATAACATCCCAAACAGTGTAAAAGACAAGACACTGACTTTCAGGGTCCAAACACCCCAAATTTCCAGTCAAGAAAAAGCTTGTAGAAAATATGATGCCCCTTCCTTTGCCTCCATTAAGCATGGCAACAGTAAAAGGAGCTATCATTACTGAAAGCTTATTGAATGCCCAGTATATGGTTACTATTCCTACATTACCTCCCTTGCTCTTATTTGTAACAAGCAGAGAAAGCACATAGTAGGCACTTTGTAAATATTTGTTGCAAAGAAGACTCAGCAAGAAGACAATCTATGCCTTCCCATGAGCCAGCAGGTGTGTGGGCTGGGAAACCAGAAGAGCATCATTCCCCGCCCCGTCCTTCCCTGGTAAGCAACTGGCTGATTCAGAGGAATCAGGGTGAGATGATAGCACCTGAGGTGACAGGAACAGATTGATGATTGTATTGTTTGACTGACTTTGTAGGCCTGGGGTTGGTGGTCTGGGCATCTATTTGGAGGATGGCATTGTGGTAACTGCAGGGGATTTTTCTGTCTTGTTTTTGAAATCCAATGTTCTGTTCCACTTTATTGTTTTGTTTTATTCCTGTATCTGGTAACCTGAGCAAATAGTTTGAAGATATCAATATGCAGTATAATAACCACTGTTAAATTCCTATCATCTTGTTTTGAAAACCTATATAGCTATTGTTTTTTGTTGTTACTTTGCTTTTGTTGTTGTTGTTTAGGTTTGTTTGCTTCTTGATTTTTCTGTTTTTTCCTTTTAAAATTAAAAAAAATATTTGTTGCATGTGCAAAGAAATGAATATATAGCCTCTCCAGAACCTGGAACTGTCACATCTAGAAAACACCAACTTAGTAAAAGACAAAAAGGTAGAGTTCTGGTAATAAAAATGAACCTAGGGCTAGAGATTTAGCTCAGTGGCATAAGTGCCTGCCAGGCAAGCACAAGGTCATGAGTTCAATCCCTGGTACTGAAAAAAAAGAGCCTATATGAAAACTAGAATTCATAGAGAAACAGAGAAACTGGAGGAACTATAGACAATGCAGAGAAAAAGAAAGAAGTATCCAGGAATGTTAATCCTGGCTCCTGGGTAAGCCCAGAGAGGTTTGGCAACCCCAGGTGGAACCAGTTCCCAGGTAAGCCCAAAAGGGTTTGGCAGCTCCATAAAGGTTTGGCACTAGTCCATAGAAAGTCCCACAATTGTAAGCTGCAAATAAAGCGTGAGGTTTTACTCTGAAAGTGACTCTTTCCTCATACCAGGCTAGAGTTAGAAGAGAAATTCACTGCAGTAATCTGCTATACTTGATAAACAGAAGCCTTTTGGGAAAGGGGTTTATTGTTTAAAACTCAGCTACTCAGGGAACTAGAGGTTGCAGAACATCAGTATTTTAGGGTTGCTGGGATCACCCTATCACAGTGACTGGATGAGAGTTGGCCACAAGAGACTGTTACAGAGGAGGGGTGGGCTAGTCACAGATGAGAAGTTTAAGAAGTGGCAAGCTCAGGCTGTGAAGAACACAGCAGTCCCACCCTGGATCTGTGGTGAGAAGCCAGGCCAACTGTGTAGTTTTCTGAAGGGGTCTGGGTATGAAAGTGTTGACATTAAGTCTAGCAGACTGCTTGGTCTCTCCTCACTGCCTACTTCCAGCATACAGCTAAGAGGTCCCTTTGCTTTTCCTATCTGCTAGCATGATCAGCAATGTGCCTTGGCTTGGATAGTTGCCACATCCTGTGGTGTACGGACAGACAGGCCTCTGGAGCAAGTGAGGTACCTCATGAGCCCACAGGCCATGAAGCTACCATAACTGGAGAGAGCTGTGACTTGAGGCATACAGAAGGGCACAAACTAAATGCTAAGATCCAGCTGCAATGAAAACAGCCCTAAGGCAGACAAACCATTGACTGACTATGCCCAGAAAGAAAGGCAGGCAGGATTCAGCATTCACATGACAAAAAGTGGGCAAGTAAACAAAATGGGCCATAGCTGTGATTTTGTCATCCCCCAACCCAGATGTGGTAAGTTCTAATACCACAGTCCACTCAGAACCCACTGGACAGAAAACCACTCACCCAAACACATGAAGGAATTTTTGGACTTGTTTGGTCTTTTTGTTGCATTGAGGGTTCTTTTTTTCCCTATTTTTTGCTTTTTGTTTTTATACCTTTTTCTTGTTTTTCTCTTTCTATCCAAGTTTGTCTTTTTCTGTTACTTTTATCTAATTCTATTAACTTTCTTTTATTCTTTAATCTCATTTTTTAAAATTTTTACTTCATTTCCCCTTTCCCACACTCTCCATTTTTATTATTACTATTAAGCTGTATTGTTTTTTAGCTACTTAGCTGACTCTATGTTATTACTGCTAAATTTGCCATTGTTAATGGTGGTATAGCTGTTTTTAGTAGATATTTGCTATATTTCAATATTTAGTTTGTTCTTATTTCCACATTTTTTCCCCCTAGAGACAGGGTCTCACTATGCTGGCTTCATGGTGATCCTCTTGCCTCACTCTTCTAAGTGTGAGGATACTGTGTCTACCCTACACTGAAGATATCTGTTCTATTATTAAGGGTTATACAGCTGAAGTAATGATTTGTTCTTACAATATATTAGGAACCAGTTTTCTGAAAACCAAGCAACCAGCTTGCCGGCGTGGTAAGTGGCTGTGGCCTGGCAAGCTGCGGCCACCCCAGGGTGAGAACCATCAGCATCTCCTGAGATCCACGCCACGTTGGAACTTAGGGCACTCAGAAACCAAGCAGCCAGCTCGCTGCTCTGGTAAGCGGCTGTGAGCCTACCAGCGCATGGGCTGAGACTCAAATATCCACACACCCGCCTTAGCAAGTGGGAGCCAGAGATCTGAGCATCTCTTGCAAGGTTAACTATATGCAATATAGCAAATAAGGGGGATTATCTTCTACCATCTCTTTGAAGGCAAATATTTTTATCACTGTTTTGCTTTGTTCTGATTAATGGTACTGCTCTATTCAATATTCTGTTTTGATAAGTTCTATAGTGTCCTGCATTTCCTTTGATTCTGATATACCAGATTGAAAGAACAACTATTGTGAAGAAAACGAGATATACTATAATACCTATTACTGTTACCCAGGTAACCTGCTGTGAAGTTCTGTATTAATTTCACTACACTATCTCAATTGGCTTTGTTCCATCTTGTTCAATGGTATTTTACTATTTTAAAAATAAAAAAATAATAAAATAAACCCATTTTCTTAGTGCCAGGTGTGGTGGAGCATGCCTGTAACCCCAGAGTTCATGAGTTCAAGGCTAGCCTGGGCTCCATTCTGGAGTTTAAGTCTAGCTTGAACTGCATAATGAGGCCCTGTCTCAAAAACAAAACAAAACAAAACAAAACAAAAGTGGTTTTTTTGGACTTTTATTTCTTATTGTTTATGGTGGCATAGTTGTTGCTTTTAACTAATTTCTTGTTACTGTATGCTAATATCTGGTTTGTCTTTGTGTCATCAACATTACTGTGGTTCATTCTCTTCTGAGTGGTGGTGGGGATAAAGACCTCAGAAAAAGGTTGGGCAGTAGAAAGATTTTCAAATGTTATGCTGAATAGATTGAAGAGGGAGGGGTACAATCACCAAAATATAACCAAACCCAAGAACACATTGAAAGAGTTTTGCCCTAGAATAAATTAAAGGACATCATGGCGGTGGCCTAACATGGCAAAAGGTCAAACCAGGAAGCTTACCCTGAGGGCCACTTCCTCATTCTTCTCTGATTACAACTTCCTATTCCTCCCACCCCCATGTGTGTAAAGAAAATTCCACTCAGCTCCTCATCATTCCTCATAAATGCCCACTGCAAGCACCACATCCAGTCAAAGGTCACATATAGCCTCCACTCCTCTATATCAGATCGAAGGAGATAGCCCAACCACCACAGGTTGTGTGCTCCTTTCCAGGTTCTCAATAAACCCATTCTTTTCTTTTTTTACTTTTTGCTTCTCTATTGTACCAGAAAACTCTAATACGCATCACAGAGAAACAGAATCTAATTAAAGAAATCTCCACAGTACTGACTGTTTCTCTACCCTAAATGATCTTCAATTCATAGTAAAAAACAAGGGCTGAGGATTTAGCTCAGTGCCATAAGTGCTCATCTGGTAAACGCAAGGTTGTGAGTTTGATCCCGGGTACCCCAAAAAAAAAAAGATTCAAAATAAAAACACACAGTACAAAAACAATAGAAACACTAGGTGTGGTGGCACATTCCTAAATGCAGGAGGCTGAAGCATGAGAATTGCTATGAGTTTAAGGGCAGTCTGAACTACAGAGCAAGACTGTCTCAAACACACACACACACACACACACACACACACACACACACACACACACACACACACACACACCATGAGAAAGCAAGGCAACAAGAAAAAGAACCCCTAAAATCCCCAAAAGTTGATCTGAAGGATTGAAATAGAGGCAGCTATAGACAAGTTAAAAGCCAAGCAAGCAAAATGTTTGAAGAGATAAAAAAGATATAAACAAGTGCAAAACATGTTTAATAAGCTCAAAAAATTGAAAACAGATAAAGAATTTTACCAATAAAATGTTAGATAGGCTTAAAAAAGACAGAAACAATAAACTAATTTAGTTAAATAAAGTTAATACAAGACATGATCACTCTGGAAGAAAATCAGTATGAAAAGCAAGCAAGCAGAAATAGATGATATGAAAAATTCAATGGAAAGCACGATGTCTTAGTCACTTTTCTTGTTGTTGGGATAAAAATATTTGACACCTACAACTTAAAGGAGAAGAGTTTTACTTTGGTTGATAGTTCAGAAAGTTTCAGTCCATCTTTGGCATGCTTTCATCTAGGCAAATAGGCCTAGATGAAAGAACACTGTTCATGTCATGGCAGTCAGAAAGCAACAAAAGAAAAGGGAGGAGCAGGGGAGGAAGATATATCCTTCCAGGTCATACCCCCAAGGACCTGCATCCCCTGACTGAGACCAGGACCTACCTCCTAATAACAAGTTAGCTATGGTGCTCCAAGGGTTCAGTTCTCTTCTGAAGCCTTGCCTATGGGTGCATGAGGCTCTATGGGGACATCTAGATATAAACCATAACACATGGGTAGCAGACTTGATCAATGTGAGGACAGAGTTTTAGAAATAGAAGACAAGGTGGATATACTAGATCAGTGGTGGTGAATCTATGGCACATGTGATGCAGTGGGCTTGCAGAGCTCTTTCTCTGTTGCTATGCAAGCCAAATTGCCACAAACTTTAAAAGTGTGCAGCTTAAATATTTTACAAAAGCAATCCTAGCCAACAAAAACAAAACAGAAGGCATCATAATTCTGGATTTTGAGTTATATTACAAAGTTACAGTGATAAAAACAGCATGGAACTGGCACAAAATAAACATGCAGATCAGTGGAGCAAAACAGAGAATGGAGAAACAACCCCAGGCACATTCTGCCATCTGATCTTTGACATAACACCCAAAAACATACACTGAAGAAAAGACAACCTCATTAACAAATGGTGCTGGGAAAACTAGTTACCACATACAGAAAAATGAGTCTAAAATGAATCACCATGTACTGAGCTAAAATTAAAATGGATCAAAGACCTAGATATTAAAACAGAAACACTGAATCTTCTACAAAACGTTAGGTAAAACTCTTGAATCATGAGCAAAGATTTCTAAACAGAACCCTCTAAGAAGTAACTCCAAGAATCAACAAATGGAGTTACATCATATTAAAAAGCTTCTGCACACCAAAAGTCACAACCAAGTAGATAGACAACCTACAAAATAGGGAAAAAAAATTTCCAGTTACTTCTCAGACACAAGACTAATATGTAGTATATACAAATAACCTTTAAAAAAATCCCATCAAAAAATAGGCAACTGAAATGAATAGATACTTCTCAGAAGTAGTACAAATGGCCAGTAAGAACATGAAAAAAATGTTCAGCATCTTTGGCCATTACAGAACTACAAAACAACACTGAGATCGGGTGTGATGAGGCACACCTATAACCCCAGCTCTTGGGAGGATGAGACAGGAGGATCACCACAAGTTTGGGGTCAGCCTGGGTTACACAATGAGTTTAATGTGTGCATGGCTAGTGAGACCCTGTCTCAAAAAACCAAAAACAACACTGAGATTTAATCTTACTCAAGTAAAAATGACTATCATTAAGAACTCAAAAATAAATAAATAAAAATAAATGTTGGTAAAGTTGTGGAGAAAAATGAACCTTCCTACTGTTTGTGGGAATGTAAACTAGTATAATCACTTAGTAAAACTAATACAACCACAATAGAAATCAGTGTAGAGATTCCTCAAAAAACTAAAATTAAAAATTCCATTTGATAAAGTTATATCTCTTCTGACTATCTTCCCCGACAGAGTTAAAGACATCATATTACAGTGATACATGCATACCCATGTTTTGTTTTGTTTTGTTTTGTACAGGGATTGAATTCACAACCTTGCACTTGCCAGGCAGGTGCTAAAGCCACTAAGCTAAATCCATGGCAACATACCCATGTTCATAGCCTGCTCAATTCACAATAACTAAATCTTGAAAATGGCCTATATGTCCATCAACAAATGCATGGATAAATAAAATGCAGCATATATGCACAATGGAGTACTACTCAGCCATAAAGAAGAATTTTTTATTTGTAAGAAAACATATGTACCTTGAGTCCATAATCCTAAACAAAATAAGACACAAAAAGTTAAATATTGCATGGTCTCTCTTATATGAAAAATTCAAAGTATAAATAATTTAAAGAGCAAAATAAAAGATAAACAATAGGAAACAGGGAGGCAGACCTTTTGCAGATGAGAAGGAGACTTAGAGACAGAGGGAGAAGGAAAGGAGGGGAAAGAAAGGGATACAAAATGGACTAAAAATGTAACACATTTTTTGTACCTACTCACCAAGATGGAAGTATGATGTCATTACATATTGTAAACAGGTACTAGTTAAAAAAAAAAAAAAGCTTACACTAAGCATGTATTTCTTAGATAGAGGAAATAATATGTATGAGACTAAAAAGAAATACTGAGCAAGCAAAGCTCTTAATGGCTGTTTCTCAGAAAGCAGACCTCCCCTTCAAAGTGACTCTTTAAGAAAACATTCGGGGGAACAAAGAACAGGTAGTAATAACAATTTACACGCTCTGAGCACTATTTGCCAGGTTGTTCTAGATAATTTACATGTATTAACAAATTTATTCCTCCAAACAACCAACCCCATTATCCTAATTTAGTAGATGAGGAAACTGCTTGAAAGATTTAACAATTTGCCCAAGGTTACACAGAAAATGAGTGATGGAGTTCTGAATCAAAACCAGGCCATAAAGCTTCTGTCTTATATTCTAAATCACATCTACAATCTCTCAAGAGCAACCTGGAGCCATGAAAAAAAGTTTAACACTGCCACAGGATTGTAAGATTTCAGCACAGCACTTGTGTTGTTTATTCTCCAGAGTGCTCTGGACCTCAAAGGAAGGAAGTGGGTGTGCTGCTAGCTAGTGGAGGAGGCAGGATTGTTTTACTCAGTATCTTAGGGCTATGGCTGGAAATAGTTCCAGCGCTGGAAAATCAGGCAGACACCCTCGTACTAAGTCTGGACAGCCACACTCTCATAATAAAAAGTAGCCAAACCCCTGGTGAGACATGAAGCACTCTGACTGCATTTCCTAATCTGGTGAGTAATAATTCTTCCCAGTTATGAAGGGCTTGCTCAGGTATTAGACCTACTATCCAAAATCTTGATGAAAGCAGATGACTTCAACTAGACACCAAAAATAATTTCCTTACTATGGGAGGTGTAAGAACAGCACTGGAGGTCTCTGTATTCCAAAAATACTCAGGGTTCATGTCTTTTTTGTTTGGGGGGGGGTTTAAAAAAATTTTTTTTCAGAGTTCCTTTCCACAAAGCAATCAGAAGGATCATTTAAAAAACAGAAGACAGATCTCGTTATTCCTTTCATTAAAAGCTGAGAGTGGCCTCCCATTATTCTTAGAAAAAAATCCAAATATAGGACTGACAACTTCCTTAACCTCTCATCTTTTGTTAATTATTCTGGCTCAACTTTTTTTTTTTTTTTTGGTCTTTTTGAGACAGGGTGTCACTATGTAGTTTGAGCTGGTCTTAAACTCCACTTTTTGGTCCAGGCTGGTCTCAAACTCATAATGATCCTCCTGCTTCAGCCTCCCAAGTGCTGGGATTACAAACCTGCACTACCACGC
Source organism: Hydrochoerus hydrochaeris (assembly GCA_004027455.1). NCBI lineage: Eukaryota > Metazoa > Chordata > Mammalia > Rodentia > Hydrochaeridae > Hydrochoerus > Hydrochoerus hydrochaeris. Next base: position 74,163 of record PVLA01001798.1, on the reverse strand, counting down.
CTGGCTCTCAGCCCATTCTGACCACACTGGCCTGTGGCTGTTTTGGTGACTGGCTTAGCTTGTGCTATTTTGGGCCCTCGCACTAGCTGCTCCTTCTGCTTGGAAAAATTCTAGTTTAATGTTTGCATAGCTGAGTCCCCCTCCACTTGCAATGAGTTAGTTCACTTTACTCTTCTGAAAAGCCTCTGTAACTTACTCATCTAAAGAAATCCTCTACACTGTAATCCTATTTTTTCATTATATTTATCACTGACTTTTGAAAATAGCTTTTTGAGGTATAATTCATATATCACAAAATTCATTTAAAGTATACAATTCAATAGCTTTTCATATGTTTATAAAATTTTGCAACCATTTCCGCCATCAATTTAAAATTACTTTCCTCCCCACCCCCTCTCCAAACTCTATACCTTTTAGTTGTCGCTCTGCAGTTCTCTCTAATCCCATCTCACCCAGTGCCAGGCAATTATTAATATATATCCTTGCTCTATAAATCTATTGTAGTCTGAACATTTTGTACAAATGGAATCATACTATGGTATAGTCCTTTGTGACTGGTATCTTTGACTTAGTGTATTTAACCGTTTCATCTATATAACTTTCAACTACCTCAAGTTTCATAGCATGTAACAGTAATTCATTTCTTTTTATTGTCAAATAATATTGTATTACATGAATATCCATTATATTTATCCATTCATCAGTTAATAGATATTTCTTTGGAGTTACTATGCATAATATTGCTATGCACATTTATGAATGGGTTTCTGTATGGATATATTGATATAGGGGAAATAAATGTAACTCCCAAACTCCTAGATGTCAGATATGTCAAGTTCCCCAAAATCGAAGAATGAATGCTAAGGAACAAGAGATTTTAAAAGTAGGAAAATTTCATTGAGCGAGATAGCTCCTGAGAGGCAGGAGGGAACCTGAAAGCAGACTGCCAAGAAGCCCATTTTTCAAAGGAAGTTTGGGTACGACATGGGTCAAAACTATGACCAACCAATAAGATTGTAAGTATGGCCACTTAGGTAATACTTATCCAATGGAGAAGCAGGTCCTGTAGCAATTGTACACAGAAAGAACAAGGACCTTATAGGAAGGGATGGATCAGTGGGTATTGGTCACTCATTTGGGTGACTAATGTCTATGTAGACTTTATTGGAACAGGTGATATCAGTTATCTTATCCCCTGGGGAAGTATGTAGGCCTGGTCATTCCACCTTTATCTTGAGGCTTAGTCTTCAAAAGATGCACCTCCAGTCACAGTTGTGTTTTATCCTCTGCACTGACTCCATTGAGGGCCTAGCCCCACCTGACTTCCTATATTTCTAGCTAACTTAGCTGTCCATACTAACATGTTTCCACTTCTCTTGGGTGTACACACCAGGGAGTAATTGCTGGATCATATGGTAACTCCTATTTGTAGGATCACTATAAATAATATTTCTCAAAGTGGCTTGATCAACTTTACATTCCCCTTGGTAGTGTATGAAGGTTCCAATTTTCCCTACATCTTTGTTAGCACTTGTTAATATATGTCTTTTTGATAACAGCCATCTTAGTGAGTATATCGTCTTGTATCTTCTTTGGACAGTTGGCTTTTCTCAACCTTTTAAAAAATGGGTTATACTCATTAAACTGTAAGTTTTTAACAAGCTTATTGTTAAGTTGCAAGCATTCTCTATATATTATAGGTACAGCCCCCTTATCATATGTGATAATTTTTCTCCTATGGTTTATTTTTTTCACTTTCTTTGTGGTATTTTTTGAAGCATGAAAGTATTTAATTTTGATATACTTTTAAAAATTAATTTTGGATTAAAAGCCATGTAGGAAGAAAACCCTTTGTCTTGTTCACCACTGTATCCATATTTGAGCAAAGCACCTGACACACAGTAGGTACTCAAGGCATTTATTATTATTATTATTATTATTATTATTATTATTATTTTGTTTTGTTGAGCCAGGGTCTCATTATGCAGGTCAGGCTGGCCTTGGGCTCACTTTTAGCCCAGACTAGTCTTGAACTTGCAACAATCCTCCTGCCTCAGCCTTCTGAGTACTGGGATTACAGGCATGCACCACTACGCCCAGCTCAACATTTTTTAATACATAAGGCCAGGAAAGATAAGTGCTAGGATAGGCTACAAGGGAGGACTTCCTTGACAGAAGGCAAAAGTGAACAGGATGACAACTTAGAACTGTTTCTGGTCTAGAGAATCTAGAGAATGTGGTCTTCCATGGAGAATAGGGAAAAGCATAGAGGGTTCTTAAAAGGAACACATCTGAGAAACACACATCATCATCCATAATCATCTCCTTCATTTAAACATCCAGGCAGTCGTCCTCTTTTCAGCACCCTGGAGAACCAAAGACAGAACAATGTCTTGGAACAGGGACAACCCAGGCAGAGGGGCCCAGTCACAACAGGGAGACTTCCTCTACAGTCCTTAGCTCAGCATAACATCCCTCAGGGGGCTCTAAGATCCTGTTTTTAAAGACTGCTAGGGACTATATGTCAGTGTGACTGACAGGCAAAGGTTTACTGAGGAGGTAAGAGCTGGCTCCTTACTTCCCTTACCTAGTCTTTGCCAAGAAAAACAACAAAAATATCTGAAAAGCTGAATGTTCAAGCCAGGGTGCCTCATCAAGCACCTCCGGAATTCTGGACTTGACTCCCCAGGGAGGCATTTCACCAGTCAGGCAGAGGTTGGCTACACAGTATTAGAGCTCAGGCTTGGCTGAGCTCTGAAGAAGGTAGACAGTTTGGACGACCAATCTGCTCTGAGTCGCAGAGCAGCAGAAAGGATAACCTACCAGACAAGCAGGGATCCAGATGTCAGCTGCAGCATTAAAGAAAAGAGTTCAAAGAAAAAGGGCCCTGCCCTTACACTGCTTGGCTTCCACTATGCCACCAGTGCTAGGAATTGAATCCAAGGCATTCCACATGCTAAGCACGTGATCTACCACTGAGCCACACCCCAGCCCTGTGTTACCTTTTCTGATAGCAAAGAAGGGAAAGGCAGAGTTTCTGAGGCACAGGCACACATATGCGTGTGTGCTGCATGTGCACACACACACGTGGAGTTGCCTCTGGGAGAGTAAATAAATATTCATGAACAGTTCAATGTGTGAAAAGCAAGGACAGAGGATGACAAATAGTGCCAATTAGAAAGAAAGTATGGTATCTATTTTTAAAGTGGCTGAATAAATGATAAAGGATTGCTTGCTAAAAATACTGTGCCTGACCCCAGATGACAGATTCCCTCTACTGTGCTTAGGGACAAGTGGCCAACTCTTCTCTCAGTGCAGCAGGTCTAATGCTGCCAAAGCAGCCTCACATTTGCTTCAGAGGTTCACCCTGGATGCCTGTCTACTGCATAAGGAGATTTCTTATAAAAAGTATCCCAGGTCCAGGACTATAAGCTGAGATGGACACTCATGCCTGAGGACTCATTCTAATGGGTTCTAAACAAGGCCTTGGTGATGAGTTGACAAGATGAGTGGGTGATTCCACTTGAGAATTCAACCCAAAATTATTGTACCTGCCAGGTGTGGTGGCACACACCTGTAATCCCAGCACTTATGAGGCTGAGGTGAGAGGACTGCTGTAAGTTTGACACCAGCCTGAGCTCCAGAGTGAATTCAGGGACAGTCTGAACTACACAGCAAAACCCTGTCTTAAAAAAAAAAAATCAAAAGGCTTTGTATCAAAAAGCAGGAAGGAAATCCTTATTCTCTGAAGCAACAATCAGAAGCTACCTCATAAAGGGAGTGTTTATCAAGGGTCATTTAATGGGACTAATGAGCTAATTAAATCAAGTCAGTCAGTCAAGCTGTCTGTCTATCACATACCTCATCCCCACCCTTTATGTACATACTTTCAACATTTATCACCACTTGGCATGGCACAGTGGTAAGAGTTGGCTTTCAAGTCACTCTACCTGTTTCACATCTTGGCTCCAACACAGTCTAGCTGTGTGACCCTAGGCAAGAAATGAATTTTTTTAAGCCTCAGTGTCTTCAAGCATAAAATAGAAATAGTAATCACACTTACTTCATAATTGTATTTACTTGGCCAGATCCAATGAAAAAATGTAATAAATCTCGTAGCTCAGTGTCTGACATATTATAGGTACTCTTATTTCTAAACATTCTTCATATCTCAGTCCAGACTCTAAACATTTTGAGGGTAGTAACTGTGCCAAATACATTTTTCTATCCTCTGAGGGCAGAGTGGAGTTGAATTTCAGTAAACATTTGTCAAATGAGCTGGCTTCTCCAGTCCTGTGTGCTGTGGGCAACAAGCACAGCAGCCAAATGCATTTGCTGGTTCGAAAGTCCCTGCTGAGTTCATTCCCTCCACAGTAAGTTCCTAACCTCCAGCGAGGTATAGAGGGAAGGCCTTCCCTAGAGGAGAAAAAGGTGAGAATCAACTGGAAAACTAATAGGTGTGGGCAGGACATGCAGCTCCCCAGAGTGGTGGCCTATTGATTTTCAAGTGTCACTATTAATAACAACTGGCAGAGATAGAAAATGTTTCTTCCAGAATAATCACAGCATTTTATAGGGATAGCTCATCCATCTCTCTGGCTCCAGGAGACACAGGAAAACACTTCCCACTTTCCAAGTAAGGGTATGAGAGACGAAGGTCTCTGCATAAGTCAATGGGACCCTGGCCCTTGGGCTCCTCTACATCCTTGGAAGGCATCTCTGCTCCCCAAGGGGATTACCCAGCATGGTTGTTTTGGGATGTTTAGCAGACAAAGTTATCTATTAATAAAACACCCATAGAAGTGAATGGCATCAAGTACTGTTCCAAAAAAAATCCTTCTCAGCCATAACTGCTATTTGTTTAATCCTCCCATTCCTGCTTATCATCAAGAATCACATTTGTCTAGTATTGTAGAGGATAGAATGCCATACTGACAGGGAAGTAGGGCAAAGACAAGCACGTTCCTATTCCATAAGACATACAGAAGCCAGGTGGTGTGGTACACTCCTGTAATTTGAGCTACTCAGGAGGTTGAGGCTGCTATAAGCACATCATAAGTTCAAGGCCATCCTAGGCAACCTAATGAGACACTCTCTCAAAACTAACAAAACAGGTATGGCGTTGCATGTTTGTAATCCCAGCACTCAGGAGGCTCAAGTAGGAGGATCACCACATGCTCAAGGCCAGCTGGCTTACATAGTAAGTTCAAAACAGCTTGATCTACACAGTAAGATCCCATCAAAAAATATTAAAAAATAAAAAAGGGTCAGGTATGATGAAATACATCTATAATTCCAGCACTTGGGAGGCTGAGGCAGGAAGATCACTACAAGTTCAAGACTAGCCTGGGCTACACAGTGAGATCCAGATCAGCCTGAACTACATAGTGAGACCCTGTCTCCAAAAAAATCAATCAATCAATTAATCAATCAGACAGACACAAAAAAAGAGATGTGTATCCAAGTAGATTTCTGTCCTATAATCTCCCACTGTACACTAATGGGTCTCCCATGTTCCAGTTCTTCCTGTGTTGGAGATGCCTATCTTCCCAGGCACAAGAGAGAAAGAGGAACAGGGAGGCTTGGCAGAAATTGTGAATAAGAATGGTGGTGATGTCCAAGCAGACAGAGAATCTCTCAAGCCTAGTTAGTATCTGTAATCCAAGAACCAGAGATTAATCCTAGCCACTCTAGGGAAGAATATACTCTACTGGAAACAGCACATGGAGCCATTGCCTTGGTACTCACTCTGCCCACAGGTCTAGGTATTAGATGACAGGTGAGATGCAATAGCCGTAAGTAGTGTGTGTCATCCTGGAGGCTAAAATAAAAAGCTTTCTGTTACATTGAGCTGTGTTGAAGGATTAATAAAAGTGACTAGAATGCACCCTTGGCCCAGAGGACAGGTTCCAACTGAGTCTGAGAAATCAAAGGCTAAGAACAACACTGAATAATGCCTCCTCTACCTTATATAACCAACAGAGTAAAGTGTCTAGCCTATCCTCTGGTCACTGAATATAGCAGCAGCATTTCCAGGACTCCAAGAGAAACAGTGCTTAAGCAGATGGGTGGTAAGACCCAGGCTCAGGTACAAAACAAAGCTGTTTAGACCCTGAATGCCAAAGAATATACAGTCCCAAGCAAGACTGATAGTACACTACCAACCTTGCCTCTCCTACACTCTTGAGGTTCTAAATTCCAGGGAATCAGACTTAGATATGAATGGAATTGCCATGCTTACAGTCATCACTCATACCTAAACAAGAGTCTTAAGGAAAATCTTACTTACTTAGCAGTACTTGCTCTTGGGAGCTCAGGTAAAGGTACAGCAAAGGGACCACTAAGACTGAGCTGAAAAACAAGGATATGCTGCTTATAAGAATGAAGCCTGTATCAGGCACAAGGGGATTAAATACTTCTCAGGCACTATCCTTTACAAAGGGGACACTAGTAAAAGAGCCAAATAAAACTCCTTTGTGCCTGACACAATGGCAGCAGAGGAAACTACACCCAGAGCAGGTATTGTGGCCACAGTAACGGCAGGACAGAGCAATGTGGAAATGGGGAGAAGAGCTGACTCAGTTCTTATCTCTATAGTAGTACGAGGGTGTGCTGTGGCCCTAGGTTTTGCTATGATATGAGACTAAAACGCTCTCACCTTCTTCCCTTGGAGACAACGCCTGTATGTTAAACCTAGAAAATAGCAGAGGTGAGAGAGCTCCACAAGAGAGATTTTAAGAGACAGACAGAGCCAGAGCCAGAGCCAAAGCACACTGAGTGTGGCAGCACGTGGCTGCAATGCCAGCATCCTTTTTCATTTAACCTTCTGAGATGCTTTGCTGTACTGGTTTCCATTTAAGGATAAGTGAGATTCCTTGTTTCCCACTGACCTGCCTGGTTAGCAATTCAACAGGAAAACACCTCCCACGGAAAAGTGAAAGTAGACTTCAAGCCACTTTCCTTCTGGCTGACTCCCATGTAAATGAGCTGCCTGCAGCCTGACTCAGGAGCTCAAAATGGAAAAATGAAAGAGAGAGACAGAGATAGACAGAGAGAGAGAGAGAGAGACAGAGAGACAGAGAAAGCATAGTTCAAAGGTAAAGGTGACCTTTGTCTATGAGATAAAATTCCTATAGGCCAATATCCAGCATGCTGTCAGGGGTGTGGCATGGCCACAGAATTTGAGAGATAACTCAGTGGCATGCTTCTCAAGCCAACAAGAATCTGATACCTAGATTTTTTTTTTAAGCACAGAGGAAATTAAAGCCCCAGAGAAGTAAAATGATAATATCGATGAGCTGTTCGTAGATCTGAGACTGTGTCCTACATGTCCACAGTCCTGAACTCAGCGCAAAATCAGTCTCTCGAGGGCAGGGACCTTGCATTCCATCTCATGACCATGGCTAGAGATCAGTGGTGGTGAGGACCTGGGAGAGAACTTGAGCTTTCTCCCTCAGCTCCTTGCCTATAAAGCATAACCTATTAGTGAAAGTAAAACCCTGGCTTTCTCACTCCCTGGACAATGCTCTGCACTAGCAAACAGGCCCCCAGCAAAGCGCAAGGGCACCCATCTCCCAGTGTACCTGATAATTAAGAGTGGGTACAATCCTTACCCTCTCCCTGACTACAGGGTCACCACAGGCAGCAGCTGCACAAAGTGACTGATCCAAACATTAAAAAAGAACACATTCATCTTTTCACTATAGAGAAAACACAGTCATTTCTAATCTATATATTATGCATCCCTGCTGGAGAGAAAAAAAAGAAAAAGAGCAAATTTAAATTAAAATTCTCTCTGAAAGATTTCTGCCCAAAAAAGACAGCAAAGCATTCTGGAGTTTCACCTAGTTCCCAACTCCACGCAGCTTTCAGCTCCCCTCCTTCCTCTTTCCTCTCCCCTCCTGGCTGGACAGCTCCAGATGTGTCTTGAGTTCCAATGATTCACTCTAATGATAACACACCTGCAGAACAAATCATGGACTCTGATTGATTTAGGAGGCAACCTGCACAAATACCTGTAATCTAGTTCTAATCTTGTTTGTTTCCATTCCAATTATCCTGCATCAATGGTTTAAAAATGGGAACCATCTGGTACATACATCCAATCCATTTTAATACAGGATAAATCTGGGTTATTGTGACCCTTTCTTCTCCTGGGCTTGGGATGGCACCAACTATCTCAAGACATTGATTTGGCCAAGTCAGCTCTAACTCTATTCAACTCTTCAAGGATTCAATTAATCATAAAGCCAATTCCATTCTGGGTTCCATCTGTCTTGCCTCCTTCAGGGACTAATAATCACTCGCTGTGTGTTTTTACACATTAGTTGAACTGAAATTAAGACTGATTTCATCATGGAGCACTCAAAAAGAAAATGCATTTTTTACAAAAAAAATTTCAGAGCTATTTTAATGTTGACTGGATAAAGATATTTTTAAATAAACAAAAGAACTTTTTTAAAATCTTCAAAATTCTTGACATTATAAAAAAAAATCCTTGCAAGCACATGGTCATGAGTTTGATCCCTGGTATAAAAAAAAAAAAAAAAATTTTTTTTTTTTTCTACTGCCCAAATCCTAGGAAGGGGAAAGCTCCTTAGAAAACCAGAAATTCCTGAAGTTGGATCATATAACAGAGAAACTCAGTTTGTTCTAGGCAAAGAATGGGTACACAAAATATGTGGAAAAAATGAATCAACTTGATATATTATTTTAAGAAATCCAGTCATCGGGCTGGGGATTTAGCTCAGCATTATAAGCTCTTGCCTGGCAAGCACGAGATTGTGAGTTCAATCCCTGGTACTCTGAAGAAAAAAAAAAGATTAAAAAAAGAAATCTAGTCATCATCTTGGGACTAGTGAATTTAATTTAAAATTAATTACTTTTATTTTTAAGTGCTTTTTCAGGATGGGGAAATGGGCACCATATTGCTTTCAGCATTCATGACCTCTGGAAATCTTTGGCAATCCTTGAGGAGTCTAAGCCCTTCCACTCCCCTAAAGAGCAAGAAATAAAGTTTTTGTCTTCTGTAAATAACCTGGCTCTCTCAGAAGCATTAAAGCAGCTGTCCTGGCAAATACTCAGTAGGGGGGGCGGGGGCTTCTGGTTTAGCTTCAGTTCATCCCCCATCACCAAAGGATAATCTCTTTACCAGGAAAATAACCATGAAAAAGGCCACAACTCAGCCAGTTGGCCACCTGTGTTTGGAAGCATTCCCGACTGGTCAGCAGGTTTCAATAGGGAAAATGTGAATAGCTGAGCTTCCTATTTTTACTTTCCACAGTTGCAAAGTCAAAGCCTCTCCAGAGTCCAAAATGCCTAGTGGCCATGGTACACCTAGCACAGACCCTTACTACTTGGTGCATATAAAATGGTTTCAATACAGTGGAGGGGGAGACACTGTGGCCAAGGAGCACAGCATGTTGCTTCTTTATTGCCTTAACATTTTAAAAATAAAATTTAGAACTACACAAACTTGCAATCAGAACTAATGACAGTCATTCCAACTTAATATCAAAGATGTTTTGTGAGTCATACTGGCTCTAAAAAGCCATCACAATCACTTCTTAGACACAATCATCAAATCCTTCCTTCATCTAACAATAAATTTTGACTAGTGATAAGTTTAATTAATTGGAGCACTGTCATTTTAAACACGGGTTAATGCAAGCATTTTCCCAAAAGCTTCCACCTGAGTCATTTTACTTACTAAAAAACAAAAAATTATCTGCTAAGAAGCTCTTTTTGGACTGATAAAGAATGATGTTCAAGATACTCTGTTAAATGGAAAAAGAGAATTGTAGACTCAAGTATCTACATCTTATGTATAAACGGGAAAAACAAATATAGTTGTATCTACTTGAATATGCATAGACATCTCTTAGCAGTAACTGGCAACACTGGCTGCTTTAAGGAAGGGAAATGGGGTGAACTCTGTATAATTCCCATTGTCCCAGCAAGCTTAGTATGCTCCCAACAGCTTCTCATCTTTGCAAAAGGGGAAACTGAAGCTCATTTAAGTCAAAATTTATAATGAGTTACAAGGCCAAAGGGAGAGGCTTTATGTGAACTTTGCAGGAATACATCACCTTCGGATCCAGGAGCTATCTAACTTAGCAGAAAATCCTACCTGAATGTCACATCTTGGCCCCAAAACTCTGAGCTTCTGACTCATCTTTTCATCTGGGCTTTCAGCTGGTTCTTATGGCCTTGAACAAATCATTTTACAGAGGCACTGTGTGGAATGTAAGACTTCTCCACTCAGCCACTGATCATTAGCTACAGCTCTTGGGCAAGAGCATCTGTGTAACAAGGATTTGAGACAAATACATATGTTTCAGGGAGGGCTTGATAATTCCTGTCCTCTCTTCCTGGATGAGAAATATACTACCAATTTATTCCCGGGCCCACCTTCTGCTTGGTCTTTTTCTTTTTAATTTCAGCACCCACCCCAAAAGTTTTTCAGCAAGACAATGAACAGTATGGAGACACGTGTTCAGAGTGAAGGCACCAGACCTGGGTATGGTGACACACACTTGTAATTGCAGCACTCAGGAGACTGGAGTAGGAAGATCACTGTGAGTTTGAGGCCATTCTAAACTACATAGTGAGACCTCATGTCAAAACCAAACCAAGCCAAAAGTAAAAACAGAGTAAAGGCACCAAAGTGACCACTATAAGGGAAAGTCCCTCTATAATGTCTAGAATGCCCCCAAAACTCCCAGTCTAATGCCAAACAGAAACCCTACTGAAACAGCTTTTAGGTTTAATTTCTTGCCACGAGAATCAAAATGATCAGGTAGACAGAGAAAGCAACTTGGTGAGAGCTCCTGGGAATTGGACAAGTGATTTTATCACTCCTTCGCTTTCCAAGTGATTTTCAAAGTCCTCTTTATCCTTCTCATTTTGGGGGTGTTGTGCAAAGGGAAGTCTCCAGAACAGGAGAGTCTATAGCACATCCTATTCTGCACTTTCCAGTCAGATAGAGCTAAAATGCCCAAGACCATTTCTTTCTGGCATAGTGGCCAGATGCTCTATCTAGATGGAGGTTGGGGCAACCACGGTCCAGCTATAATCTTTTTCCCGGCAGCCTGGCTGAAGTGGCAGCAGGACCAAGGCAACTGATTAAATGCAGAAATAAAAGCATTGGGAAAATGGGATAGAAATAAACTAATAGTAAACCTCAAGGTTCTGTAAGCAAGTGAAATACAGTGGGGGCAGGGATGCAGCCTGGGAAGTCAGTCTTAGAGATTTCCCTGAAACAATGAGATTATAGATTGTCCAATATGAAGAAATCTTTATTTTCTGAAGTCATGTGACAGCCTTTTTTTTTTTTACTTAGTGCAATTCATTAAACACTTTGCACACATTCAAAGATAATAGGATGCAGCCAAGTTCCTAAAAAAGCCCCTAAAACTCTGCTCCTGGGGCTTCTATCCAAACAGCACAAGGCTGCAAGGCATGGCAATGATCAGTGAGGCACAAAGGTCAGTATTTCCTGTCATTTTCCAATGACTGTCCTCTCCCTAGTCCTTCATGGATTCTCCTCCTTAGATAATGAACTACTGTTAATGGTAGAACAGAGGCAGGGAGAAAAAAACTGCTAACTGATCAGAATTCAATAAACAAAACATTCAAAAGTACTTGATAGGAGGGAGCGAACACAGGAAGTATCATTGAAAAGACTCCCCATCTATGGTTTGTGACGTAAACATCATAACAACAACAACAAAAAAAAAAACTATTCAGAAGGGACTTGTTTAAAAAAAAAAATCCAAATCAAGAGAGTTTAAAAACATGCTCATTCCAGTTAAAACAAGACTATTTCTGGAAAGTTTGGTCAAAGCTTTTTCAGGGTTTACTGTCCATGGGCAGGAGCATGTGAGTATGAGATTGCTAATGAGAATCAGCCCAGTCGGTATCCACTGGGCACCTCCTAATGTTTATGAAAAGAATGGAAGGAAATAATAGTACAGGACAGAATTATGAAGCCTTGTCCTGACCACCAGCTGGCTGAGGAAGCTGGCCTGAAAACAGACCTTGCCACAAATCCAATTCTGTCCCCATATCCCTCTCTATATCCTCCAAAATTAAAAGCCAAGAGCTTGTGAACTGATAAAGAAAGACACTAGGAACCCCATCCAGGACCCTCAGAGGGATGCCCTTAGTATGAAAGTGTGCTAGCTCTTCAAAGTATAGAAAGAACATGGCTTTAACATCTGGGCTTAAAGTGTAACACTCCCATAAGATATGTGCCCTTGGGCAATCCCCTGCTCTGAGAAACCAGAATTTTATTACTCACCCTGAGTTGTTGTAAGGATTAACACTTTCACAATGGGGCCATAATTCATGTCTTGCTGCTGGGCAGCTTGAACCACTAGTAGTACACCATGACTGTCCCATCAGGTGGCTTTACTAATTCTATTAATGGAACGACCAATAAAAGTGATTAGATCCCCACTGATACCACTAGTGACATAAGCTGCCCAATGGAACAGTGCATGTACCACTGGTGGGAGTGTGTTAAATTAGATGTTATATGGAAGGCTCTAGCCCTTGCAGGCTCCTTTATTATATCATGACCACAGCAGATCTAGTTCAAGTTAGTCTTCTCTGGTGTGCTCTGTAAGTCCCCACAGTCCACAGATATAAAACTGATGCCAGAATGTTACATAGAGTGCTGAAGTATAGCTTAGCATCTTCAAAGCCCTGGTTCCACCCCTAGTATAGCAAAAACAAATAAACAAATAAAAAATCACAAAAGAAAAGAAGGAAAAATAAAAAATGAATTTTAAAAAGTGAGAAAAGAAAGAAAAAATAGAAACAAAGCTTTTGTAAATGGGAAGGGAGGGGGCTGAAGAGATGGTAGGGGAATGGGAAAAAGAAGAATCAAGATATATCATGTACAGATACAAATTCTGTATGATGAATATGATCATTATGTATATCTAAAATGTACCAATAAAATCTGATTGAAGAAAAAAACCCACCACAATAAAAAATGGTATTCAACAAAATGTATAATTTGTATGTATCAATTTAAAATATATTTATAAAAAAGCTGGTATGTAGCTCAATGGTAGATCATGTGCTTATTTAGCATGTGTGAGGCCCTGGGTTCAATTCTCAGAACTGAAAAAATGAAAAATAAATAAATAAAGTGGTGAGCAGTTTTACTACAACAGACCTTTTCCCCATGCTTTTTTGGCATTGGACCTCGCTGATGATGGACTGAACAACTGACACTGTGAACCAAAATAAACCTCTTCTCCTTTAAAGTGTGAATGGCAGGTATGGTGTCTCAGTGATGGGAAAGCAACTAGTAGAGTAATAGATAAATAAATGCACCAAGAGAGGTTACAAGGAAGGCATATCATATGGTCATCTTAGTAGATGGTAAAAAATATAAAATTCACCACAAATGTCTGACAGAGGCCATGGTGAAAATGAAACTGATGTATGCATACCTAACTTTAACATAACATACCTATTTATACATATGTATACAATTAGAGATAAATACTCAAACACATACAATCAAATGCCAGCACCATGCATGATCATGAAAAATCAAAATCATTCCTCTCAAAAACAGACATAAATAAGCTGGGTGGTGGCACATGCCTACAATCCAAGCACTTGGGAGGCTGAGACAGGAGGATCATCACAAGTTCAAGACCAGCCTGAACTATAAAGTGAAACCCTGTTAGAACCCACCTCCAATACAAATAAAAGTACCTGTTAATCTATTTCTTATTTTAGAAAAAAGAAGTTTATCACTGTTTGCAGGCATAATGACCATGCAAATAAAAAAGTAAACTGAAATACCATAAATAATAAGACAGTTCAGTAGGGTAGTTAGTAGTACTTCAAAAAACAAACATTTCCAACAATGGTGTGTTAGATTATTCAGACTCATTTTTTTTTAATTTTTTTATTTTAAAGGGGGTAAAATTAAACACAACAAAACAGAAAACAGGACATAAGAAAGCAATGTAAGAGATATAATTTTCAAAACTAGACAGCCAGAGATCTTCACTATCTATCATATTGTCTGTTTTCTTCCAAATAGTTGTCCATATCTTTGCATACAGAGAATTCATACAAAACAACATAGTCTAAAACTGATCTGAACAGAATGAGGAAGGCGTTTTAGGTCTTCAAAGCCAGAAAATAGGGAAGTCACTAATGGCTGTCATAGTGTCTCTCATTCTCTTCAAAATAGCTGTCCATAATTTCATGCATGTTGAAATTAAACAAAACAGGGAGGGGAAGTGATTGCTTGGTTTCCTGGTGCCCCAGGTCCCAGCATGGCGCAGGTCTCAGGAGAGGCTGGTGGCTCCCCCCCTGGGCCGCCACAGCCTGCCAGGCTCACAGCCGCTCACCAGGGAGGGGAATGGTTGTTTGGTTTCCTGGCACCCCAGGTCCCAGCATGGCATGGGTCTCAGGAGACTCCGGTGGCTTCTGCCCTGGGCCACTGCAGCCTGCCACACTCACAGCCGCTCACCAGAGGGGAGTCTATTTATTTGTTTTTTGAGATAAAGTCTCACTACGTAGCCCAGGCTGGCCTCAAACTCACAGCGATCCTCCTGCCTCAGCCTCCCAGTGCTGGAGCCACAGGCCTGTGCAACCATACCTGGCTGAAAGTTAACGTTTCAGTAGTAGTAAGCTGTTTCTTTCTAATGAATTGACCATTTCACTGCCCAAGCTTTGAAATGGCCAACAGACCATTAGAAAGACATCTGTTTAGGCTCCTGCTTGAAACCAACAGCATCAGGAAGCTGCCTGCCTTGATTCAGGGCCAGCAGACTCATCTTTTAAACACCAGCAAATAAGCTGAATAAAATATTTTAAATTTCTTTAATAGGAAAAAAAAAGGGGCTGGGGATTTAGCTCAGCAGCATAAGCACCTGCTTTGCAAGCACACGGTTGTAAGTTCGATCCCCAGTACCTAAATAAAAAAATAAATAAATAAGAGGAAAAAAAGCAACAAAATGATTAGGAACCACTATGCCAAAAGGTAGGGAAGAGAGGTAAGCCAGAGAAATAGCTACAGTGCTGAAACCACACAGGCCTATAGCATTCATAGATCCTGTCAAATGTGGCTTTGTTTCGGCAGGTGGTAGGGAAAAGGGGATATAAGCCAAAAACAACAGCCACCCAGAGTGTTAAACTGGAGTCTTGGAAAAACAGGAGTGAGAAAAAAACAGATAGTAGTTGAAGAGATAATATCTGAGGATATTCTAGGACAAACGAAAGGTAAATCCAGATTGAATAAATTCAACAAACTATAAGCAGAAAAAGTTATTTATACCATACATATCTTATGGGAAAAAAAACCCAGAAATCATAGAGAAAAGATTAAAAGTAGCTAGGAAAAAAAAGATTATTTTCAAAGGAATGGCCAAATTATTTCCAAAGTGGGTGACAGCTAACTTTTCAAAAGCAGCAATAGATAGCAGAACAGAATGTATATTTAATTTACTGAAAGAAAGCGAATATTACCATAGAATTCTACATCCAGAGAAAATATCTTTTCAGAATAAGTACAAAACTAACACATTTTAGGGTAAAAACCAAAAGTCCAACACCTTACATAATGTTTGTATATACAAACAACTATGTGTATGTACATATATGTATGAGATATACACATATACATTTTTCCTGATTTATCATGGAGTTACATCATAAGTTAAAAATGCTGCAAGTAGCCAGGCCTAGTGGCCTATGCCTATAATTCCAGCATTCAGGAAGCTGAGGCAGGAGGATCATTGCAAGTTCAAGACCAATCTGGGCTACAAAGTGAGATCAAGGCCAGCCTGAAATGCATAAGCAAGACCCTATCTCAGAAAGACAAAAACAAAACAAAAATGCTGTAAGTAGAAAATGAATTTAAGACACCTGTCTACTGAACATGATAGGTTAGCCACACACAAGAGTATTGGCTGTTTATCCTCATGACTGTGTGGCTGCCTTGAGTTATGGTTTGCTGCTACTGCCCAGCATCATTCGAAAGTACTACACCACATTTTTCTAGTGAGGAAAAAATATTTCACATGTCTGGGTATAGTGGTACATGCTTATAATCCCAATACTCTGGGAGGCTGAGGCAGGAAGATTACAAATTCCAACCTAGTCTGGGTAACTTAGTAAGATCCTGTCTGAAAAAAAAGGGGGCTGTGGGCTGAGAATATAGCTCATTGTGAAGGTGTTTAGTAGCACCAAAAAAATAAATAATGTTTTCTACTCAATGTATAATGCCTTTATACCAGCAAAAGTAAAAAATCCTAAGTCAAACCATCACAACTGTATGATCATCTGTATATATGTACAGAGGACAAAATTGGGATGAGGATATTTTACCCTAAAAGTATAGAATATACATTCCTTTTAGGCACAGGTATGACATTTACAAAAACTAAATATACACTTCACATTATTGAATATATAGCTGAATATAATGAATACACAAAAACTGAATATATAATTCACAACTGAATATATAGCTTCACATTACTGTAATAAAACACATGAGGCAATAAACCTACAAAGGTAAGAGGTTTATTTTGGTTCATGGTCCATGATTGGCTGGCCCCACTGCTCTGGGCCTCTGGGGAGGGCACCAGAAGGTAATGGAAGGAAGTGTGTGCTGCAGCAAATCACTCACTCAGGATCCAGGAAGCCCGGAGAAACTGAGAAACTGGGCTGCGATCCCCAAGAGCCAGTATGCACTATGACCCTAGGTTCTCCAGTAGGCCTTGCCTTCTCCCAACAGTGCTATCCACAGACCATATCTTTACCGCATGCACCTCTGGGGGATGTTCAGTCAAACTACAGCAGATACTAACCAACCAGAAAGTCTAACTGATTTCAAATGACTACATAAGCCGGGTGTGGTGGCACACTTTTGCAATATCAGCACTCAGAAGGCTGAGGCAAGAAGACTGCTGTGAGTTCAAGGCTAGCCTGGGCTACACAATGAGTTCAAGGTCAGCCTGAACTATACAGCAAGATTCTGTCTCAAAAAACAAAAATAAACAAAATAATTAAAGTCCTTTCTCTGATCACAATCTAGGTGCCAGAAACAAAAACATAAAAACATAATTAGAAGCTTTCTATTATATTTAGAAATTAAGAAAAACAATTAAATACAAGAGAAATCATAATTGAACTTGAAATATTTTCAACTGAACATAATCAAGTACTACATATCAAAACTTGGAATGCACTTAAAGCAGCAATAGAAGGAAATCCCTATAAATGAAAAAAATCATTTAATATTAAAGGTGTTATTAACTTAATAAGTACATTAGCCACACTGAAAAAAGACAGTTAACTAGAAATTAAAAGAAATAATCCAGAAGAAGAGAGGAAGATTTATTAGAAAGAAAGAAAGAAAGAAAGAAAGAAAGAAAGAAAGAAAGAAAGAAAGAAAGAAAACAGTTTTTGTGGTTCTTAAGTGTGACTGGATTTTCATGCCACTATGTGAGCTGGGCCTATCTCATACCTTCTTACAGTGTCAGCACATTGATGTGAAGAAAAGAAAAAAATAAAAGAACAGTTAAGAGATGTTAGAAACAGATGGTACAATATAATCCCCAAATAGAGAAATAGGGAAGAGCTGATGAACCACATAACACTGGTAATAAACCAGAAATTTCCATAACTAAAGTCTGTAATTAAAAAAAAAAAAAGCATTGAGAGCCAAAGAAAATAAATTAAAATAAAGCATACATGGACATTAAAGTGGCAAGATTTGACAATAATAAATACAAACACAAAACATTTAAACAATCAGGGAAAAAATGACTGCCTGTAGAAGACAAAACTATTAAAATGGCAGGTTTTTTTCATCAATAAAAATACATGCCAAAAATATAACTAGATATACTATCACACAGGAGAGAGAGCAGAATGACAAAGGTATTAGGAAAAACTAACAAGCTTGTTACCCCAGAAATTTGCTGAAAGAATAACTAAGAATAATAAAGATTGGAAGGAAAATAGACCCCCCCAAAAAAAAGCAAATCAGTAAAATATGAAGAAATATGAACCATCAAATGTTGACATTAAAAATGATAGCAATCACTAATTTATGAAGTTGGCTAAAGTACTATCCAATAATGCCATGGAAAGTGAAGACTGGAGAAACTGGAGTTAACACATTCTTGGAGTTTCTGTAATGTTTGAAAGGGAGTTTATTCATTTATTTTTATTGTTTAACTGATTTTAATAATATGACATAAAGCCCCTAGACCTGATATAATCATTATGCAAAATACATAGATGAATACTGTCTTCTTTTAAAAGTATAAATAAGTAAAGATGTGAAAATAGGCAAATTTCCATTAAAGAAATGAAAAATTTTTAAAAAGATAACTTTTCCTTTCCAGGTCATTTACAGAAAGAAAATTATCATTTTAAACAACATTCAAGTTTATTAAACAAATTTAAAAAGGAGTTATCCAATGTTTAACTTTCATCAGCTTCAAGGTTTATGTTGCTGCCAAATATTGCATATAATTGAAATTTCAAATCTGCTAACACCCGCTGGACTGATTCTACTCTGGATTCTGAGGTATCAGTATCTTCTTGCAAATTTTTCTTTACTTCTTCTACCATTTCTTGTGTTCCTTCTTGAGAATGGCTAATGAAAACATCACTGATTTGAAAAGGCATCATTAGGTATCATCTGTGATCATGATGTCACAATCATTTTCTAAATTCTGAAGTTGTTTCTTTTTTACTTCTATTTATTCTTTTAGCTTTGTGATTCTACTCATATTCCATGCAAATTTACCTTTTGTTGATCTTCAAAAGTAACACTGACATCTTCTGCAGCTTCATATAGTCAAGAATCTCAGGAGTTAAAGAATATCACAAGCAAACCCCTTATTCATTTTTTGCTGCATGAGCTTAAATCTGTTCATAGATCTACAACCTTTTCCTATACCCTCTAGAATAATTCTTATACCCTATAGAATAATTCTTATATGCCTTCCTCATGGTGGCTGCTGAAAGGGGGTTTAAACTGTACTTTAAACTTCAGCACCTCAATGAAGCATGTTAACAATTCATTGTTGAAACAGATGGTAAAAAATAATCCAAATATGCCAATAAATCACCATAAAAGGAAATGAATTAATTTTAAAAAGTGAATACACATAGAGCAAAAGAAAAATTATATATGTTCATTATTCAATAAATAGCACTCATTCTTGGACTAGGGGCATAGCACTCATAGGATATGTACAAAAACTAATCACACATAACAGGTGAAACAAAGGCAGTCTCAGTTAAGTGTGAGCATGCATACCTATAACAAGGCAGGAGGATTTCAAGTTTAAGCCCAATCTGAGAAACTTAGTGAAAACTTATCCCAACATTAAAAGTAATAAAAAAAGTTTTTTTAAAAAAAGGGCTGGGATATAGCTCACTGTGAAGCGCTTAGGCTCAATTCCTAAAAACAGGGGAAAAAAGTCTCAATACCAAAGAATTACTGTCACACAAACCATAATCTTGGCATACAACACTTAACACATAAATACAGGAAAGAAATAATGTATTTGGGAAACTAAAACCACATTACTAAATAATTCATGGCTTTTTTAAAACCTATGATTTAAATTATAGAATATTTAACTATGCTATGCCCTCAGTTTGAAAAGTCAGGAAAGGAAAAATGCCACAATAAAAAAGGAAAGGGGAAAAAAGCACTTAAAGGTAATATATAGAAGAAAAGAAGTTAATTGCAGAAATAAAGATAGAAAACAGAGAGAAAAAATACAACTAAATAAAACCAAAAGACTACTCTAATGAGACAAATCTAGTGACATGGGCTAAGTAAAACATGAAAGAAAGACAGATAAAAATTATTATAAGTAACAAATGGGATATAATGATTGGGAGGGTAGTATGGACACACACATCCTATGGAAATATTACAAATAATTCTTGCCAGAAAAATTTTAAATTAAATCAGCAATTATGCAGAAGATGACTAAAACTGATCCAATAAGAGAAAAAAATCTAAGGAGACTTATTAATATTAATAAAATTAAGTAATTTTAAATACTTATGGTTCTACAGGTGAGCTTTATGCAGTCTTTAAGGAACTGAAAATCCTATTTTATACAAAACTGTCCCAGACACTAGAAAGAGAAAGGACATGTTATAAATCCTTTTATGATGTTACTGTATCTTTGATACAAGAATAGTATGACAAAGAAAAGGCTAATATAACTTTATTTGCAGATGTAAAAATTATTTAGTGAAGTTTTACATGTAGTACTAAGCTATGTCTCCCTACAGGATGGACTGCAAATTCTTAAGTGGCACAAAACTACCATGTTGACTAACAGTGGTCATGTACTGTCTAAGAGAAAAGAGTCTGAAAAATTATGGTTCTTTACCTTACTTACTAAACAAGAATGATCTCCTTGTTCAGTTTGCAATTTTGTTCTCAAACTGGCCATTAGGTATGTCATCTTTTAATTTTGTTTGAAAACTTTAATGGTTCAAATTAAACAAGTTTGTTTGAAAAGTGTTTTATGTATCATAAAAACTGTAAAGTACAAATAATTTACAAATCAACCCACTAATCAGTATAAAAAACAAAGCTTTACCCATCAATTCTGAGAATGATGTACCATTTGCAAATAGATTCTTTCCCTCTTCTTAGAAGAAACTGCAGCCTATTATGTTTCTCATTCATTTCCTTGTTTTACTAGTTAAAATGGTACTGTAAACATATGTCTATAATTAGTTGTTTAATTTGCACAATATAAATTTTATCCTACTCATCAGAAAAACTAGTAAGCTAAATCTGACAAATTATGAAAGTAAACCATTAGAGCATCTCCTAATGCAATTTATCACATTATCAAATTAATAGTAGCAAAATCATATAATCACCTCAATAGACACAAAAAATTGGTAAGTTAAAAAATTCTTAGGAAGGGGCTGGGGATTTAACTCAATGGAATAAGCATCTGACTGGCAAGTGGAAGGTCATAAGTTTGATCCCTGATACCAAAAAAAAAAAAAAAAGAAAGAAAAGAAACACTTAAAAATTACCAGACTTGCAATAACAAATACTATATCAAAAGAAATTCAATACCTATATAGAAAAAATTAAAAATTTTATTAAAAATTTTAAAACATGTATGTGCAAAAGTATACCATTGTGACAATTAAGAATAATTATCAGCTTGATTCACTTGGGATGTGTGAGGAGGGGAAAAGGACAGAGGGAGGTGGGGGAAAGAAGACACATAAGAAATCTCATAGTTGTATATACAGTATGATTCTACTTGTAGAGGAAATAATACCTCTATAGCAGCCACAGAAGAGTAAATTAAAAGCAAGATATATTATATCATATATCATATACTCATCAGATTTACAGAAATTACAAACTCTAATGATATCAAAGTTTGACAATGACATGGAAAAACAACTTCTCAAGTACATTAAAAGCTTATTTCCACCAGCAAACACTTTGGAAAACAATTTGGTATTACATCGTATTGACAAAGTGCATAGTGTTTGCCCTAGCTATCCTATTTTCAGGCATATTTCATAGGGAATATGCTTGCACACATGCCCAAGGAGTCATGCACAAAGATATTCACTCTAATACTGAGTGTAATAGTTAAAAGCTGGCAGCAGAGGAGCTAAAAATGGCTGTTGAGTGAGCAACAAAATACAAAGCCTTCTGGGAGAAACAACTCATGCCAGAATAAAACAACCTGGAGAGATCCAGACAGAGGGAGATGGATCCTCTTGACACAGGAAGAAATTAAAACGTAAAAAAGCTTGTCAAACACGCAGTCTTGGGGCTATAACTGGAACACAGCGTTTTCACTGTGACCAGCCAAGTTTGTGCCGGCCTGAACTCGCAAATTCAGGCCAGCCAGCAGAGCTGCCCAAACTGGTTCTTGCCGCCACTCACAGGAGCCACAGCCGTGCTGAAGTCGCGGGTTGGTGAGCCCAAGAGAGCGCGGAGCCGGGGAAGCGACTTTCATTAATCCACGGTCGGTGCTGGGAATGAAACCCCCCTCCCGCCACGAGAAAGCACGACCAAATGGTGGACATGTTGGAATCGGGCAGGAGGAGCCTGAACTGGGAGCAACAGTGACTTCAGCTGGTTGCTCCCTCCCCAGAGCAGATTCGTGGGATTTGCTTGGACTGGGTCACGCCTCTGACTGGGACTCAATGAGTCGTCCCAAATTGATTCCCTGCACCTAGCACACACTAACCTGGTGAAGGCCCCTGAAGTTTGGCTGGCCCGGGGAAGGGAGGGGCAGGCATACACAGCCCCAGCTTACACCTCAGTGACAAAAGCAGGCAGGAGAGGGTCGAGGAACCTCACCAGCGTGATTTGGAGGAACCGTGGCCTAAGGGGAAGGAGGCTGGGTCCTTCACTGTACACCTGTGTGGAGGAGGCCAGGACCATGACAGGAGAGAGAGGCAGGAGAAGGCCCCCAGCCCAGAACCCTGAAAGCACTGATCCAGGAGAAGGAAAAACAAGGGAGAATGAGGGCGACAAACATGCAACATCAGACATGGCTTCAATGGACATTAAGAGATATCTTCAGGACCTTGTAGATGAGCTCAAAACTGAAATATTAAATCAGGTAAAGCAAGATATGAGTAGAGTAATAAAAGAAATGGTAAGCATCTCTCAGGAAGACATAGATGGAAGAAGGGAGGAACACAACAAAAGGAGAGAAACATTCAATAAAGAATATAAAGAAAATCTAGAATACATGAAGCAGATTCAAAGAGACTACCAGGAAATTAAAAACTCCATTGAAAGCTGGCAAAACACCTTAAAAGATACTAAGGATAGACTATCAAACCTTGAAGACAAGTTTGCAATATGTGATCATGAAAGGAAAGATCTCTTAAAAAGAACAAGAAAACAGGCATTAATAATACAAAGGCTAGAAGACAACAAGAGAATCTATAATTTAAGAATAAGAAATGTGAACGAAGAAGCAGGAATACAAACAGGCAAATTACAAAGGTTATTCACAGAAATAATTAAGGAAAACTTCCCAAGCATGGGAGAAGAAAATGACATTCAGCTATGTGAGGCATACAGAACACCAGCCACTTAAACAAAAACAGAGCTACATCCAGACATATAATAATCAAGATACCAGAAATTCAATATAAAAACAGAATATTAAAAGCCATCAGAGAAAAGAAACAGACTACCTATAAAGGTAAGCCCATCAAGATCACAGCAGACTTCTCAGCACAGACCATCAGATCAAGAAGAGCTTGAAGCGAAGTATTCCAAGTCCCGAAAGAAAATAACCTCCAGCCCAGATTGATGTACCCTGCAAAACTGTCACTAGAAATTAATAGAGAAACAAGATGCTCCCATGACAAAGAGGAACTGGGGGAATTTGTGACCACCAATCCAACCCTACAGAGAATAGTGAAGGACATTCTAGAGAGAGAGAGAAAAAAAATACCAGGATTGCAGGAACAGTGGCAGAGAGGCCTCAATGAATGGGGCAGGCAGTAGAATGAAGGAGAAAACTAGACAAATAAAGGCAGAAAAATAGCATAGACGAAATGAGGCAGAGAAGGATGGCTAGAATCTCTAACATAGATGGCCTTGATACACTATATTGTTAATAGTGTACCAGGATTTAAAACCCACATTACTCACACTACTCTGCTTATATGTATTATATCCTGTTCCAGTCATTCTACTTGCACAGACAGTTATCCCGAAAATAGCAGGATATAGTACAGTAATCATCCTTAATTTCCTATTAACTTAATCTAAAACTCTGTATAACCTATACTGTTTTACCATGACTGATGGTAATCAAATCTGTTTTGTTAGATTTGTTTTGTATTGATAGATTTTATTCAAAGCTGTTATGATTGATAGTATCAAGTTTGAGAGTATAGACAACTGCACTGAAGATGACAAGATTTACTAGAATATCCACTCTAGTTTGATTATTACCTGCCTTTGAAGTTTTATACTGTCTACAATGTTTTACTTTTACTAATATTGTTATGCACTGCTATATTCAATTATACTGCTATATTCATTTATGCCTGATGATATAGACAATGTGATTGAAGATAATAAGAAACAACACAGTAATCATTGTAGATCACCTTGTACTGTGGTTTTATATGACTTTTTGGTTTCATGTTTTTATAGGAATTTGTTTTGCTTTGTCTTGCTAAGTTTTGTTTTTCCTGCTAATACAGAAAGGATAGAAATACATGTAGAGATTCATGCATGCATAGCTGTTTACAGCCTCACTGTTTGAATATATACTTTGTATGCTTCAATTTTATAACTTGAACAACTATTTCTAAGAGGACAATATGTAATTTATCAACTAGTGATTTCTTACTATTTATCTTTTTTTGGAAATTCTGTATTATTTCTACCCTTTTCATGTTTTTTTTTTCTCTTTAAATAAAAAAAAAAGCTGGCAGTAACCTAAATGTCCATTAATAAGGAAATACATAACTTAAGTCTGTTCAAAAAATGGATGCTATACAGAAGATGTAAATAATTACGGCTGTGTGAGACAATATGGGGAACTACTAAAGCAATTTCTACATACATACTTCTACATATTATATATATACAGATGAAGACAAATATATATATACAATATACTACAAAAATACATACAATATATACCAAATTCTGAATAGATGTTACCACTAGGGGTAAAGAAAGGCAAACAGAATTAGAAAGAATAGGAAAGAGCTTTCAACTATAAATATCGTTTTCTTTAGAAAATATCTGAAGAAAATATAACAAATTTTAGTTTATTAAATCTTAAATAACAAGTGCAAGACTTTTAAAACTCCTTTACAAATTTGAAGTGTTTCGTATTTTTGAAAGAATAGGAAGAAAAATATTGATGTATTCTTGTTGCAGAAGACTTTACTAAATGTAAAGAAATTATGAATAATTAGTTTTCTTCAAATAAACAAATATTTTTAACTTCCACACAGGAAAATATCATAAATAAGTTCATACTTCATGATACTTGGAAAAAACATTAGCAACACAAAAGTTTAATTTGTAAAACATAAAAAGTTCTCTTATTATCAACAATGCCAGTGGCACAAATTGTTCTGCAAACTAATAAAATCAACTTTGTGTCCTCTGAAGGAATAGTTTCTGAGGTCCTTGTTTGACAACTCTTCTAATCCAAGGAGGGCTCCTCCAGATGGCTTATTTCCTGGTTCCCTCCTGCAAACAGCCTGTCTATAGTCTATGTGGAAGATAAATCCTTGAATTTTTTTCCCCCAGTTGTTTTATGGCCTGCTTCTTCCCCAGACAAAAGTCTCCGAGTTAGGACTCCAGAAACAGAGGTGGAACAATGATAAGCTTGTCTCTCAATGAAAGGAGGAGTTGAATTTGTGGATTGGAGGACAGAAGTCTGAGACCTTTCGATTTTCCTCTCTCAGCATGGAACTCCCACCTTAAGTGCACGCAGTAGTCACACAGCACCATGGTCAAAGTAGAACTTCCATTCCCCAGAAGGAAGAAGGGCTCAAGAAGGAACTCAGTTCCCAAATGCCCAAAATGCCTTCACCTAGAACTAAGCCTCAATGAAAGGAAGAGAAATGCTACCCTTTGCAGCCCCCTGAGTGGGAGCTGGAGGATGAGAAAACCCTGCTTTATCGATTATAGCAGCTTGGAGTACAGTCTCTATCACACCAACCCGAAACTAGAAGAAAGGCAGCAGTGTTGCATCAAAAAACACAGACTCTAGTGTTTCCTGCCAAACTTCATCAATTTCCTTGAGAAGACATTTATTGTTTGCCCTAAGGACCATTTCCAGAGCCTTAACTGTTTGTGGAGTGTGTAGGCAAAACTCTTCACACTGTCATGCCCCAAGCTGATCTCTCCTATAAATCACTTATGTTTTATGACAAGCAGTGTATTCTCTACAAAAGTAGTAAGAACTCTAAAAGTGAAAATAAGGATAGGATCTGCTAGGAGGTAAAAAAAAATTAAGAACTCTCAAAATAGTAAGTCTGTGCTAGCTGTTTGCCTACCAGTCTCTGTAATCCCATTCGTTCCTCAAAGAGATGAATTGTCCCCTTTCCGGTAACCTCAGCCTATGAACAAGCACTTAATGAAAAATGTAGCAGACAGAAGTACTTCTAACTTTGGGAAAGCACAGTGGATTCCTCCTCAGATGAAATACAGATAAAACCAAAAAGAAATGTTATAGTGGCAACTAACGCCCAGACTTGATGAAAATGGCATTAGAGCCTAGTTCTCAGGGCAAGCAACTAGGCTGATAAAACAGAACACTGTTTTCCTTCTTTTTGCCACTTCTGGTAATTTGTAGCTAATCTGTCTTTTCTCTATTTGTTCTTAAAACCCTACTGCTTTGTGCTCTTGTTATGCTTCTGGCAGTGAGTTTCTTCAATTATATTGGAGATTCAGTGAACTTCTTGAATCAAAATTAAGGGTTAGGGTTGCCTTGTTTTGTGTTTTGTTTTGTTTTGGCAGTACTGGGGGTTGAACCCAGGATCTTTGCACCAAGCTATATCCCTAGTCCTTTTTAAATTTTCTAACAGGGCTAAGTCACTAAGGTGCCCAGGCTGGACTTGAACATAAGATCCTCCTGCCTCATCCCCTCAGAGTGCTGGGATTATAAGTGTGCACCACCATTCACAGCTTCTCTTAGAATCTGAACTTTATTTAACTCTCCTTCAGGGACACCACAAAAAAGAATACGAAGTTATTAATTTTTCCTTGTTTGCTGAATTGAACATTTAAGGAAATGTTTAAATATTTAATCCAGCATTTTCAGGTATTTTGAACCTAGAGTGTTTCTTGAGAAATGTACACTGTTATTGTTAGACATAGAAGTCTCTCAGTTCTGCTTTGTTTTGCTATTTACTGTTTCAATGTTAGTTACAAAAATAATATATACTCACTGAAGGAAAGGCCTCCTTTTTCTTATCAATTCTTCGTGATTTCAGTTTTTTATGTCAGACTATGTTCTCAACATTCACATGAAACTTACCTTCTGTAAGATAATATGATTCTATCATGTACTTGGGTACCAGTACCCATTTCTCACAAAGCTTTCAGTTTTGTCGAGGAAATACATGAAAAAGCTGGCATATGACAGAGAAGTTGATGTATCAAAGAATCAGTTTAGAAGTCAAGGCAACAAATGCTAATAAGGTTAACGACAAAGAAAAGAACTTTGTGGCTGGGACTATGTAAGGAAAAAATTAAAAGGAAGTAGTCAATAATGAAAATGTCTGAAGGCAGCCACAAAGAGGATGTGGAGGAGTTGGGGCCCATCACAGAGATGGATTCAAAAGCAATGCTGAAAAGACAAGTTAATTAAGCAAAGTGGTGCCTCCCTCCCCAGAATGGAGTCTTGATTTCTGCAGTACTCAGGGCAGCTGGTCAGGCTCGGGTATCGTTTTCCATTTGTCATTAATTGCCATCTGAAAAAAAGTAATCAGACTTTGAATGCAGTTTAAGAGCTACGGCTATCCAATTGCCTGTGTCAATTTAGTTATTATGCTAATCGATTTATCAGATACAAATGATTTGAGCACCTCCCCTGTCACTGGAGGAGTATGGTAAAATTAGTAACTAGAGTCAAGAGTTCAGACTAGTTGTAGGGGTCACATTTAAACTTTTATATAAATGCTGACATCTCCAACATCTGACCTCATTCCAATCCCTAACCTTTTGTGTTCTGGGCCTTCAGCCAGTTGGGGTAACACTCGTTTCCCTGACCTTAGATTTTAAAGGGTCAAGGTGTGGTATCTGAATCATCCACTATTACATCATTAATAATACAATCAGTACTATTCACTCAGCCTCCATTTCTTAGCTGATGAACAGTTCATTTCCTAAGCATCAGTTTCTTTGTTTCTTCATTTATTCAGTCAATAATTTCTAAGGATTTACTCAATGCTAGGTCCTGTGCTATAAACTAGTGAGACAGCAAAATTATGACAGCAAAGGGATCAGATTCCTGCCAGTACTCTCTAATAAGGGATATCAATAAATAGGTAATCAAATAAATATGTAATTACAAACTTAGATGAGTATAGGAAGAAGCAAGGGGAATTTAAAAGAACTTTTGGATATTTTAGTAATATGAATATATGTTCAGTTGAAAATAATAAAATAATGACAGTGATTTTAAAAAAACAAAGACATTTAATTATCTCTTACAAGAAAATCTGCAAGTAGGTGGTTCCAAAAACACTGTAGGAACTAAACTATACCATAATGGCCCCAGCTTCCTTCTATTTCCCCTCTCATAAGCAGGTTGGCTTTCTGTCTTTATGCTTTTCATCTTGCTCGCCCAAGACAGTTGCTGCTCCAAGACAACTATAATCAAGGAAGGAAGAAGCGGCCATGGTCTGCTTATTATCTTTCTTCTCATAGGAGAAAAGCCTTCCTAGTAAATATCATTTTATATATCATTGGTCAGAACTGGGTCACATGTCCATCTCAAAATCAGTCCACATCCACAGAGAATGGGATTACCAAACTTAATATAGACTATTCAGTACTCACTTCCTAGCACTAGAAGAAGGAAACTACTCCCTAAACAGGCTGATATGCTCACACAACATCAACAGTCCTTAAAGTATATGAAAAAGGCACACGGTTTAGTATGTAACAATAGTGGAAATAAAAATCTGTAGGACTTGTGCACCAATTTAGTGAAAGAGAATAAAGACTGAAATATTATTCAAAACTTTCAAGGTTGGAAACTACAATAATTACAGTGCTAAGAATATATAAAAATAGAATGTGGGAGGGAACATCTAATTTGTGAGAGAGACAATGAGTTAAACTTTCTCCTTAAGTCTGAGGTGGAATCAGACAATCTGGTACAAATGTAGGATAACACCTCAGAAGAAAGACTGGACTTAAATGTAGCCACTGGTGTCCACAGTGAGCTAGGATTTGAAACCACAGCAATAGATAAAGGGCACGAAGGGAGAAAATAAAAAGAAGGACAAGACTGGGAGAATTTTAGTAAATAGATATAATTAGAAAACAGTAAGAAGATAATGTTGCCATTGAAAGAAAAGAGAAGAAAAGAAAAGAAAGTAATTCAATATAGACATATTGAACCAAGGGACTATAATGACATGGCAGCAAAGAAGTACTGTTTTCTAGAGAAAATAGTAGTCAACATTGTTGACTGCTAAAGAAATGTCAATGATCCAAAAGTACTCTTGAAAAATGTCAGAGATATTGGGATAGAAACCAGATTGCAGGAACTGTGGATTTAAGTACCTTAACATAATATACTTGTGCACTCATTTGTATTTTTGTGTGCTCCTCCAATACTTTGGAAATGACGGGAAGGAAAGTATAGGTTGGCAGGCTAGAAGTAATGGCCAAGCTGGTGGAGGACAGGGTCAGTGGATAGGTAGTGTGAGTACAACTATGAGCTAAGAGGAAAGAATGCAGAAGCAGGGGGAAGAGTAAAAAACACTGATGGTAAGTGAGAAAACAGGAAGAGATGGAAAGGCTAGAGATCACAAGAAGGACATTAAGTACATTCAATAGAACACAAGAAGATGAAGAGAGAATGGAGAGGGCTGGAGAATATGAGATATTGGGGAAATGGGTAATAAATTTCAAGATAACAGACAATAAAAATAATAGAAGTGAATGCCAATGCGATTAAGAGTGTTGTTCCTAGCCAGGCATGGTGGCACATACCTGTCTGTAATCCCAGCACTTGTGAGGCTGAGGCAGGAGGATCATTGCAAGTTCAAGACCAGCCTGGGCTTTGAAGTGAGCTCAAGATCAGCTAGAGCGAGAAGTCAAGATGGCCAATCAGTGAACAACAAAATACAAAGCCTCCCAGGAGAAACAACAAATATGCCAGAATAAAACACCCTGGAGAGACCCAGACAGAGGGAGATGGATCCTCTTGACACAGGAAGAAATTAAAATGTAAAAAAGCTCGTCAAATACTTCAGGACCACAACTGAAACAGCTAAAAATTATGGGACACAACATTTTCATTTGCAGCGACCTGCCAAGTTTGTACCAGCCTGAATTTGCGCCAGCTCGAATCCTCACTGTCCGGCAGAGCCACGCAAACTTGTTCCTGCTGCCACTCACAGGAAGCACAGCAGCACTGAAGTTGGGGGTTGGTAAGCCCAACAGAGAGCAAAGCTGGCAAAGGGACCTTCATTAATCCATGGTCAGTGCTGGGAATGAGACCCCCCCCCACCATGGGAAGGGTGTGACCAAATGGGCGACATGTTGGAATCGGGCAGGAGGAGCCTGAACTGGGAGCAACAGTGACTTCAGCTGGTTGCTCCCTCCCAAGAGCAGATTTGTGAGATTTGCTTGGACTGGGCCATGCCCCTGGCCAGGACCCAATGAGCTGTCCCAAATCGATTCCCTGTGCCTAGCACCCACTAACCGGGTGAAGGCCCCTAAAGTTTGGCTGGCCCGGTGGGGAGAGGCAGGCATATGCAGCCGCTGCTTACACCTCAGTGACAAGAGCAGTCAGGAGAGGGCGGAGGTCCCTCGCCAGCGTGCTTCAGAGGAAACGTGGCCAACAGGGAAGGGGGCTGGGACCTGCACTATAACCTGTGGGGAGGAAGCCAGGGCCTTGACAGGAGAGAGAGGCAGGAGGAGGCCCCCAGCCCAGAACCCTGAGAGCCCTGATCCAGGAGAGGAAAAAACAAGGGAGACTGAGGGCCACAAACACACAACATCAGACATGGCTTCAATGGACATTAAGGGATATCTTCAGAACCTTGTAGACGAGCTCAAAACTGAAATATTAAATCAGGTAAAGCAAGATATGAGTAGAGTAATAAAAGAAATGCTCTCAGGAAGCATCTCTCAGGAAGATACAGATGGAAGAAGGGAGGAACACACAAAAAAGGAGAGAAACATTTGATAAAGAATATAAAGAAAATATAGAATACATGAAGAGACTACCAGGAAATAAAAAACTCCATTGAAAGCTGGCAAAATGCCTTAAAGAAACTAAGGATAGACTATCAAAACTTGAAGACAAGTTTGCAATGTGTGATCATGAAAGAAAGGAGTTCTTAAAAATAACAAGGAAACAGGCAGTAACAATACAAAGGCTAGAAGATGACAAAAGAATCTACAATTTAACAATAAGAAATGTGAACGAACAAGCAAGAATACATACAGGTGAATTACAAAGGCTATTCATGGAAATAATTAAGGAAAACTTCCCAAGCATAGGAAAAGAAAATGACATTCGGTTATGTGAGGCATACAGAACTCCAGCCACCTACTACCAAAACAAAGCTACACCAAGACAAATAATAATCAAGATATCAGAAATTCAATATAAAAACAGAATATTAAAAGCTGTCAGAGAAAAGAAACAGATTACCTATAAAGGAAAGCCCATCAGGATCATGGCTGGCTTCTTGACACAGACCATCAGATCAAGAAGAGCTTGGAGCAAAGTATTCCAAACCCTGAAAGAAAATAACCTCCAGCCCAGATTGATGTACCCTGCAAAACTGTCACTAGAAATTAATGGAGAAACAAGATGCTTCCATGACAAAGAGGAACTGGGGGAGTTTGTGACCACCAATCCAACGCTACAGAGAATACTGAATGACATTCTAGAGAGAGAGAGAGAGAAAAAAACCTGGGATTTTAGGAACAGTGGCAGAAAGGCCTCAATGAGCAGGGCAGGCAGTACAATGAAGGAGAAAACTAGACAAATAAAGGCAGAAAAATAGCATAGCAAAAATGAGGCAGAGAAGGATGGCTAGAATCTCTAAGATAGATGGCCTTGATACACTATATTGTTAATAGTGCACCAGGATTTAAAACCCACATTACACACACTACTCTGCTTAGATGGATTATATTCTGTTCTAGTTATTCTACCTGTACTAGATTTGAGGACACAGACAGTAATCCTGAAAATAACAGGATATAGTATGGTAATCATCCTTAATTTCCTATTAACTTAATCTAAAGCTCTGTAAAACCTATACTGTTTTGCCATGACTGATGGTAATCAAATCTGTTTTGTTAGATTGCTGTTTTGTATTGATAGATTTTATTCAAAGCTGTTATGATTGATAGTATCAAGTCTGAGAGTATAGACAACTGCACTGAAGATGACAAGATTCACTAGAATATCCACTCTAGTTCGATTATTACCTGGCTTTGAAGTTTTATACTGTCTACAATGTTTTACTTTTACTAATATTGTTATATACTGCTATATTCAATTATACTGCTATATTCATTTATGCCTGGTGATTATAGACAATGTGATTGAAGATAATAAGAAACAACACAGCAATCATTGTAGACTACCTTGTACTGTGGTTTTATACGACTTTTTGGTTTCATGTTTTTATAGGAATTTGTTTTGTTTTGTCTTGTTATGTTTCGTTTTTCCCTCTAATACAGAAAGGATAGAAATACATGTAGAGATTCATGTATGCATAGCCATTTACACTCTCATTGTTTGAATATCTACTGTGTATGCTTTAATTTTGTAACTTGAACAACTATTTCTAAGAGGACAATATGTAATTTATCAACTAGTGATTT
Source organism: Hydrochoerus hydrochaeris (assembly GCA_004027455.1). Taxonomy (NCBI): domain Eukaryota; kingdom Metazoa; phylum Chordata; class Mammalia; order Rodentia; family Hydrochaeridae; genus Hydrochoerus; species Hydrochoerus hydrochaeris. Next base: position 41,564 of record PVLA01001798.1, on the reverse strand, counting down.
CTCATTATCTTTTTTTTGAAATTCTGTATTATCTCTACCCTTTACATGCTTTTGTTTCTCTTTAAATAAAAAAATATAAAAAAAGTAAAAGGAGGAACAGAAAGTGCTTTAAAGGATATAACTGCATTTATGTTTAAGTGTGTAGGATAGATAACCATGTTGTCAAATTGTTATTGGATCACTGAACTTCTTTGCAGCCTCACTGTTTGAATGTCCACTTTGTATACTTTAATTTTGTAAGTTGAACAACTATGTCTAAGAAGACAATATGTAATGTATCAACTAGTGATTTCTTACTGGTTTTTTTTCTAAAATTCTGTATTGTTTCTACCCGTTTTTCTGTTTTGCTTTTTTCTTCTTTAAATAAAATTTTTAAAAAATTAAAAAAGATCAGATAGAACTGCATAGCAAGACCCAGTCTCAAAAAGACAAAAAAAAAAAAAAAAAAAAGAATATTGTTCCCAGCAAGCCCCAAAAAAGTTATCAGGAAAGAGGGCTGAAGTTGTAGATGAGCACTGAAATTCATCAAGGGCTGTAGAAAAGAAAACTGGAAATTGAAGGCCGACTGATATAGATAGGACATGGTTATATGACACTAGCTAAATGGTTAAAAATTACAGTGGTGCACGCTTGTGCTCTCTCTCCTCTTTCCTCTCCTATCTCTCTCTCTCTCTCTCTCTCTCTCTCTCTCTCTCTCTCTCTCTATCTTCCTCTCTGTGTGCTTTTGGTTCCTGACCACCACATGTTGAACAGCCCTAGTCTACCACCCATGTCATGCCATAAATCAAAACAATAAAAAATAAAAACATTACAGTGCTCCCTTGTTCATGAATTTAATTTGTTCTGCAATTTTGGAAAAGAAGGCCACATTTGTATTTCTGTTTGTGTGGGAAAGATAGCCATGGCATGTTTGTCACCCAATACAGAGTTTGCAAGCAAAAACAAAATTTTGCCAAAGGCTTCTGTTTGCAAATTAATTTGTTTACAAACAAAAGTGTTTGAGGTACTACTGAAATTGGTAAAAGAGTGTGCAGGCCACAACTGAGGACACTAGAGTGCCAAAAAAGCATGGAGTAATTGGGTGCAATGCTGGATGAGAGACATAGTCATAAAGGGATATATATATATCCCAGATCTGCAAAGGATATTCCAAAGAAGATCTCAAGGTGAAAGAGGGTAGAACTGAATCTTATCCTAGAAATTCATCATTATAGAACATAACCTGCCCATGACTAGCATCTTGTACAATGTGGACAGTTCAAATGAAAACATTACCATTCATGAACATTTATAAGACCATGTAACTACAAAATAATTCATAAATGTGCAGTTAACAAATTAAAAAGATGAGGCTTTCTTAAAAAGGTTGTCAGTGGGAACACAGAGGAGTCCATGATGCCACGGAGCTTAAGGCTCCTTGAAGAGCCTTTTTACAAAGAACAGGCTTATCCAATCATTGTGTATACACATGTGTGTAGTACATTTGTACACACCTAAATGCTGAGAGCAGTTAGGGAGATGCAGAGCCAACACTCAGGACAGCAAGAGAGTAAATAATGGATATCAGACTACAGCACTGAAACCTGCCTTTATGAACAGAAATATTCTTACCTCGTATCAAATTCTTCTTTGAATAAAACATTGACATTTTCATCGTGTTTCAGAGCCTGCTGTTGGCTTCCAAAAGCTCTGGCACCATACCATGCTATCACTGTAACTGCTCTCCAGTGAGCCATCAAAAACCCAGCTATAACATTTTGAATACAGTAGTTTGCTTGCCACCAGAACGCAAAATTGCAATATTTTATATTTATCTCTATTTAAATTTTAGTGATGCTGCATAAATGTTAACATGGTCTTATACTAATACAATCACAGAGAAGTTTTAATAACACCACCTATTGGCACAGCCTCTGGGTGACTTATGCATGCTTCTTAAGTCACTTAGTTATTCCCCCTTAACTGGGATATGATGTGAAGATGCTACACAGTTCACCCATGACAGGTATTTCCAGAAGCAATGAAAAGGGATGAGTAGGATAGCCTGTTCAAATTGAAGGTAGAAAGTATTTAATAGGGCAAAGATTTCCAAAAATGATCTGGACAGAGAGAGGTTAATGTTTGATTTAGTTCATTTCTGGCTTAAGAAGCAAAAGGCAAGCCTCAGTAAGTTCTCAAGTATCTAAAGTTTATAGGGATAAGATCCTGGACTTCCCTAAGGCTGAAACTGCACCCAACCATGACAGACTTGAAGACTCTCCACCTTTACAGTAGCTGCACCAATTTCCTTGAACTTCCTGGAAAGATCCAGGATGTGAAACCAAAGAAGATGGAGTTGCCCTGGAGATCAGTGCTTGACCATCTATAACACAACCACAAGCCAATTAGGGACCGTCTTAGCTACTTTTCTCTTATTGCTAAAATAAAATACCCAACACCCAAAACTAAAGGAGGAAAAGTTTATTTAGTTCACAGTTTGTAGAGGTTTCAGTTCATAATCAGCTGGCTCCAAGGAAGAGTGGCACATTGTAGAAGGGCAACCATTTATGGCAGTGGAAGACAGCAAAAGCCACAAGGGAGAGAGGCAAGACTCTTTCTGTCCCTTATATGGTATACAGGCTCCCCACCCTAGGGTGAGTGTAGCACTCACACTCATACTCTTAGCCAGAACTATGCCAAACCAATCAATGGACTGATTTAATAATCATACAACTTTAATTCCAGCATCACACACTCTAGATTCAGTCACCTCTGAAAAAGCCCTATGACTGCACGAGGCTTTGCAGGGACACATACACACAAACCATAACAGTGCCTAAAGATCAAGGCAGGCAGGGATAAGGAAAACAAAGGCCAACACTGCTCTTACCCACTCCTCATAGAACAAATCTTTTGGCCTTCCTAGGTCTGCCATTTATTTTACTGTGAAAAGATGCTGAAACTCTTTTAACTTGAGGAGGCATCAAATTGAGATTCTAATTAATGAAGATAAGCATGGGTAAAAGGCAAAGGAAATATTTTTAAAACAAAGCCTACCATGGTAAACATGTTCAAAACAGCCTTTCTCCTGCAGCATCACAACCTCCACATCTAGGCAAGGTAACCCTAATAGTCACCACCACTTCTCTTGCAGCAAGTATCAGAATATTTTTTCTTATTTTAGAGATACGAATGATACTACAGCAGATTTTGAAAAATGGTAGGAACTACAGCATTTCAATGGACTAATGGCAGCAGAAGATGTCCTGACCTTTTTAAGATGAGCAGAATGATGTGATGTCGACACTTTTCTGCATCATTCTTTCAAGACACAGTCTCCCTATTCCTTTTGCCTGACCAGTTTTCTAGCACAATCCAAACTAATTGAAATTCTACACAACTCCTAACCCAGAGAGTACAATGACCTGACTGCATGTTGATTGGTTCCAGACAACTAGGAGAAGACACATTCCCCTCAAAAGGCCTTCCTTGATCAGGTTCATCATTTATTCATTACTACATGTAGATTTATGCCAAAAAGGTCAACTCTTGGAATTTTATTCTCCTCAGTTACCACAATCTGTGGCTGGTCTAAGTTCTTATTAGCATTTTACTAAAACAGAGATTATGATTTAAGATCTGTTATTAAACGTGTGTGTGTGTGTGTGCGTGTGTGTGTGTGTGTGATAAAAAGAACAGAAAGTCATAGACAATGATAAAATGTGTGAAAATTCTTATCAACTTGGAATAAAGACAGAATCAAATTCTAGTTTCAGTGATCTTACAATGAAATTTGGGTAGAGATGTGCACAGGTGCAAATTTAACATTCTTCAAGTTAATTGGGCCACACTATCTGGCCAATGGAACATCTGTATGAAGCTCACCTGGAAAAAGCAGCCCCCAGCACAAATGCAGCATATTCTTTCACCAGGGGCTCTGTGCTGTTCAGTCCATTGATCACCACTTGAAGACCACCAAAGGATAGTAGGTCCTGCGCATTATCCATCTGTAACAAAGGTATAGCTTAGTGTAGGACACCCATCAAGGGAAGGAAAAGCTCTTCTGACAGTCTTTCTTTTGGTGACTATCCAAAAAAAAGTTTAAAGCTAAGTAAAAAGCACCAGTGGCCTTTCTGACTAACTAGGAAAAGGTATGTAAAAAACAAAGTAAATTTTAAATAATCTTAAATGTGAGAACTCTTAATTCATTTACATACTTACAAGTACCTTCGTGGGAACTAGCAGAAATGGTACCTAGCTGTTGCACATGCCAAACATGTCTTGGAGAATTCTAATACCATATGAGTCATAAAGCTTATCCCAAACATACAAGCTATTAACAAAGAATCTGGTGTAATGAGCACTACTAAATGGTGCCATGCTTCTGTTGATGCCCAATCCAATGGGGGCAGTGGAGGCAACAGACATTTAAAAAAAAAAAAAAACGCTGATTTTAGAAGCCAAGGACTATAAAAGAAGCCCTGTTGATGAGAAGGTAAGAGTAGGGGAGGGAATGATACAACAGCGCTAGGAGAGGAATAACAATACCACCCTTCTTTTCTAAGGTTAACTGAATCTGAGGACATTCATGATAAAATGTGCCCAAAAGTCACTCTCACAAAGGCTTTCGTCTAGGCCTGTGCTAACTACATATTTAACAGTACAAAGTATTTCTATTACTATTAACTTTAAACAGCTGAATAACTTAAATATGCTTAAACAATGAAACCAAGAGATTGTAAAAAGGTCTCAATGCAATGAAATAACTACTAAATTACTGTACTGACTTCTTAGCACACATTTTTCATTTGACCTGTAATGGACATGTTGATTTTTGTGACATTTAGATTATTATTTTAAACTAGTATATATTACCATTTTACTAACTTACTAAATCTTATATTTATATATTTAAAAAAATCAAAATCAATCAATCCCCACACAAGCACACACACAAAGGCTGTTCTTACCCACAAGCTGATCCCACTCTACAAATCATCAGGAAAACTCACAAAGCTAGTGCCCAACAACAAGGTGAGGACTACCTTTTTCCTCCAGATTTTACAAAGCTGTTATCTATGTCTTTGCCTCTGCCTCCGGACTGAAAATGGGGACAGAGATACCAAATGTGACATACAGTATCTAAGTCTGCCAATGTTTTTGGTTGGGCTTTTACCATTTGGAAGATCATTTTTACACTTTTTTTTTTTTTTTTTTGAGACAGGGTCTTGCTATGTAGTTCAGACTGGCCTTGGGCTTACTTTGTAGGCCAGGCTGCTCTTCAACTTGCAAACAGTACTTCTGCATCAACCTCCCAAGTGCTGTGATCACAGGAGTGTGCCACTATGCCCGGCTACTGTTGCAGTTTTTATGACTAGAACAACTATGACTAGAATAGTGTGAACCTTATAATTAGGTACTTGATAAATACTTATTGAACCAAAAAATATGGATTTGATCAGAAAAAAAGTTTTTGAAATAAAACTGTACTATGAATTTTTAAAAAAGCAATCTGACATTTATCTGTGCCAACAAAGTAAATGGGCCTCTCTTACTATGGACCTGAAAAAAAAAACCCAACCAATACAAGCTGTAATGAGCAAGAAGGCTGGCTTGCTAGGGCTGAGTTTTCTGCCCCAATCTGTTCTTACTCAGGTACAGCCTGGCTAACTAGGGAGATGTACAAGCAGATTGCTTTACCAAAATAAACACCAATCTTCCTTACATGCTCTGATTTTTTTTTTAAATCAGTACTGAAAATCGAACTCACAACCACGCACTTGTAAGGCAGGCGCTTATGCCACTGAGCTAAATCCCCAGCCCTCCATGCTCTGATTTTTAAAATATATGAATCTACTGATGCCTATCCTTTGATCCTCTCTGCTCTAGGCTTTCTAGATTCAAAACCATGTTTCAGAATCCTGTCATCCTGTACCTAGGATGCCCTTATCAAAGGTGGTATGAGTTCCAGGTAGAACAGCTGCCATTTTGTCAACCCCAAAGCAACACAGCTCAGAGTCACAGAAGTTCGGTTCTAGTTTCACTTCATCTATGTTACTACAACAGTAATTCAGTGTGATAGAAATACTGACATTTATTTATGAAATCATGGAGGTGTTCTCTCATTCTTATTTCACTGGCAGTGAAGAACAGTCATTCTGCCCACTGCACATCAAAAGCTGAGCCCTCCTCAGCATCAGACAGGAAATGCATGACCAGGACCTAGGTACACAGCTCTTCCTTTGGGTCTGCAGCCAGAACTTTCTCAGGCTGCCTTCAGGCTGGAGTGGCACATGTGAAGAGGAGAATATGGAATATATTAGGAAAGGAAAGAACTAGAACACTGACAAGACAATGAGTGAACAGAGAAAGGGAGAGATGGAAATAAATAATTAAGGGATCACAAGGGAAGGCATTTATACTGCCTAGAGGTAGAAGAGACAGTCAAGCTGTTTCTCATAAATAACTCATGAAGTATTTTCTACACACAAGGTTTTGCTTTTCACATATCCTGTTTTAATAATTCAAATAAGGCCATAAGGAATCCTTGGGCAGACCCAGTTCAGGTCCTTGAAGCTCACACTTCCTAAATCTCCATTCTGTGAAACTGGGAATAGGAATGGGCTAAGAAGTTCCTGCCTAGAAAAGTTCTAATGCCATAAAGTTAACACTCATTCCCTATCACAACTGGAAATCAGGGCTAAGCTGTGTCTTCTAAAAATTCCCAGTGAAATAATAATTTAATACTGTTATATGGTAGCCTAATGGGCCAACCCAAGCCAAGGCCCTTAGACTTCTAATATCAAAGTGGCAATGACTCATTAATGAACCTCTGCCAACAGAATGAGCTTGGTATGGGGCAGTGGGATGGTTCCTATGACAACTTCAGGTTGAGTCTGATAATATCCAAGAAATGATTTATCTCTCCAAGTGACCTGTGAAAGTATAATGGGATGTTACCTGAGGGATGACACTACCAGGTGACCAAAAGACCTGCAGTGGGGGGGGGGGAATGCTAGCCCAAGTTTCTTATGTATTCATTCTTTTCTATGTACACTAAGCTCTCTCTCTAGTCAGTTTGGCCTTTTATGTGCAACTAAAGCAAGAGCCTATAGAAACCTGACACCCAAAAGTCTATCCAAGTTTGTTAAGATGAAAAAATAAGTAAATAAAAGCTGTCAACATCAGAGCAAGAGAAGCTGGCCAATAACCCCTAGGATCCTTAATACTTTAAATATCTCTAGCAGAAAAGCTGTGGGAGTTTTTGCTGGGGAAAGAGAACCCAGGTTTGTTTGTTTTTTCTCTAAGAGGATCACAGTCCTGCTATGTGAGACCAGAGAAAAAGTTATAAGCAGAGAAAGAAGATGAAGAGGCTGCCCCATAATTCCTGTACATACACTGCACACCATTCTTTCACCATAGAAGCTAACAAAATCCTAAACAAAGTAAAAATGTCTTTTAGTCAGTTTATAGAGAACAAGGACACTATCATGTGTAGGAGGACACTGAGGATCTATGCCTAGATAAGGATCTCGAACAAGCCTTTGATTATGATTGCATAGCTTCTTGGGCCACATCGTCCCTACCCTGTATTACGACAAGAGCCTCCTAGCTGGCCTCTGCTTGGCCCTGTGCCCCCCACCTCCAGCCTCATTGTCAACACAGCAGCTGGAAGCGTCCTTTATAAAATAAGTCAGCTTCTGTCATTCTTCTGATCTAGAGCCTATAATCTCACTCCTTTCCACGAACTATGAAGCCTCTATGTTCTTCACATTAGCTCAGAGTTTCATTTGCTTTTTCTCCTCTTTATCTCAGCTCCTTGTGGTTTCTCAAACAATGCATGCTCCCTACTCATGACTTCTGTTCTTGCTGTCCTCCTGCTTGAGATGCTCCTTCGACATTATCAATTCCTATTCCGCTTTTCTTTTTACTTTTCTGTAATATTTATCACCTTCAAATATATTGTTTACAATATATTTATTTGGTATCTCTTTCTCCCTGCCTCTTTTAAAAGACAAGCTCCAGTTTTGCTCACAGATGTATCTCAAGTGCTCTGAACAGTGCCTGAGTTTAGCAGGCACTCAATAAATTCATTTGAGACCCTATCTCAAAACAAAGAACAAAAATGCAATTTATAGTGGCATCAATTCATAAATCAGTTGTAAAAGTCAACAAATTAATATATACGAAGCAGCCAGGCATGGTGGTATACCCCTGTAATCCCAGTATTTGGGAGGCTGAGGCAGGAGGATCACTATGACTTCAAGGCCAACTTACGTTACACACTGAGTTCAAGGCCAGCATGAACTGCATAGCAAGACTTTGTCTTTTTTTTTTTAAAAAAAGAAGTTTTAAAGCAGTGTCTGGTATACAATTAAACCCCAATAAATATTGGATTTTTTTTTTTGATCAGTTACTTTTCTGCTTCAGGCACTCCAATGATTCACTGAACTAAAGCTAAAATCATAAAGAATACATTATCCCCAATCTCACCTCTTTGACCCCCCCCAAGCTTCCCATTTTATCTGCTACCATACCCCCAACCCCAGGTAACTGTATTCTAGTCACCCCAATCTTTCCCAGGCCTTCAATCTCACGAAGCTCTTCTCTGCCTCCAGAATTTTTGTATGTTATTTACTCTGCTAAGAATGCTCTAATACAAGGGTTGGCAAACTTTTCTTAATGAACATGACAGTACCTATTTTTGATTTGGTGAGCCAAAAAGTCCCTGACATGACTCCTTAACTCTGCTGCTGTAGCATGAAAATAGCCACAAATAACAAGTAGGGGTGACTGTGTCCCAATAAAACTTTATTTACAAGCACAGTCTTCCAGCCAGATTTGCCCAAGAGTACCAGTTTGCCATCCTCTCTTCTAGTTCCCCTTTATTACCTGGAAAACTCCTAATCAGCCTTAAACACCCAGCCTAAATGGCACATCCTGTGAGAAACCCTCCTTTATTGCCCTTGACTAGGTCCTATGTTTTCTCTCTGGAGCCCTTATCATACTCTCCAATTACTTCATTATTCATCAATTTGTTCAAATATTCATTTTTTATTTCCTCTTCCAGACTATAAGCTGCATAGGTCAGTGACTATGGCTATTTAACCTCCGCACATCATCAGTGGTAAAAGAAATGAAGGAAGTAATGCAAGTGAAAAAGAGGCTCACTTTGGGTTCTAAGAATGTATCAGTTTCAACAGTCATTGGCCTAGATTAAAAACAGCCTATGCCTTAGGAGAAAAGGAAAGAAGCTGATGCTATTTTCTCAGGTCTTAGGGCAAGAGGTTATTTTTGGAGCTGTTAATTACAATTCAGATTTATGGACAAAAAAATAAAATACCTGATGTACATAATACTCGAGATCAAAGAGTGCAGCAATCTTCTCTTCGAGGCTGGAGCTGGAACTGTTGAATTTGTTGATCAGCCGTACCATAATCTGCATGTCAGTCTCAATAACAACATTCAGCTCATCAAATTCCTTCTTCAGCTCCTCAATTGGACGGAAGAGCCGCTTTACTTCAGCCTGCCTTGCCTAAGGAGAGCGACAAAGAGGTAATTGGAGACATAACTCTAAGACATGTATGGTTTATAATAAAAGCCCCTCCTAAAGAACTAATCCTGATACTTTCTAAGATGTCTAGAGAAAAAAAGCCTTCAGAATCTACCTATTTTGACTGCTGCTCCAAAAACATACTTAAGATTTTCTCAGGTTCCCTTACTTGAGTGTGAGTGCCAGTGTTCAGGAAGAATGGAAAGTCATCTTGCAATCACTGAGGTCAACAAAGGCTTTGCAAGCCTTACTTCAACTCCTTACCTCATGTGGGGGATGCCTGCAGTATCTCTCAAAATAATCCATAACTATGGTTCTTTACGTTCCATAATCAGAGATGATCTTAGTCTTGTCCTACTCAACCCAGCAACATTTTAGGGAGACCCTGATATAGGAAACTGTGGGTAAGAGCTGTCAGGCAAGAGTAATTTGCTGATGAAAATTAAATCACTGTCATTACTGTCAATCTGAGCACAGATGTACAATTTGTTCAACTGTTTGAAATGGCTAAATTACTGTATGTACCATACTCAAACCTCAAACAATTTTCTTTCAGTCCCTCCCCACCCCACAGACGTACAAAGATTTTTCAAATGAAGTTATGTTGGAGGTAAATGAAAGACTTTGATTGGATATTTTATACATTTGGCACTCTGTTTTCCTCCTAATTTTGGAGGACAGTGCTTATAAAGAGAGTCTAAAAGGTCATAGTGGTTTACATATCTATCTTCCAAGCAAAATTAAAAGGCAAGAATGTTTATAAAAAGCAAGATGATGAGCAGTTGTCAGCTCCAAAGTGCTCATGTATTACCTATGGATTTCTCTCCCCAGTTACAAGTACTCCGTAAATCATCAGCCAAAGAAATGAATCAGACTCTCCTTAAAACTGAACTCCTAACAGAGCAATCACATCCATAGGGTGCCACATCCTGATTCTTTGGGTAAAACAATGTTGCTAGAGGATGGCTGGGTGGCTGCCAAAACCAGGCAAAGTGGCCTTGGAAAGCTGAGTCACTTTCTAGAGCTACGGGAAGACAGGCAAGTAAGGAGGATAAAGAGCTAGTGACCACCTCACAAAAATGATGGTGCCTGGCCCTAATAAGTCCTTTTTGAGAGGAGAGAGGAAGGGGAGAAAGAGAAGGACAGGGAAGTGGGGGGGGGAGAAAAGGGATAAAGGGGAGGGAGGAAAAATTTTTAGTTTGAAATAACTATAAACTCATAGGAAATTACAAAAGCAGTACAGTATTCTTTATCAGGCTCCCTCAATAGTACATTTTACATAAGGATAGTACAGTGTTAAAACCAAGAAAAAGACAGGTTTAGAACTCTTCACTAGAGTACAGGCTTTAAATTTCAACACCTTTTACACATACTCATTTGCATATGCATGTGTGTGTCATTCTACACAATCTTTTAAATCCATCTCCAAACTATCAGAACAGTCAAGCTACGAAGCTTAACTGCCACCACCAAGCAACATTGTGCAACCTTCTTATATATAACTGTACCTTAGTCTCATACTCTGTTCCCTCTTATCCCTATACACTGTCACTCAGACTCAGGTAAGGGAACCTGAGAAAATCTTAAGTATGTTTTTGGAGCAGCAGTCAACATAGGTAGATTCTGAAGGCTTTTTTTCTCTAGACATCTTAGAAAGCATCATAATTTGTTTTCCATCTCTGTAATTCTGACATCTGGAGAATGTTATATAAATGGAACCACAGTCTGTAGCCTTCTAAGTCTGATTTCTTTCTTTGAATATAATGCTCTTGAGATCTACCCAAATTAATGTATACATCAATAGTTCCTCTCTTTTATCACTGAATAGTATTCCATCATATAGATGGACAGTTCATTTAACCAAGTACTGAAGAATATTTGCATTGCTTCCAGGTTTTGGCAATAACGTAAAAATTTGTATACAGGTTTTTGTTTAAACAAAATAAAATAAATGACATAAAGTGTAGGTTATATGATAAGCATATCTTTTGCTTTATAAGAAACTGTCACACTATTTTCTAGAGTAGCAATACCATTTTATATTTTTCCACTGACAATGTCAGATTTAGTTTATCCATATCTTTGCCAGTATTTAGTATTATCACCATTTTTATTTTATGCCTTGCAACAGATATATGCTGATACCTCACTGTGGATTTAATTTGCATTTGTCAAATGGCTAATAATGCTATCATTTTTTCATGTGCTTATCTGCCATCCACATACTTTCTCATGAAATACATGTTTTTGTCCTTTGCCCATTTTTAAATAAGCAGTAGGTTTTTACTGTTCAATTTTAAGAGTTCTTTATGCATTCTAGATACAAGGCCTTTGTCAGATACAGATAGTCCTTCCTTTGCACAGAGCTGAAATGCCACAGTTTAAATAACACAGTTTAAATAACACCAATCTCCCATGACTCGAATTTAGTTACATAATACATTAACTGTATGAAATAACACCAATCTCCCATGACTCGAATTTTAGTTACATAACACATTAACTGTATGAAATACATTCCTGCTAATTCCTCAGTTCCAAAGTCACTATATAATTTAAATGTCCAGCAGCAGCAGCAACAACTGATCATATGACTTCTTTCAAAGTTTGCCAGAGATTGGTCACTGGGCATCTGCATTTCATACACAGATGCAAAAAGTATAGTTACACAGCATCCTTATCTCCCAGTGACAAATGCACGTAACATTTCACAAAAGTGGATAATCAAAAGAGAGAACTGCCTGTAATCTCAACATCTGGGAAGCAAAGGCAGGAGGATCACCATGAGTTCAAGGTCAGCCTGGGCTACATAGTGAGTTCAAGACCAGCCTGAGCTACATAGCAAGACCCCATCTTAATAGAGGGAGAGAGAGATGGAGGAAGACAGAGGGAAAGAGGGAAGAGGGGAAGAGAGGAAGAGAGAGAGAGAAAGCAAGTGAGAGAACTGGTCACCAAAGACGAAAGAAATGAGAAATGGTAACTCTAGCAGTAAAATTCAAATTGAACATACATAGAGTTTTAGAAGAAAAAGTGGATCATGGGAAGGTTGGCTCTGATGCTGTTTGATAAACTCTAGATGTACAGCCAAAGAAACTAAGCAAAGGCAAACCTCCAAACATAAATTTAAAAAGTGAGGAAAAGAATGAAGTGACACTGGCAAAAACTCCACATTACAGGAACTCTGAGAAATTTCACAACACTGAAAACACAACCGATAAAAGGTTAGAAGCTGATCCACTCTTAGAAAGGAGCATTATTAATTCACCAAGACCCAGAAAGACACTTGCTCCATATCAAATTATACAATGAAAAGCTAAGCACTGTTCAATCTACTCTCTGACAAGTTTTTTCCCTAAAGAAATAAAAACTTTAATTTTAATGTTTCTAGTGTTTTAAGTTACAATGTACTAAATAAATATTAGTATTTCCACTTTTTCATTCTGTATGCATTTATAACTGATAGCAATGTGTCTTTCAATGTTTGGCAAAATATTTTAAAGGTCATGGAACAATCACAATTTTTCTTTTGTTAAAGATCCTTTTGCAGAGTTTCAGCTCAAATGTTTGTTTTTATGGTTCTATGTGATAACAAAATGAAGAGTGCTGGTGTATGGTTTCTGAATATTTCCTCCCAGTGGCTTATCTTTCCAATGACTTACCAGGATCTTTCATAGAAAAAAGTTTTTCATTTGGTAGAGTCTATCCATTTTTTTTTTCTTTTAAGGATTGTGTATTTTGAGTCATGTCTTAAGAACTGTATTTGGTTCTAATTTGCAGGGATTTTCTACATTCTAAAAGGTTCTATTTTCAGTTTTATATTCTACATTTAAATCTACAGTTTTGAATTAATTTTTTACTAAGTTGTGAGGTTTAGGTTATGGTTCATTTTTTTGCTTACAGACATTCATTGTTTGTTGAAAAGACTATCTGTCTTCCATTGAATTCCTTTTGCACTTCTGTCAAAAATCAGTTGGATATATTAGTGAGTCTATTTCTGGCTTTTCTGCTTTATTTCACTAATATGTATTTCTTCTTTCCAGTAATACCTCATTATGTTGATTACTGTAGCTGTAAAGTGAATTTTAAAATCAGGTAGAATGATTTCTCCACTTTACTATTTCTTTTCAAAAACGTTTTAGTGCCTTCTTTGCTTTTGCTGTCTTCTGCCTGCTATGAACTGTTTTTCCTCTGTGAAGCCCTTCTCCTATCCCACCCTGTTTGGAAGGCAGCTGACTAAGGACTGAAACCTCTGTAAACTATGAACCAAATAAACCTTTCTGCCCTTAAAAAAATAGCTTTAGCTATTCTAGTTCCTTCATCTTTCTAGATAAGCTTGAGAATAAACTTATGTGTATAAAAAATCTTACTCAGATTTTGATTAAAATTGCATTTAAACATATATATCACTTTGAGGAAGTTGAAATTTTTACTATTTGAGTCTTCCAATCCACAGACACAGTATGGCTCCATTTATTTAAATCTTTGATTTAACTTCATCATCTCTTATCAACACACATGATTTTCAGCACACAGATCCTGTGCATGTTTTGATGAATTTATTCCTCAATATCTTATTTCAAAGAGGACCAAATATCATTTGAGGGGTTTTGTTTTGTTTTGTTTTGTTTTTGAGACAGGGTCTTGCTATGTAGTTTAGGCTGGCCTTGAACTTGCAGTGATTCTCTTGCCTCAGCCTTCCAAGTACTGAAATGACATGGCATGAAAAACACATACAGCTTTTGTTTTTAATTTGTTTCCACATATTCACAGATATACATCAAAACACAATTGATTAGTGTTGGTTTTATATCCTGTCACATAGGTTAATTCAATTATTAATTCTAGAAGGTCATTCTATGTATTTGGTACATATATATAGAAAATAGGTACCATTTATAGAAATAGTTTTTTTCCTCCCTTTCCAATCCATATAACCTTTTTAAAAAATTTTAATTTTTTAATTTAACGAGAATAAAATAAGAGAATAGAACAAAGCAAATCAGAACAGAACAATGCAAGCAACACAGCACTTAACAAGAAGACAACTGGACATCAACAGTAGCTACCATAATGTCTCTTTTCTTTGAAATAGTTGACATTCACACACAAAATATCAAACATAACAAAAGAGTATAAACCATTCAAAAGAATGAAAGCATTATAGGACTTCAAAACCAAATAACAGGAAATGAACAATGGCTACTATAATATCTCATTTTCCTCAAAAAGTTGTCTATACCATCACACATAATAAAATCAAATAAAACACAACAGGATAGAACCAATCAAAACAGAAGAACATGAAGTAGATTCAAAGAGATTACCAGGAAATTAAAAACTCCATTGAAAGCTGCCAAAACTGTTTAAAATATACTAAGGATAGACTATCAAACCTTGAAGACAAATTTGCAATGTGTGATAATGAAAGGAAAGAGCTCTTAAAAATAACAAGGAAATAGGCAGTAACAATACAAAGGCTAGAAGATGACAAAAGAATCTATAATTTAAGAATAAGAAATGTGAATGAAGAAGCAGGAATACAAACAGGTGAATTACAAAGGCTATTCATGGAAATAATTAAGGAAAACTTCCCAAGCATGGGAAAAGAAAATGACATTCAGCTATGTGAGGCATATAGAATTTCAGCCACCTACAACCAAAACAGAGCTACACCCAGACATATAATAATCAAGATACCAGAAATTCAATATAAAAACAGAATATTAAAAGCCATCAAAGAAAAGAAACAGATTACCTATAAAGGAAAGCCCATCAAGATCATGGCAGACTTCTTGACACAGACCATCAGATCAAGAAGAGCTTGGAGTGAAATATTCCAAGCCCTGAAAGAAAATAACCTCCAGCCCAGATTGACGTACCCTGCAAATCTGTCACTAGAAATTAATGGAGAAACAAGATGCTCCCATGACAAAGAGGAACTGGTGGAATTTGTGACCACCAATCCAACCCTACAGAGAATACTGAAGGACATTCTAGAAAGAGAGAAAAAAAAATACCAGGATTTTAGGAACAGTAGCAGAAAGGCCTCAATGAATGGGGCAGGCAGTACAATGAAGGAGAAAACTAGACAAATAAAGGCAGAAAAATAGCATAGCAGAAATGAGGCAGAGAAGGATGGCTAGAATCTCTAACACAGATGGCCTTGATACACTATATTGTTAATAGTGCACCAGGATTTAAAACCCACATTACACACACTACTCTGCTTAGATGGATTACATTCTGTTCTAGTCATTCTACTTGTACTAGATTTGAGGGCACAGACAGTTATCCTGAAAATAACAGGATATAGTACAGTAATCATCCTTAATTTCCTATTAACTTAATCTAAAGCTCTGTATAACCTACAGTGTTTTACCATGACTGATGGTAATCGAATCTGGTTTGTTAGAACACTGTTTTGTATTGATAGATTTTATTTAAAGCTGTTATGATTGATAGTATCAAGTCTGAGAGTATAGGCAACCACACTGAAGATGACAAGATTCACTAGAATATCCACTCTGGTTCGATTATTACCTGCCTTTGAAGTTTTATACTGTCTACAATGTTTTATTTTTACTAATGTTGTTATGTACTGCTATATTCAATTATACTGCTATATTCAATTATGCCTGATGATATAGACAATTCTATTGAAGATAATGAGAGACAACATAGTAATCATTGTAGATCTCCTTGTACTGTGGTTTTATACAACTTTTTGGTTTCATGTTTTTAATAGGAATTTGTTTTGTTTTGTCTTGCTATGTTTTGTTTTTCCCTCTAATATAGAAAGGATAGAAATACATGTAGAGACTCATACATGTATAGCTGTTTACAGTCTCACTGTTTGAATGTCTACTTTGTATGCTTTAATTTTGTAACTTGAACAACTATTTCTAAGAAGACAATATGCAATTTATCAATTAATGATTTCTTATTATCTTTTTTTGAAATTCTGTATTATCTCTACCCTTTACATGTTTTTTCTCATAAAAATAAATAAATAGTTGTTCATACCATCACACATTACAAAATCAAACAAAACAGAATAAAACCAATCAAACCAATGAATGTAAGCATTATAAGGCTTTATAAGCAATATAATTGGAAACCATGATTACCATAACATATCCTATTATATTCAAAATAGCTGCCCCTACCATCTGACAGCATAAAATCTAACAAAACAAGACAGAACAAAGCCAAACGTAACAAAATCATGCAAACAATGCAAGAATTCAAGATAATTCAATAAGAAATTGACAGTAGTTTCCACCTTGCCCTCCCAAGTGTTTCCTCCCTTTTGCTCTTATATTAACTATTTTGTTTTTGGATCCCATTAACTCCTTCTGTTTCTTATGCTAGATATGTTCATGTATATGAATTTGAACCATTTCAGCCATGAACATGATCTCTAGTTGAGTCCATTTACCTACAGGAGCCTTGAGATTATTCTACTTTATAGCTGGGTAGCTTTCCACTGCATGCATATCTTACTTACCCATTCTGTGGTTGATGGGCAAGTTACTCTTGTTTTTTTTTGTCTCCTGTGACATGGAACAATTGTTTTCTCTCCTTTGATTTTCAGTCTATGAATTTCCTTTCTAGTTAAATGTGTTTCTTGTATACCGTATATCGATGGATCTTGTTTCTTGACCCACTCTCCATGTGTTTCTTTTTATTGCTGGCCTGAGGCCATCTACATTAATGGTTACAACCAGCGTACATTGGTTTGTCTCTGCCCTCCTGTCCTCCTACTATTGGCCTCCACTTTTCCTCTTCATTCAGTTACTTGTCTTGTTTGGCAATCCTCCTCTGCTGCTGTTCCTGGAATCATGGTCATTTTTATCTCTCTCTAGAATATCCTTTAGCACTCTGTAGGGTTGGTTTGGTGGTCATGAATTCCTTCAGTTGTTCTTTATTTTATTTTTCCATCAATTTTTAAAGACAGTTTTGCTAGGTAGATCAATCTGGGTTGGAAGTTGTTTTCTTTCAGGGTTTGAAACACTTCAAACTCTTCTTGATTTAATGGTTTGTGTTGATAAGTCTGCTGTGATTCTGACTGGTTTCCTTTATAGCTGATCTGTTTATTTTCTCTAACAGCTTTTAATATTCTATTCTTGTGCTGAATTTCTGGGATCTTGATTATTATATGTCTGGATGTAAATGTAGTTTGGTTATGGCTAGTTGGAGTCCTATATGCCTCACTTATCTGCATGCCAGACACATTTCCCATGTTTGGGAAGTTTTCTTCTATTACTTACGTGAATATCCTTTTAATTTCATTGTGTTGACCCCTGCTTTCTTCACCGACACCTACAGCTCTTAAATTATGCTGCTTTATATCATCTTGCAGCCGTTGAGTTGTTATTTCCTGATTCCATCTTATTTTTAAGAGAACTTTCCTTTCATGATCACTAGCTGCAATCCTGTCTTCAAGGTTTGAAAGTCTATCTTCAGTCTCTTTCAAGCAGTTTTGCCAGCTTTTGATTTAATTTTTAATTTCCTGGATCTCTCTTTTAATCTGTTTCATGTATTGTAATTCCTCTCTACATTCATTCAAGGTTTCCATCATTTTCCTATACTCCTCTTTTTTTAAAATCTATGTCTTCTTTAGACCTGCTGACCAATTCTTTCAGTATGCTTGTGATTTCTTCTTTTACCTGACATTATTTCTCATTTGACTGCTTTTACAATCTCATGAAGTTGTTTCCTTACTTCAGTTGTTATCCTCTGAGATTTCAGGTGTGTGACATCTGTTTTCTTCCATGACTGTATCTCCCAGACTTGTTCGGTGTGGGCTAGAGGTCTGAGTTTGTCTTTTGCTCCTTCCTCTTGACATTCTCTTGCGTTCCTTCCAACAAGCTGGTTGCGGGGCCCCAGGCATTTCCCACATTGATTGCCCCGTCGGTGTAACGGTATGGGACAGGCACCTGGGTTCCTCTAATTCCAGATTTACAGGGAGGTAGCAGAGCATGGAGTGGGCTTGTCCAGACCTATGCAGCTATACTGAGGTTTTGCTGATGATCAGGGGTGCTTCTCTCAGCCTGTGTTGTCTACATTGGGACTCCCACTATGGTAGCAGACACACCTGACTCTGTCTGATTCTGCTAGTGGGTGATGGCTGCCTGAAGGAACCAAGGGTCTCCAATGGTGGCCTATGGATGCACAGGGCTTACCTGGCTGTGTGTCCCTGCTCCTGCTGGCTGTCTGTAGGAAAGAGCCTTCCTGTGGCAGCTCCCTGCAGGTGAAGGCGGATCTTCTGGTTCTCTCAGCCCATGCTGGCCACCTGCAGGACTTGGCCTTTTGGTGGTAGCACACAACAGGCAGAGGTGGATCTGTCTGTCTCCCTCAGCCCGCGCTGGGCATGCGGAAGAAAGGGTTTTCCGGTGGCAGCACCTAGCAGGCAGAGGCAGATCTTCTGGCTCTCTCTGCCCACATTGGGCAGATGGAGGAAAGGACCCAACCTATATAACTTTTATTTCTTTGTCTTGCTTTACTGCATTGGCTAGGACTGTGTTGAAGTAGTAAGAGTGAACACCCTTGTTTTATCTTTGGACTCAGTGGCAAAGGAGTCTTTCACCCTTAAGTACAATGTTGGATGTAGATTTTTTTTTTTTAAAGATTCCTTCAAGAAATCTATTTCCTGGCCAGGCATGGTGGCATGCTCCTATAATACTAGCACTTGGGAGGCTGAGGCAGGAAGGACTGCTGTGAGTTTGAAGCCAGCGTGGGCTACACAGTGAGTGAGTTCAAGGCCAGCCTATACTACACAGTGAGACCCTGTCTCAAAATAAGCAAACAAGCCCTATTTCCTAGGTTTCTGAAATTTTATTATGAATGGTTGCTAAATTTTGGTAATGTTCTTAGTACATCAACTGATTTTGATAAGGTGGTTTTTCTTCTGTTGCCTGCTGGTATAGCAAGTTACACCAACTGGTTTCATTTTGTACATTGAACCAGTTTGACATTCCTATAATAAATCCTACCTGGTCCAATGTACACTTCTTTTTATGAGTGGCTCAATTTTATTTAATATCATGAGGATTTCTACAGATATGTTTATGAAAAATAATAGTCTATAGCATTTTTTTTCTTTTTCTTGTTTGTACTTTGGTTTAGTTATCAGTGTAATACTGGTCTCATAAAATTAAGTTGGAAATGTTTCTCCTACTTCATTTTCAGGAAAAGATTGTGTAGAATTGATGCTAACTGGTTTTAAATGCTTATTAGATATCCCCAGCGAAACTATCTGAATCTAGAGACTTCTTTTTTGGAAGGTTTTCACTACAAATTGAATTTCTTTAATGGTTATAGGACTATTCAGATTAAAAGTTTAAGTAATGTGTACTTTCAAAAGAACTGAACTAGTGCATGTAAGTTGTCAAATGTATGTGCATAGAATTATTCCCAGCATTCTCATATTTTCCTTCTACTGTCTACAGGATCTGTAGTAACACTCTTGGCTTTATTTCTGCTATTAGCAATTTGTATCTTGCTTCTTTTTTGCTAAGTCTTGCTAGACATTATCACCTTTTGGTTTATTTATTTTCTCTGTTTTACATCTTTAATCCATTGACTTTTGTGCTTTATTATTTCTTCTCTTCTACTTTCTTTGAGCTTATTTTGGTCATCTTTTTCTACTTTCTTGTATTGTTTTGTTTTGAGACAGGATGTTGCTAGGTAGTTCAGGCTAGATGGCAACTCACTGTGTAGTCCAGGTTGGCCTCAAACTCATGGCAGGCTTCCTGCCTCCCAAGAGCTGAGATTACAGGCATATGTTACCACACCTGGCTCCTACTTTCTTGAGGTATCACCTTCTATTAAACAGCTGAGACGTTACTTCTTCTCTAATAGAAGCATTTAGGCTAGAAACTTCCCTTTCAGCATTAGCTGCATCCTACCAATTTTAAAATTGTATTTTTATTCTTTTTTTTTTTTCTTTGTGGTACCAGGGATGGAACTCATGACCTCACGTTTGCCAGGCAGGTACTTATGCCACTGAGCTAAATCCCTGGCCCATATTTTTATTCTTATTAGCGTACTTTTTAAAAAACTTTCCTTGAGATTTACTCTCTGACAAAAATTATTGGTGGCTTTCTTACTATTAATAGTCTCTAGTTTGATTTCAGACACTAAACTCTATAGTGTTGATTCATTTAAATTTTTTGACGATACATCTAATTTTGTATAACTTCCATGGACACTTGAAAAGAATGTATATTCTGCTATTGTTAAATGGAATGTTTCATAAATAAAACAAATTATTCTGGTTAAAGGTACAATTCAGTTCTTCCATATCTTTGCTGATCTGCTTCTAGTAGTTCTGGCAATTCTAAGAAAAAGATGCTTAAGTTCCCAACTATAATTGTGCATTTGTCTGTTTCTTCCTTTCAGTTCAGTCAGGTTTTGCTTCAGGTATATCAACAAATAAAAGTCTGGTGTATATACATTTAGGATGAGCATATATTTTAATGGATTGACACTTTCATCATTATGTAATATTCTTTTTGTTGCTAATCACTCTTTTAGCTTTATCTGATGTCAATATGGCTACTCCTGCTTTAAAAAAAGAATAATGTACTTTGCATTCTTTCACTTTTTATTTACTTACCTTTATTATTATGTTTGTATGGGTTTCTTACATAGAGCATATATTGGGTCATCTAAAAAATCTATTATTTTAATTGTATTTTTTTGAAATTCTATTTTGAATTGGTATATTTAGGCCTCTATATTTTAATGTAATTATTGATATGTTAGAACTTGCTTGCCACTTTATTTTTTTGTTTTTTCTCTCTGTGGTTTGTGTGTGTGTGTGTGATTTTTAAAAATTCTTTTCTTGTTTCCATGGCAAGGTAAAGTACACGTTATAGAATTCCATTTTGATTTATCTACAGTGTTTTGAGTGCATATGTTTATATACTCCTATTTGGGGATTGTTTTTGTTTTTGTTATTTGGTTAGTTGTTTATTTTTGCAGGGCTAGCAACTAAAGCCAGGGGCTTGAGCATGCTAGGAAAGCTCTGTGTTACTGAGCTATATCACAAACTCACATTTCCTTATTTTTTAAAAAAATACTAATTTTTCTAAGTATTACAGTATACCTAGCCAGGTGTGGTAGTGCACATCTATAATCCCAGCACATGGGAGGCTGAGGCAAGAAGATCATCATGCATTCAAGACCAGCCTGGACTATATAGTACGTTTAAGGACAGCCCGAACTACATAGTGAGACCCTGTCTCAAAAAACAAACAACAACAACTATCTGTGTGTGTGTGTGTGTGTGTGTGTGTGTATACTGGTATCAGTGTTTTACCACTTTCAGTGTAATGCAAAAAACTCCAATTATGTTACTTTTCTCTTTATAATTATCTCTAAAATTTCTCTACATTGCAAAGCAGAGCAGATGTAAGTTTTTGCTTCCATTAATAATTTTTTATAATCAAGAAGGATAACTAATATATGTATCAGCACTACATTCATTTTATTGTTCTTCCTTTCTGATATTCCAAGTTTCCTTTCTTTGGAGAATATCCTTTAGTTACTCTTTTTAGGGATGGCCTGCTGATGATAAATTTTCTTTTCTTTTTGCAGTGCTGGGGATCAAACCAGGGCAAGTGTATGCTAGGCAAGTGCTCTGTGATGCTCTATAATAACTATATCCCCAGACCAAAAAATTTTCCATTTTCTGAGAATGTCTTGATTTCCCCTTCAATCCTGAAGGATATTTATGGGCTATAAAATTCTGAGTAGAAGAGGGAGAAAAGAATGACAGAGTAGTAATAAGCAACAAAATATAGCCTCTCTGCAGGACCTGGAATTGAGACACCTGGGGGGAAAAATCTTGGTGAGGGGAAATCTTGGTGAAGAGAAAAAAGGGTATCACCAGAAATCCATAGGGAGCTGACAGTAAAACTGGAAACTACAGAGAAACTGGAGAAACAGAGGCCAACACAGAAAAAAAGAAGGAAGTAGACTTCTAGAAAGATGGAGTAAGCAGCAGAGAAAGAGCCTATCCAAGATTTGGTTTTTAGACACTGGAATATAGCAATGTGAGGAGATGGAGGAAGGAGCTGGGTTCCTGAGACTCACAAAGGATCAGTAGTGAGAACTGAAGCCTACAGGAAATGTAAAGAGAGAAACTTCAAAGAAGAGGGAGAAAGTGGTAGGTGGTCTTTCTCCCTGAGCTTGGACTCCCTGTGTGGGAGGGGTGGCTGGAACCTGCAGATGCATGGTGACTTCCAGCAACCTCAGAGGTCTCCCTGGAGAAATGTACCAGTGAAATACAGTAGTGGACACAGTGGACTGCATAGTGGCTGGTGAGTTGAGTTCAGATGTCACCCAGAAGAAGGTGACTGACTGGCTGGGAGCCACCTTGGAGAGGGGTCAACTGAGCCCAGAACTCAGAGCAACTGCTGGCTCCATCTGGCAGCTCCCAGTGTTCAGTCAGGGAGCTGAGTTCAAGCTCACAGGAGGCACACAGACAGCTACAGGCTGAACTGGTCTAGTTCCAGACTCACAACTAGAACCCAGCCTGAACGTCAGTGGAACTAAAGGTACAGGCTTGCTGAGATTATCCACTACCCTGCCATAAAGCTACAGGTAGCTTGCTGGAATTAATCAACTTGGATCTGGACTCTGTCTGCCCATTTTGTCCACTAGTGACAGCAGAGAAACACCTTGAAGGGGACTTTTTTCTTATTTTCTTCTTTTTCTCTTTTTTTCCCCCTTATTTGTTCTCATTTTTATACAAGTGTGGGCATGGTTTCTAGTTTTGTTGTTGTTCTTCTGTTCTATTCTTTTTATTTATTTTCTCTTTCTCTCTTATCTTCTTCACTAGCTTCTGAAAGTTTGCACGATCTTCGTTTTTCCTCAAGCCTTGCTTCTCATCTCTTCCTCTTCTTCTATTTCTCTATTTTCTCCCCCTAACCCCTTTTAAATTTTCTCCCCTGAGGGTATAATTGCTATATTGAGGGCTTATTTACTGCATACAATTTTCTGGTTCATCTTAGATTTTGTTATATAACAACAAATCTAGTTCATACAGTTAAAGGTGGCAAATTAACAGTTATCTCAGTTTGCCATTTTCTAGGCTGTGTTAGATGTTATTGCTACTGCTGATTGTACCATGTTAGCCAAAGTGACATAACTGTTCTAACCAGTTGTTCTTCCTGGTATATCAAGGCTGAGATTTCCTAAAGGTCATACAAAATACCATAGGCCAGTGCCTAAGAACCAGTAACTGGGTCAAGTAGGCAGCAACTTTTCATCCCCAATAAACTGAAGAGGTAGGATCTTGCAACAGACTTAAAACCCAAATGCCAGCTATACCTTGAAGACACTTCTGAAAAGTAGTCACGTCCTAGAATTCTAAATACTAGCAATAAAGCTACTTACCATAGGCAATTTACAAACATTAACCCAGGAATTAAACTAAAAAATGAAAAATAGAAAATGAGAAGACACTTAAGACACAAACCCAGACTTCCAGCTCACCAAATGCAAATCCAGGGGGGCAATGAGGTGGAACAATCTGAAAGCCTCCCACCTGATCTCTCTGAAGTGGTAACCTCACAATAACAAAGCAGATGAATAAGGCTCTAGAAAACATCGTATCAGATAATAGAGATAATGACCATAATGAAAGACATAAATGAGTGACTCTAGAGCAGATACAGGTAAAAAAAAAAAATAGAGGAGCTTAGGAAAATGATGGAAACCATGAACATCCAACATAGGAAAGAAATGAAATTAAACAGATATCCAGGAGATTAAAAATTCTACTCAAAGTATATGCAACAGAATGAGCCAATGTGAAGACAGAATCTCAGATATAAAAGACAGGATTGCTGTTAGAAATCAGGAAAAGAAAAATTTCTTAAAAATAGAAAGGAACCATGAGAAATCAATCCAGTAGCTCCTAGATGATGCAAAGAAGCAGCAATCTGGAAAGCTCACACCAGCTCCCAAGGAAGGGGACCTGTCTCTGCAGATATAAGGTAGGCCAACTCCAGGGAGAAACACTGCACCATGCCAGCAGTGCTAGCCCCCACAAAATCCCATGGTTAAACTGCAAAAACATGGGGATTTACTCTGAAAATGACTCCTTCTACATGGCAGGCTAAAATTACAAAGGAATCCAGAGCAGCACCCATCATATTTGAAAAGGTTTAATCAAGCGTCATTTGAAGAATGAGTTAATTAATAGCTTAAGACTGACACACAGAATTTCACTTCAGGATTCAACTGTTACCCTACTACAGTAACTGGGTAGGAGATGGCCACAAGAGATAGTCATGGAGAAGGTATGGGCTAGGAATAGGTCCCTCCAAGAAGTTTAAGTTCAGGCCAAGAAGGATACCGAGGTGCTCTTCTCCATGGTGAGAAGACAGGCCCAAAATGTGGCTTTCAGTGGTGTCTAGGTCTAAAAGTGCCTGCATTAAGTCCAGCAGTCTGTTTGAATTCTATAAATGCCCTGATGTCTACAACAGAGACTACTGATCTTACTGCTTTCTCTATCTACATGCCCTATAGTATACAATGTCTGGAGCACAGGAATAGCTCACAAACCCACAAGCTATAAAGGTAGGTGAAAAAAATTGATTTGCTGGATTCCAAGACCTTAGAAAGAAATCATTCATTCAAAAACTACAGAGGACCAATAGTCCCTCATGCAAAAGGCTTCTATCCAGAATGTATAAACAACTGAAAAAAATCAGGCCCCCCAAATTCAAAGACCCAACCCAAAAATGTACATCTAAGATGAACACACATTTTTCAGATGAAGAAGTACAAACCACAAATAAATATGTGAAAAAACGTTCAACAGCACTGGTCATTTGAGAGATGTAAATTAAAACAACACTGAGATTTCACCTCACTCCAGAAAGAATAGTTATCATTAAGAAATCAACCAATAACAAATGCTGGATGGGCTGTGGGGAAAAACGAACACTTCTGCACTGTTGGTGGGAGTATAGACTGGTGCAACCACTGTGGAAATCTGTGTGGAGATTCCTCAAAAAGCTGGGATAAGAGATTCCACTTGACCCGCTACTCCTCTTCTGGGCATTTTCCCTGAAGAATTGAAAACATCATACCACAGTGATATATGTGCACCCATGTTTATAGCAGCACAACCTGTAACAGCCAAATCTTGGAAACAACACAAATGCCCATCAACTGAGGGATGGATAAAAAAAAATATGGTATTTTTTTACAACGGAGTAGTACTCAGCTATAAAGAAGGATCAACTTGAGGCTTTTATAGGTAAATGGATGTGACTTGAGACTATACTCATAAGTGAAATAAATCAGTCTCATGTGTAAATACCATATTGTCTCTCTAGTGCAAGAAACTGAACCAGTAAATAAGATCCAAAATTAAAATAAATATTGTGAAAGGGTAAGAAACTGCTCAAAGGGAAAAAACAACTAGAATAGGAGAAAGGAGAAAAAAAGTAAGGGAAAAGGAAAAAGATAAAAATATACATGTGTGTGTGTTTATAGCTAAGATAATTATACTATGAATTCTATTAGCTCATGGAAAACAGTTAATATTCATATGGTTTGATCAGTTTGGCATGTCTATATCTGGTAATCTAAGTAACTCTTTTGGAAATAACAATATGTATGTAACAACCACTGTTACATTCTTTTCATCTTGTTTTGAAAGCCTATATTGTTATTGTTTGGGGTTTTTCTGTTGGTGTAGTTGCTGTCTCTTGTTGTTTTTATTTTCTGTGTTTTTTCTCTTTAAAAAAATACAGAGGGAAAAATACAGAGGATTTTTTAAAAATTCATTTCCTTTTTTCTTTACTTCATAGGAGGGGTTGGGTCTTTTTCCCTGTTTCTTTTTCTTTTTTTTATTTTTATTTTAAGAGAAAAAAAGCATGTAAAGGGTAGAGATAATAGAGAATTTCAAAAAAACGATAAACAATAATAAATCACTAGTTGATAAATTACATATTGTCCTCTTAGAAACAGTTGTTCAAGTTACAAAATTAAAGCATACAAAGTAGATCGTCAAACAGTGAGAGTGTAAATGGCTACACATACATGAGTCTCTACATGTATTTCTATCCTTTCTATATTAGAGGGAAAAACAAAACAAATTCCTATAAAAACATGAAACCAAAAAGTCGTATAAAACCACAGTACAAGGTGATCTACAACGATTGCTGTATTGTTTCTTATTATCTTCAATAGAATTGCCTACATCATCAGGCATAAATGAATATAGCAGTATAATTGAATATAGCAGTACATAACAATATTAGTAAAAAATAAAACATTGTAGACAATATAAAACTTCAAAGGCAGGCAATAATCAAACCAGAATGGATATTCTAGTGAATTTTGTCATCTTAAGTGCAGTTGCCTATACTCTCAGACTTGATACTATCAATCATAACAGCTTTGAATAAAATCTATCAATACAAAACAGTGATCTAACAAACCAGATTTGATTACAATCAGTTATGGTAAAACAGTGTAGGTTTTACAGAGCTTTAGATTGACTTAATAGGAAATTAAGGATGATTACTGTACTATATCCTGCTATTTTTGGGATTACTGTTTGTACCCTCAAATCTAGTACAGGTAGAATGACTGGAACAGAATATAATACACATAAGCAGAGTAGTGTGAGTAATGTGGGTTTTTAAATCCTGGTGCACTACTAACAATATGTGTATCAAGGCCATCTATGTTAGAGATTCTAGCCATCCTTCTCTGCCTCATTTCGTCTATGCTATTTTTCTGCCTTTATTTGTCTAGTTTTCTCCTTCATTCTACTGCCTGCCCCACTCATTGAGGCCTTTCTGCCACTGTTCCTGCAATCCTGGTATTTTTTTCTCTCTCTCTAGAATGTCCTTCAATATTCTCAGTAGGGTTGGATTGGTGGTCACAAATGCTCCTAGTTCTTCTTTGTCATGGAAGCATCTTGTTTCTCTATTAATTTCTAGTGACAGTTTTGCAGGGTACATCAATCTGGGCTGGAGGTTATTTCCTTTCAGGGCTTGGAATATTTCACTCCAAGCTCTTCTTGATCTGATGGTCTGTGTTGAGAAGTCAGCCATGATCCTGATGGACTTAACTTTATAGGTAATCTGTTTCTTTTCTCTGAGGGCTTTTAATATTCTGTTTTTATATTAAATTTCTGGTATCTTGATTATTATATGTCTGGGTGTAGATCTGTTTTGGCTGTAGGTGGCTGGGGTTCTGTATGCCTCACATAACCGAATGTCATTTTCTTTTCCCATGCTTGGGAAGTTTTCCTTAATTATTTCCATAAATAGCCTTTGTAATTCGCCTGTATGTATTCCTGCTTCTTCATTCACATTTCTTATTCTTAAATTGTAGATTCTCTTGTCATCTTCTAGCCTTTGTATTGTTACTGCTGTTTCCTTGTTATTTTTAAGAGATCTTTCCTTTCATAATCACACATTGCAAACTTGTCTTCAAGTTTTGATAGTCTATCCTTAGTTTCTTTTCAGGTGTTTTGCCAGCTTTCAATGGAATTTTTAATTTCCTGGTAGTCTCTTTGAATCTGCTTCATGTATTCTAGATTTTCTTTATATTCTTTATCGAATGTTTCTCTCCTTTTTTTGTGTTCCTCCCTTCTACCATCTGTATCTTCCTGAGAGATGCTCCCTGAGAGCATTTCTTTTATTACTCTACTCATATCTTGCTTTACCTGATTTAATAGTTCAGTTTTGAGCTCATCTACAAGGTCCTGAAGATATCTTTTAATGTTCATTGAAGCCATGCCTGCTGTTGCGTGTTTGCTGCCCTCAGTCTCCCTTGTTTTTTCCTCTCCTGGATCAGGGCTCTCAGGGTTCTGGGCTAGGGGCCTCCTCCTGCCTCTCTCTCCTGTCATGGTCCTGGCTTCCTCCACACAGGTCACACTGCAGGTCCGAGCCCCCTTTCCTGTTGGCCACACCTCCTCTGAAGCATGCTTGCGAGGGACCTCCCCACTTTCCTGACTGCTCTTATCACTGAGGTACAAGCAGCGGCTGCCTAAGCCTGCCCCTCCCCACCGGGCCAAACAAACTGCAGAGGCCTTCCCCCAGTTAGTGCCTGCTAGGCACAGGGAATCGATTTGGGACAGCTCATTGGGTTCCAGCCAGGGGCATGGCCCAGTCCAAGCAAATCCCATGAATTTGCTTTGGGGAGGAAGGAACCAACTGAAGTCACTATTGCTCCCAGTTCAGGCTCCTCCTGCCAGACTCCAACATGTTGCCCACTTGATCGCGCCCTTACCGTGTGTGTGGGGGGGGTGTCCCAATCCCAGTACTGACCGTGGATCAGTGAAAGTCCCTTTGCCAGCTCCACTCTCCATAGGGCTCACCAACCCCCAACTTCAGCGCTGCTCTGCTTCCCGTGAGTCGTGGTGGGAATGAGTTTGGGGTGGCTCTGCCGGCCATGGCGGATTCAGGCTGGTGCAAATTCAGTCCGCTGCAAAATTGGTGGGTCACAGCAAAAACACTGTGTCCAGCTGTTCCAGTTGTAGTCCCAATGTATTTGGTGAGCTTTTTTACGTTTTAATATCTTCCTGTGTCAAGAGGATCCATCTCCCTCTGTCTGGGTCTCTCCAGGGTGTTTTATTCTGGCGAATGAATTGTTTCTCACGGGAGGCTCTGTTTTTTGTTGCTCACTGATCGGCCATCTTGTCTTCCTCCCAATAACATCCTTCTTGTCTTCACTGACATATCCTATTTTTTCAAAATTATGATTGCCTTAGATATTTGTTTGATTTTTTTTTCCTTGTAAA
Organism: Hydrochoerus hydrochaeris; assembly: GCA_004027455.1. Taxonomy (NCBI): domain Eukaryota; kingdom Metazoa; phylum Chordata; class Mammalia; order Rodentia; family Hydrochaeridae; genus Hydrochoerus; species Hydrochoerus hydrochaeris. The sequence goes on along the minus strand of PVLA01001798.1, from coordinate 12,249 downwards.
TTTCTTACATGCTTCCAAGACTGTAAGTTATGGGCCAATGACCAGAGTAGAAGAGTGATAAATTATGAAAACTGACTACACATGAGTGGAGTTCAGTGTTTTAGTTAAAATGTGCACAAGCCGGGCATGGTGGCTCACACCTGTCTCCCTTTTTCTTTTTCAATTCTAACTTTTTTGTTTTCTTTTTAAATTTTTTTCTTTACTTACTTCCGGGAAAATGGCAGAATGGTGCACAGCAGGGAAACAACCTCTCCAAGTTTTGTTGTCCAGATCCTAGAATATAGCAACATGAGGAAAAGGAAGAGGGGGGAAGTGGGTCCCACAGACATAGTAAAGATCTAAACTGAGCCTTGAAGCCCATGGAGAAAGAAAATTCAGGAATCCAGCAAAAATAAAACTAGGGACAGCAGCTGGGGAGAAGCAACAAGAAAGCCCTGTAGCCCCTACTGCCCATGCACTGGCTGAGAAACTCTGGGCGGCAGGAAAGAAACAGCAAGCAAGCAGGGCATCCCCGACCCCTGTCCATGACAGAGGCCCTGTGAGCTGGGGAGAAGCAGCAAGGAAGCCGTGCCCCGGGCCCCTGCCCTGTGCCAGCAGAGGCCCTGCCAGACAGGGAAAACCAACAAGGAAACCATACAGCTCCCCATGTGCCAGCAGCAGTCCTGAGGGTCAGGCAGAACTGGCAAGGAAGCCACCTCCACCACCCCACCCCACCTTCACCTCCATAAGAAACAGGAGGCGACTCATGCTGAGATGATAATTGGTAGGGAAGCAACCTGACATTTGTGTTGTTTGATTGACTGTGCAAGCCTGGAGCCATAATCTGAGCAACTATTTAGAGGATAACAATATGCAACATAGTAATGATTGCAGGTTTCCTACTGTCCTGTCACTGTTTTGTTTTGTTTCATTTTACTGTTCTGTTTTATTCCCTTTAAAATAAAAATTTTTTTCTTTTCTCTTTTTTCTGTTTTCTTTTTTCTTATTTATTCTTTTTTGTTACTTTTTAACTCTTAATTACATTTTACTACTTAATAAGATCTTTTATCTTACTTTTCTCTCTTCCTTGTCTTCCACTAATTTTTCAAATTTTATTCTTTTAATTCTCCTTTCCCCATCCTATCTTTACTAAAATAACTATATGCTTTATTAATATTTAGATAGTTAACTCTATCCTATTGTAGAATTCTTTTCAATTGTTATTTTTATTTATAGATGTATACATTGAAAAAAACCCAGAATACACACACACGGTTCATTACTATCCATCATTTCAGGTAACCATTGGGAGTGTTGGAACATAATCTCCCCAGGTGAGAGAGGGGACGACTGTAATTCCATTTGATTATTTTATTTGTATTTCAACTTTTTTTTTTTTGAGACAGTGTCTTGCTCTGCAGTTCAGATTGGTCTCAAACTCATGGTGATCTTCCTGCCTCAGCCTCCCAAGTGCTGAGATTATAGGCATGCATCACCATATCCAACTCATTTGGTTGTTTTAAAATATTTTTTATTTCTTTCCTGCATTTTCATTTGTCTCAATTATTTAGTGAATCAGTTTTATGGTGGCTGCTTTAAAATCCTTGATTGATAATTCCAACCTCTGAGTCACTACAGGGTAGGTATCTATCTTAATTCAGGCTGCTGTAACAAAATACCACAGAATGGGTGCCTTACACAACACACATTTATTTCTCACAGCTGCAGAGGCTGAGAAGTCCAAGATCCAGCTGTTGGTCAGTACAATTCCTGGTAAACAACCTTGGCCTAACTTGGAGAAAGTCACCTTCCAGCTGTGTTTTCACGTGTTGCTAAAGTGGTGCTCACTCTTGTCCACTTTTCTCTTTTCTCTTTCTCTCTCTTTCTTTTTAGTGGTAGTGGTACTGGGTATTGAAACAAAGGCCTTCACACTGAGCTACATTCCTAGTCATTTTTAATTTTTATTTTGTGATAGGATCTCATACACTATAAGTTGTCCAGGCTGGGTTCCAATTTGTAATCCTTCCTCAGCCTCCCACAGTGCTGGGATTACACATATGTGCCTGATACTATGCTTGGCTTCTCTTCTACTTATTATAAGAACATTAAAAACCATATTGGAAGTCCAGCTTTCATAATCTCATCTAATTCTAATTATCTTCCAAAGGCTCCATCTCCAAATAACATCATTCTGGGGACAGGATCTGTGTGAATTAACTAATAATGGTCAACTTGGAACAGCCAGCTGAACTGAGTCAGCATGTTTTTGGGTGTGGAAGACCCACCTGAAGATCACTGCCAACAGCATAAAAGGAGAACTGGAGGGGAAGATGGTGCGCTGGGGAAGGTTGTCGCGCTGGCTTTCCTGGTATGAACTCAGCTGTTCTCATCACTGGAGGAGTTCTGGTCCTCACTACTGCTGAGGATGTCTGCAGTTCTCCTTGGGAGAGCTCCGATCCTTACTTTGAGCATCACTTCCTGACGTGGGCTCTAGGCCTCTAGCTGGACTCGTGGAGGACATTGCCATGGGCTCTAGGTCCTCAGTTAGACTCATGATGGAGGACATTGCCACAGGATCCAGGCCCTCAGCTGGGTCTCTATCACATACTCCTCTGCATTGGACTGTTTGGGTGAATATTATAAAATAATCCTATAAATTATTAAATCTATTCCGCTGCAAACCCTGACTACAGCCTAGGAATCTGATCCAGGACTATACCTATTATTTGGCTTTCCTAATTCAAGTTGTGATTTTCTTGGTTCTTCCTAAGATGGGCAATTTTCAATTATATTTTGAATATTTTGCGTGTTAACTTGTGAGACTCTGGATCCTATTTAATTTTCTTTTTCAATAGGCAATTTAGTCTTAGTGTGCTGGTTCTGACTTACTTATGTAGGTTGGGGTCCTAATGATAATTTATTTTTCAGAGACTATGCAGTCCTTTTCTGGTCTGTTTCTTTTGAGATGTGGGACATAAAAGCTGACATAAAAATCTGGATAGTATTCCCCACTGTAGTTCAGTCCTCAAAACTTTTGCTATGCTAATTCTGATCAGCTTCTTATTGTGGTTACTACATAATTTGTCCAGGAGTTCATACATAAAATTCTTTTTCCCTTTTTCTTTCCCCCCTGTTAGTGTTGTGGTACCAGGCACCATTTTTTTTTTTTATTAGTTTCTCAATCATCACACATAGTGAGTTCAAGGCCAGCGTGAACTACAATGAGACTGTCTCAAATAAATAAATAAATAAATGTAACTACATGAGATATAGGTGAACAATAGCTGACATGTTAAGACATAAAGCATTAACAATATGTATTGTAACAGAGGGATAAATAGGTATGATTCAACCTAACAACCCAAATCTGTTGAGACAGATTTCCTGAAAAGCAAGGAACTTTTCACCCAAACTAAGATATCCACTGATAAAATGGAACTAATGCTCTTTTTCACAAAAAAAACCCCCACACACAAACCCAAAAACCACACAGTTGAGAAGTATGGTCCTTATCTGACAATGTCTTTATAAGTAGCAAAAGCACCGTCCTACACTTAAAAGACATCACAGAGGATGGTTTTTAAAAGTAATAAGCTAAAAGTATGAAGGCATCTGTAGCCAGACACGTTAAACATGTAAGGAATTCCCAAATTTATTCTGAGTCAGTTTGCCATTCCCAGAACCAGTGCCCACAGCACAATGGCAGTGAGCCGAGTCCTGTCAGCCCTCGCCTTTCCTCCTGCCCTTGCCTTTGCCAGGCAGCAGATCTGCTTTTCTCACCCCTCCCCCACCCAGCTAATACATCTGCCTGAGAATGTAATTTCATGCATCATTCTCCTTCACCCACTGCTGCTGCTGCCACCACCCTGCTCCTCGGTTCCCACAACATACACACTCCACGGCAGATATATGACTTCGGTAAGATAAGTAAAGGCACAGAGACTTGGCTTGTATATCATCCTGTCTTAAATAGATCAATAACAGCCCCCCTGCGAAGGTTCACTTTGTCTCAGAAATACTTAGTTTTAAAGCATCTGAAACACCTAAGGTTTTTTCCATAAGGAACTGTGCTGTCCTTTCAAGACTGGGGGAGGAGACAAAGGCAAAAGGGACACTAAGGAGAAAGAGGAAGGAAGGGAGAAGTGTCTTCAACATGGCCACCAGAAGAGATTCTTTCAGGGACTGACAAGACTCAACTGGAAAAGATTTGTGACATTCCCTGGCTATTACACAAACTCAGAATCTGTCTAAAACTAGGACTTCTTCCTGATATGGTCCATACCTGTGAGCCATCCTACACACCAGGGACACAGCCAAGGAGCTATGCTATGATTCTGCCTTTTTCCTTCTCATTCCCTAAGCTCATACAGAAAAATCAGAACTGGGGGAAACTCCAGTCATCCTCTTGTCCTCTTGTCCCAGTCTCTTGTTTTATATTTAAGGAGCCTGAGGTCTAGAAAGGAAGTATACTATATACTGTAAAGACAAAGATCCAAGTTTCCACCTTTCTGTTCCAGCTCCTCTATTCTTTTGGAACAAGTTTGTGTCTAATCCCAGTGAGACGCTCTCTCTGGGTTATAATCTCCTTTTATCCTAGTCATGTCTATGATAATGGAGAAAGGCCTCAGCATTATGCTACAACTTTTCTGAAATATGTAATGGAAAGTAGGGTCCTAACTTAAACTAGGCAAAAATGTTCCTAGCACTGTTTTGTTTCCAGGACCGTCACACTCAGTTACATCTGCAGTCCTTTTTTATTTTAAGGGGGGGGTCTTGCTACGTTGCTAAATTGCTGGAACTGGGCTCAAATTTGCAATCTTCTTGGCTCAGTCTCCCAGAGTGCTGGGATTACAGGCATTCACTACCATATCCAGCTGGCTTTTTTTTTTTTTTCTGTTGTGGTTGTCTATAAAGGGTTTCTTACTTGTCATTTATACTTCTTGTAGCTATTTTTAAATATGATTATCCCATGTTGATTCTAGAAGCTTTGGAAAAAGTGATTTTTACTTGTGTAATGCCAGTTACTCATGAGGCTGAGGTAGGAAGATCACAAGTCCTAGGCTAGGCCACGTAACAGGTAGATATTATCTCAAAATAAAGTTTTAAAAGGACCAACAATGTAGTTCAGTGGTAAAGCACTTGCCTGGCATACATAAGGCGCTGGATTCAACTTCTATTACTGCAAAAGCAAGAAACTAAGACCATCCTTCAGGATTACACAGTCTAAAAAGAATGTCACATACCTCATCTTCCTTTGAACTCTCTCTCTGTTCTCCCTCTTTGAATTTGGCCAGTGCGCTCTTAAGATCCTGAGACGTGTAGGTATCGGTGTTGATATCCAGCCTGCCCAAAACAAAACTGAGAGTCAAGAGAAAGGCATGGCTGGGGATTTAGCTCAGCAGCATAAGTGCCTGCCTTGCAAGCGTGCAATCGTGGGTTCGATCCCTGGTACAAAAAAAAAAGAGAAAGGCATGATGTTTCCCCAAGAAAGAAAGTGCCCAGGGGGCTAGCATCCTACAGTAATATAGGCCAGCCCAGCTCTAACCCTGAATGCACTGCCATATCTTTGCCTTCAGACAGTCAGGAGTCTAACAGGGTGACCTTCCCTTGAAGTTAGAGTGGAAAGACAGCTGAATATGGGGTTATTTCACAAAAGAGGAGGAAAGGCTATAGGGCAGACAAAAGTCCAGAGAGCTTTTAGCTAGGTGTTTGGGCAGAAATGAATATGGAATATCTGTGCCACACTGTTCTTTGCACACATGCCAGAGCAAGGTATTTTACAAGGCAAAGGGTACAAAGATAGGGTGTAACATGCACCCTTATTTACATCGTTTGGGGGTGGGGATGACAGGGAATTGAGTCCCCCAGAGAGTGTCTGCCATGATTTGACAAGCCAGCCTCTGAGTTGGACAGATTTATAGCTTAAGACCAACCTTTGAGCCCAAAGAAAAGGCAAGAGGTGTCAACTCGACAAAGGAAAGGATCTGAGAGACCTTGGAGTAGAATCAAGGCCAGCTATCTTCTATAGCTAGCCTCCAAGGGAAGTAAAGGCACCAACATGGCAGTAATATCCTCATGGTGACTCCTAGAGCAGATTCAAACAACAGCTATTCATCTTGCTTGAAGAGAAGGCATCCAGTGGGGTGGGGTGGGAGGTGTCTCAATTTAGTTCCACAAAGAGAAGTAAGAACAGAGGTGTTATGGATAAATGTAAGCGTGGACTATGGAATGTACTCGACAAATCTTCTGGCTGTGACTAGGTGGAGACTTCAGAAGTGGGTAGAAGGGGTTACTGTCCTGTTGTATTCCAGGGGAAGACAAGCATGTCAGCTGCATAGTCTAAGATCCCAGCTCTCTGGTCTTAGCTTCTTGACAGGGATATGTCCTCAGTCCTCCGCTCTCACAGTCTTGATGCATCCTATAGACCCTTTAGGGCTCTGAGAAAAACACCTGTTTTCTCTAAGCCTTGGACCTTCTAAACTAAATAATTACTAACCTCATTTATTGAGCACTTACTCATATGTCAACTACCAGTGAATCCATTAAAAGTAATATTTCTTTCAAATAATTGTCCCACTCTCTGGGCCACACATTATCATTACTCTCAGACACATAAACTTTCATTCCCAGCTATCCACACACAAGCACATGCCTTTTATACATCCCCAACCTCATCAGGGATGTTCTCGCTGAGATCAAAGAGCTAAGCCACCTGGTCAATGCCTTTGGACTTCTCTTCAGCTTGTTTTGCCACCGGCTATAACTACTTAGAAGGAAGAGGAAATGTCTGGCATATTATGAAGACCATTCCAGAGCAGAGCTTCCAGAAACACGCCAAAGGAGTGAAAAGGCAGGAATGAGAACAAATTATTCTCCCTTATGATCCCTCTGCAGACCACATGGATGGCTCTGCTTTTCCTGTTTGCAGAGGGATAAGGGGATACTGGGGATCAAACCCAAGGGCTTGGAAATATAGTACTAGGCAGGTGCTTTACCTATAGTCCCAACCCTTTTCATGTTTTGAGATGAGGGCTTGCTAAATTGATTAGGTTGCCCTTGAGCTTGCAATCCTCCTGCCTCAGTCTCATGAGTAGGTGGAATTACAGGCATGTGCCATCAAGTCCAGCTTCTAACTCGATATTTTTAAACCAAATAGAAAACACAGACTTTCATTAGAAAATAAAACTTGGGTTAGATATGAGAAAAGACCTCTCAAAAGTACTTTGAGATAGGGGACTGTGTGTGTGTTGGAGATAGAGATAGGGGAAGGTGTGTGTGTTGGAGATAGAGATATGTTGGCAGTGGCCATAATAATGGCATGTGATTATTTCTTATATGGTGGTAAGAATAGTAACCATATGGCCTGGGCTACACTAGTATGACTCTATCGGCAGAAATTGGGGAAAAGAAAGTTCCTCCCAGTTTGGGATAGACTATAAGGAAGACAACATACTTTAGTATAAAGGAGAATCCTTTAATAGCAAAAGCTGCCCAAATCTAACTAGACTGCCCTGTGACACTGTGACTACCTGACTAAAGGTACACATGTACTAAATGACCTTTTGTCAGGTATGTCAAGGAAAAGACACAGGTCAGAACTGGGTCTCTAATGTCCCCTTCTGATTCATGTCTAACTGAAAAATTTATTAAAATAATATAAAACATAGGACTGAGTTGTGCCTACTCAATCTATTAATTCCCAAAATATACATATCTTAGAGCAAACTACCTGTAACGATGTATGATAATATTTTAGGCCTTGTGAGCTATCTGTTCCAACTTCTCAACCTTGTCACTACAGCCAGAAAGCAGCCATGGCTGTTTTCCAATAAATACTTGTGGATACTAAAACACGAATTTCACACAACTTTCATGAGTCATGAAATATTATTCTTTTGGTTTTCCTCAACCATTAAAGTATATAAAAGTCACCTTAGCTTATAGGCCCACACAGTCCCAATATGGCCCACAAGTCAAAACTGGCTCTCTGGTCCTTGTGTCAGAAACTTCACAGCTGGTATTTTTTTACGAGCTACCAAACTGCACGATTCTCACAACCCCTGCCACCTCATGCCTCAACCTCCTTCCCCCTCATTCAGAAAATACCACACAAAGAAAAGTTGTTAATTTAAAGTAATGAACAGAAAAATAGAGACTGTTAATGCTCTAAAATCAAATAACCTAAACTGGTTATTAAAAAGTAAGGTAACCTCCTACCACTGGGGAATGCAGTAGTTTCTACTTGTATACTGTAAGAATGCCCATTTCAGTACTGACTAACGAGGAAAAGTTAGTCTGAATTAAAGACTTTAAAATGCAATTTTATTGTTCACCAAGGAAGTATTACTGCAAAGCAGAAGGCCTAACAGGCCTGTTTTAATGAATAGATGACTGATCTGTAATCAGCACATTAATTGTTGGGATTCAAATGGGTGCTCTTAAAGTACTGGGAAAAACAGTTTCATCTTTAAAGCAGGTTAAGCATTCCCCCTACAGCCTTTTTTAAAGTATCAATTTGCTTTTGCAAACTGTTTCTTACCAAAGATTGTAGAAGTAAACTTTTGTATCACCCTAACAGATTTATCACAAATTCTGTTATTAAATTTCAAATTTTAAAAATCCATATGAACTTGGGTAACACTTTCAGTACTTCAAAGTCAGTGTCATCCATGAACCTTTAAGTCTCTATATTTAACACCATACCTTTTGCCTTTTTTCAACCCTTTCAAATTATTTCGGAGCTTGTCTTCATACTGGAGCTTCACCTCTCTTGCCCCAGTCTGAAGATTCAATCTCACATGGGATCCTGCAGGAACAGCCTGACCTAAAAGCCAAGAAGAAAAAAGGATCATATGATTTAAGGTCCTTGGAGGAGCACTGTGTCAGTGACCTCCTCCATCCAGTCTTTGCTCTCCCTCTAACCTACACACCTACTCACATATGCTACTTTTGCTAATCTACAAGGGAACCTGTAAGGGGCTGAAGAGAGGTGGAAAAGATGATACACACTTGAATCCAGAGACCAACATTCCCTCACTAGAACCTGCATATTTAAGCTACTTTGTGTTTTCCTTAAATTGAGCAAATACACAATTTCATTCTGTACACCAGGTGAATGGTAAATGCCCACTCATCCCTCAGGACATGGCCAGATTATTGTCTTTGTGAACTCTTCCTGCCTCTGGATAGTCCTGTAGAACTCCAGATAGAACTCTTGCTTTCTCAGCAAGTTGCCCACCTCACCACCCTTATCTGTTTAAACAGGTTCCTTCTATGAAGCTCTCTCCTCCCTGAACACAGGATTGACTATCTCCTCCTTTTGAATTTCTCTAGCCCTTATGTCAGAGCTTGGCACAAAAAAAAATTTGTGGCTCATAACATTTATGAAAAAAGAGGAGGAAGTGACTGGAATGCAGGAGGACATAGCAAGCCAAGGAAGCTGGGAGTGGAACCAAGACAAACTGAAAACTTACACCCACCTATTTTAGAGGAACTTATCCATTAGCTGTGAAAACAAGTCTTGTGAATGGATGGCTATTTCTATGCATTGCACTAGGATGATTGAAATGTAACTCTGCAAAACCACATACCACAAATGGAATGTTACACCCATTTACTCACGGAAATGACATTTACTGGGCAATGAGTATATATTAGGCCACTGTGCTAAGTTCTAGGAACACAAAGGTGAATGTTAATGGCTTCAGGGATGAAGCACTTCAGAGAAAGGGACCTTCAGGAGACGAAATCTTAAGCAAAAGTGGTGTTTCTGACACTTGGACTTTGACACTGCTCTGTCCTGCTAGAGGATGGCATTGCCTTGCTAGTGCTGAGTTGGATTCAAGAACCTAAAATAAAGACAATCTAAAAATATTTGCTCCAGGGAAACATAGCACAAGTTTTTTCAGAATGATAAGGTAAATCCTGAGTATAAAAAGGTAAGATGCAGCAATAGTTCAACAGTTTTCTCAACTCCAGCAGGTCCACAATGAACTCTTTGGTTACTCTAGACTCTCTGCCCCTAATCAAGAAGCCAGGATAATACCTTGCCAAGACATGTGGCTTCTGTTCTGCTGCACCACTAACATTCCCTAACTTTGGTAGGGAGAGCCTATGGAATCATAATACATAAGGGTATTTGTGTAATTATCTCCTTTTAATCCCTGCTAACGTGTGGGATTTTTGTTTGTTTTTTGAGACAGGGTCTTGCTGTTTAGTTTGGGCTGGCCTTGAACTCACTATATAGCCCAGCCTGGCCTTGAACAAACCAACAAACATTAATAGTGAATCCTCTATACAAATGAAGTCAGACATGGTCACATTTTACAACAAAACAAAAGATAAAGAAGATGTTGTTGACAAGTTATATGTATCTATGATGTCACTCAAAACAAAGTGTTGGTCAACAGTTGTATTTTATTCAATCCTAAACATGTCAGGGATAAAGTCTTCATAGTTTATAAAGAAAATAACAAGCACAAAGTATGGAGACATTTTCTTAGAGGATTGGGTCTGGAATTGATACATCATCAATTACAACAGAGGAAAACCAGTATCATCTAACCAAAGAACTCCTCAAAAGAATTCTGGAGCACACTGGTGAATAGATTGCTGAAACATCAGAAGAACCTTCTAATAAAGCAGGAAGACCAGCAAGATGTCAAGTTTGTCCTACCAAAGAATACAGGAAAATAAAATTCAAGGTGTAAAATGTTTTTGCATCTAATCTAACAGGGCATATATTTTTATACCATATTTAGAAGGTTTATTTGGCATATATTGCCAAAAGCTTCAACAACAAAATGATGCAAACTGTTGTTGAACTGTTATATATTTGGTTGGTATATAAATTGCTTGGCAGTTTGAAACAAAGCTTTCAAAAAATGAGCAAATGGCCAAATTGTTGGAATTTTCTTTCTTAGTGGATCTTTTTGTCATCAAAACATAGGCAATTTTGGGAGAAACCAAATCTCTGGAGTCTCAGTATTGTTCTAAAAGCTCAGTGCCACTTGGCTCAGTGGCACACACCTGTAATCCCAGCATTCAGGAAGCTGAGGCAGGAGGATCACTGTGAGTTCGAGTCCAGCCTGGGCTATGAAGTGATTTCAAAGCTAGTCAGAACTGCATAGTGAGACTCTGTCTCTCAATAAATAAACACTCAACGCCACAGCTGTCACTTCCTCATAAATCCTTTAGATTCTATTAGAATGATAAATTCCTGTTATGAATGCTTTTAATTCAGATAGCCAAGTATCATGATAAATATATTTTTGAGTATTACTATTGATGCTTATAAAATGTTTTACTGGTATTTCATTATTAGTGTATTTTAAAACACTTTGTAGCATATCATCCATCATAAACAATTTCCACACTGAATCGTAGTGTTGGCATTTTGTCCAGTAGGTTTCACCCCTGGCAAGAAGATAATAACATTTTCTAATTTAGTTCTAGCATTAGATTGTTCAGGTATACATGATCATTTTGTAGCGTCAAATATTTACATTACTGTTTTCTTCCTCATCTGAATCAAGGTCTTCATTCTGTACTTCTCTATCTATCATATCTGGCTAACTTCTTTGGCTCACATGATCCAAGTCATCATCAGTAGCCAAGTCAGCTCATGACTCATTTTCTTTTTTTTTTAATTTTATTTAAAAATAGGGGGAAAATAAAGCAAAACAAAAAAAAGGTAGAAATAATACAGAATTTCAAAAAAATGAACAGTAAGAAATCACCAGTTGATGCGTTACATATTGTCTTCCTGGATGTAGTTGTTCAAGTTACAAAATCAAAGCATACAAAGTGGACATTCAAACAGTGAGGCTGCAAACAGCTCCATTCTCTGATCCAACAAAAACTTAGCAACATAATTATCAAATCATACACCCTTAAATATACATGCAGTTATATCCTTTAGAGCACCTTCTTTTCTCCTTTTGCTTTTTAAGTCCATTATCTGTTTAGTTATTGAGGCGCCCTTTTCCGTCCATGCTGCGTCCTAGTCCATCCAAGCCTTGTGACAAGGTCCATGGGTGGAGGAGAGCGCTTCAAGGAATCACTTCTCCAGAAAAAGGACACCGCATGTGGGAATTGGGTGCAAGGATCTTGTAATGTTTTGTACTGATAATTGTAATTTGTGTAATTCACATATATATATTTTCATGTAATACTCAATATGAAATCGAAAATAGAAACTCCAGAGGAGTTACTAGAAACCCTCTAGATAACTTTGTGAAAACTAATTGTGAAATTTTACCTTCTGTGAGT
>PVLA01001797.1:40759-320359 GCA_004027455.1 Hydrochoerus hydrochaeris | reverse complement strand
CACCACCACCACCACCACCACCACCACCACCACCACCATCACCACCACCGCCACCACCAATCAGCCAACAATATAACTAAAAAAGCTCCTGGGTGCAGTGAGCTGGAAGAGCAGAGATGTCTTTCACGGGGTGACAAGGAAGAGTTTCCCACAAGTTGACTTTGAATGGAGACCTGAAGCGTGAGCATGAGCCATGAGGCATGGTGGGAGCAGGAGGGACGTCAGCCTGGGCGATGGACAGAGCCAACGACTGAGTCCAGAAGAGCAGGGCTGTGGCATGCTCGGGCGCAGGAAGGAAGCTGGAAATGGGGAGCCGCGGGAGGAGCAGGTGACAGTGCTGCACAGGTGTGTAGTGGGGCTTCATGGGTGCTGGATGGAGCTGAAAACACTGTGTACACCAAGGGCAGTGGCAAAGCAGCCCATGGAAGGCGCTGGACACCTATCTAAGAAAAGAGTGTAAAGCACACTGGACACCTGAACAGCAGCTTCATCAAACCAGGCACTGCACTGAAAGAGGGAGACCAGGAGACCTCTGGAGAGAGGGAAGGGATGGAGGGGGAGTCAAAAGACTGGCAAGGGCCAGAGGAAGAATCTAGAGCCACCTTCCCTTGGTAGTGTTGAGGACTGCTCTGGGTGTCATGTGGATTTAGACAGTATCCAAGGGCAGGACCTGCAGTGACAAGTGGAGGAGCAGAATGTGTGTGACATTCCAGGACCTTCTTTGACCTCACATGACACCCCTGACCTGGCCCTGCATGAGATTGGAAGCTTGGGGTGGAAGTCAGAAGTGTGTGCGTGTGCACGCGTCCATGTGCGCCTCTAATGTTGCGAGCCAGTCTCTGAGGTTAGGTGAAACCGTCGTCTTGTTGAATCAAGGTGAGGTTAGGGCAGCAAGATCTGCGTGCCGTTAAGGACCGCGTGGCTTCCGGAGGCGGAGCACACAGCACCGCCTCTCCTCCCGTTCCAGGAGAGGCAGGTAGGAGCAGTCGCTGCTCCGCAGGGGTGCTGTGAACTAGCCAGAGAGCCCCTCACCCCCACCCCGGGACACAGGGGAAGGTGGGGGTCCTCTTCAGGGAGCGGTTGGGCCAAGAAGAGCAGGGAGCAGAGGCCCTGGGTGTTTCTCTCAGTGGCTTCCGCTCTTCTCCTGGGAATTACTGGAGACTGACAGGGCCCCTCACACTTCACATTAGAACACACCAGACTTTTGCAGCCGCCATGATGCCCTGCAAAGCCAGACACTCACATCTGTCCTGTCCCCACCACAGCCGGGCTTTGGGGGGCACGTCACTCTGGTTCCAAGCCCAGGTCTGAGGGGAGAAGGTAAGGGTCACAGCGTTTTCAGCAGGAACATCTCAGGCTTCTGGCCAAGGCTTCCCCAGGCAGAGGGTCCCTGCTGACCACACTACACAGGGTAGCAGTGGCCTGAGCTGCCGTCTGACCTTCAGGGCCATGCCCACGCTCCCCACCCTGCTGAGGGTCACAGAGGCTGACAGAGCCACCGCACCCCCCAGAACTCCAGCCCTCTGCCCCCGGGGGTCGTGGCCAGTGCGAGTCCCCAGCAGCGGGTGGACTCAGGTTGGCCATGGTCTCATCCTTCCTACTGCAGCTCAGTCTGGGTTTTTGTAGCTGCCCACATCCTTTTCCCATGTCCCAGTCCTTCTGGGTCCAGTGTGACTGGCCACCCTTGAATGGGTCTCTTTAGGAAACGTCCCCATTACACCAGCTAAAGGTGGGTCCTTTTCCTCCCTTGTCCCTGGCCAGTGCATTGCCCACCCTGTGTCTTTACCCCCTGCCCTGCTTTATTGTGCTCTGAAACCAGAGTCATTAACTCAGGAGGGAGCTGGACTGGCTGGTCTATGTCTAGAGCCTATTTCCCCACTAAACAAAGGCTGAGGCAGGCAGAGGCTCAGTTGCTTGTGTTCGCGACCCTGGTGCCTGGACTGAGTCTGCATGTGACGGACATTGGATGAACAAATCCCTTATGGGACCAGGATCCCTGCATCTCCTCAGCACCCACTCTACTGTCCTGCAGCCACCTGGAATGCAGCCCCCAGGAACATGGGCTCTGGAGGTCTCAGAAGATGCTGGAAGCCAGGAAGGAAAAAATGCTCAGGGGAGGAGAGAGGGAGGCATTTGTATCGTCTGAGCCACACTCTCTCCAGGAAATAAAACGCTTTCACCTTTATTAGCACTGATAAGAATAATAGTCTGTTCTCCAGGCTTTTAAATCTTTCTCCAGCATCATTTCTAAGGGAAGCTGCTGAGCAGAGCGGGCGCGGCAGGTCTGACGCGATTAAATCATTCTTACTGGCTGGAGTGTCTGCCGACCCCAGACCCCCAGGGAGGGCTGGGTTTCTGGCTTCACCTTGCACACCACCCAAGGAAGAGGAAAGTTTTTAAGGACAAGAATGGGCTCAGAGTTCTAGGGGCGTCTCGTCTGACCCAGCCTGCCCTAGCACAAATACCCGTCATACCGGTGGGGTGAAACCCAGGGGTGTCAGAACCCAGACTGTCTTTGTTCAAATCCTGGCTGGCTCCTTAGCGGTGCAACCTTGGCTGCCTTATGAACCTCTCTGTGCCTCCCCCCCCCCCACATTTCTAGAATGGAGGAGACAATAATGGTAAGTAATCACGGGAACCGCACAAGGATTAAATGAGTTAATGGAGATAAAGTGCTTAGGGCAGCATCTGGAGGCTAGAAAGTGTTTGTGTATTTGCGGGCGGTTATTCTTATTAATGAGGTGCTTACCCTGTGTGAAGCAGTAACCCACGGCCCATCTCATCATCTCTGATGAGCGGATGAAGACACTGCCGCCTGCCGGGGGTGCTCACCCGTGTCCAAGGTCACACACCCCGCTGAGGACAGAGGTGTGATTTAAGACAGGCAGTCGGACTTCAGTGCTCTGGCCCACCAGGTGCTCTGGCCTGCTGGTGGCTGCTCCTGTTAGCTTTCCTCGGCCACAGGGCGAGGCACAGGCTGTGAATTTATCCCGGATCTCAGCCTGTCGATGGAGCTCGGTCTGCAGCTGAAGTGAGGGGAGGTGGCTGAGGGTGGGCCGGAGATCCTGGGCTCCCAGGACCACATTCCCAGTGTCCTCTCACCCAGCATCGACATGCACCCACTTCCTTGGGGTCAGGCCCTCCATCTGACCCCTCCGGGGTGACAGAATGGGGAATAATACACATCGGATAAAAGGGGGTGCACACCTGCGTCGACACGCGTGTTCCTCAGCAGCTGGTGCTATTCATATTGATCTACTTAACTGTCAGAAGCAAACTGACCCTGGCTTTTAACAACTGATCTAAGACAGAGAAATCTCTTAGAAGCCCCTGCACATCTCTTAGATGGCCTGGGGTCCTCGTGTTTGTGAGAGCAAAACTACCAACTTCCACGGCTCTTGACTGCCAAAGCCAGGGACAAAGCTGTAGCCTCAGCCTGGACAGCAGGCTGGTGGTGCCAGCTCTGGCACCTGACAGGGCTTTTCCAGGGGACCTGGAACCTTGTAGCTGGAGGGTAAGGGTGGCCTGGAATGGGCAATCACCCCTGGCTGGAAAGAAGACAGAAGTCATCCAGGATTGGCCAAATCTGGAGACTTGGAGAAGGTTAGGAAAACAGCCCAGTGAGACCGTGACAGGAGAGGAGGCCTTTATCAGACTGTTTTGCAAAATTACCTGGCCTCATCTCTCCAGAAAGGTGTCCCTGGGGAATGTCTGTCCCTTCAAGAACAGTTTGTTGCCCCCCAAAATGTCAAGATCATCTAGTCATAGAGCAGGCGACAAAGTGCCTATTTCCAGTAATGAAGTGGTAATAGGGAGGGAGGGAGGGTAATAGAAAATGAGTAATGCTGTGTCTCTGGCAGAATGACCGTGTCACCTGCTTTCGCATGCACCCTGAGGACTGGGGTCATCTTGGAGGTTCCCTGGCGCTACCAGTGGTTGCCATGGCAAAAAGGGCAGGCAGTGGCTCAAAGCCTGAGGAGATGAGTGCTGGTGTCCTGTGAGCTCTGAAACCTTGGGGGCATGACACGTGCTTTGAGGTACCCTCCACGCAGGGAGAGACAGGAGCGTGCCTCTTCACAAAGGGAAGAGGTGAGAGTTATTGCCCGTCACACGAGCCTATGGTGAAATCCAGCAGCCCGAGGTGGGCATTCACCACTGATAAAAATCTGTCTCCTGCCAGCTTAAAGTGCTGCTTAAAAAGCTAATGTATAATTTAAGCTGTGCAATGTGGGGCTGGGCTTCTACAGGGTGAGAGCAGAGGATTCACTGTGGGTAAAGAGGCCCTGGGGGGTGGCGGAAGCATTCTTCCCAGATGGACTGGTCGAATGAGGAGTCAGTGGGGTGGGTGGTGGGTGGTAGGGGCAGGCGCTGGCCCTTTGGAACAGCTGTGGGTGTGCAGCCGTGTTTTGCAGAGGAGGTGACCGGAGTGTTTTCAGGGCAGGGCTATGCTTCTCTGGACTCCCTAGGACACCAGGGAACAGTGAAATGAGGCAGTGAGCTCCTCTGAGCTGTTTTTCGCTTGGGACACAATGAGACACTTGTCCCATGGATGAGCGCCCATTTCAGAGGATCTGAAGGCTCCCCAGGGGTGGGTACTACAGGCAGCTTTACCCCCACTGCTCCTGTAGTGGGTGGATGGTGCCCCCAGAAGTCAGGACTGCCTGGAAACTCAGAACAAGCTCTTCATTAGGAAATAAGATCTACAGGTGTACATAGTTAGGAAAAAGTCACGTTGGGTTAGGGTGACTGGTGTCCATATAAGAGAAGGGGTGGACAGGAGCCACACAGGGAGATGCCATGTGACAACACAGATGGGGTGGACGTCTGCAAGCCAGGAAACACCAAGTACCTCCTGCAGCCACCAGAAGCTGGGAGGGAAGCCTGGGACAGTCTGTCCGGAGCCTCCAGAAGTACCCAGCCCAGCCACCACCTTGGCTCCTGGTCTCCAGAACCATGAGAGAATACATTTCCATTGGTTTAAACTGCCTGGCTTGGGGTCATTGGTTGCCCTCGCCCTAGAAAAGCAACACACTCTGGAGTGCTGAGCTACCTGAAGCTCAGATCGCCCTGAGAGCCTCCTCTGCACTTGGGCTCAGCCAGGGACACCTGTCTGGGTTTTCCCATTCCCAGAGTCCACCCGTGCCCTCTGAGAGCTCTGCAGAGTACCGGGGGCGTGTGTCACATATCCCATTTTGCAGAGAGGAAAAGGCCCATGGGGCTGGGAGCTGGCTGTGTCTTTCTGCATGTCACAAAAGGCAGGATACATGGGATCTCACAGTTTTCTGCCCTCAGAGAGTTGCTCACCTTACCAGGTTCACCTTAGCCAGCGGTGGTGAACTTATGGCATGCGTGTTCCTGTATTTTTCTTTTAAGGCAAAAGACGTTAATGTATGAGGTTTTTTTTGTAAACTAGAAACCTTGGCATTCCGGCTTAATTGCAGTGTTGGCACTTTGCCATAAATAAGTGGGTTTTGGGTTACAGTTTGGCCCTCAGTCTCTAAAAGGTTAGTCATCACCGACCTTGGCTATCGCCAGGACAGAAAGGGAGCTCTGGTGACAGGGGGCTCCCTCCACTGTCCTCATGGCCCAATCTTTCCCTGCATCCTTAAGGCCAAGCTCCTTCCTTCTCTTTGGCCATCACCCCCAACTGCTCAAAGTGGGGAGCCTTAGTCCCCTGTGTCTCTCACAGACAACACCCCACCGACTGTTGTCCAGTGCTGGGCTCTGTGCCTTTGGCATGAGGATGGTGGCTGGCATCTGAGGGAAGGCTCTGCAGCGGGTGGCCAGGGACACTTGGTGGCTGGTGGTACAGACAGCACAGATCCCCATGAGCACATCAATAATCATAAAAGGAGGTAAACTTTATTGTCTGGGCCATTTCAGGTACTGGAGGAAAAAAACAATGTATGAATTGCAATGGTGAAAGATTTACTGGTTCTGTCAGCACAGATAGAGGGGTTGGCTGGAATTATTACAGCCGGGAAGAATTGTGTTTCAGGATCTGCCCCAGGTATTAATTTGTGGCGGGCTTATCCTGTCAGGGACATACAATGCTCATGGTGTCAAGAAGTAATACTTTAAAGGGCCTTATTGCCAGTTGGATGGGGCTGGGTGGTAGAGCCCGGGAGGCAGCTGGTCCCCGAGTGAGGTTTTCCAATAAGTTCCAGGGAAACACTAGAGTAATATTGTCTTCAGAGCCTCTCAAATCGGATCTGTCTGTATCTACTGTGCCAGCTAGTGGGTCATCCTCCCCCTTGAAGACCAGGGTGACTCCATCTTTGCCCTCATCAGGCCTGGCAGACTGCAGAGCACTAAGGGTCACAGCTAATGGCCCAGGCTCTAGAGTCTCCCGTGCAGGTCAGGCAGGGTGGGAGCTGCTGGGTGGCTGGCCACCCTCCCCCTTCTAAGTCAGATTCTTCAGAGTAAGGCATTCGTGACCTCTTCCCCCTTCTCCAAGTCCTGTTTCAGAGCCCAGGGCTTCTTCTCACAGCCTGGAAACACAGGGTGCCCAGCACCGGGGTGCTTGCTAAAGACTGAGTCACCCCTTTCCTTTTGCCCTTCGTCTTGGGAAGATCTAGTTCCAGTCTGATTTTTGCCTAATGCCACATCCAGTTCGGAGAACGAGCTGTTTGCACCCCTCTTTTGAAACTTAGGTTAGTCAGCTTTCCTGTCACTGGGACAAAAATGCCTGACACACATAATTTGAGGAGGAGAGGTTTATTTTGGTTCAGAGTTTCAGACAATTCAGTCCATGGTAGGCAGGCTCCAAGGGCAGAAAATGTGGCAGAAGGGTGTGGTGGATGAAAGCGGCTCAATCCCTGGCAGCCAAGAAGCAGAGAGAGCAAGAAGAGCTGGAGACAGACAGACAGACAGACAGACAGACACACACACACACACACACACACACACACACACACACACACACGGAGGAAGGAGAGAAAGAGGCAGAAAGGGAGAGAGACAAAATCTTACACACATCGTGACCCTGGCTTCCGTCTCCTTCCTCTACTTCCTTTGATCCAGGTCTTCCAAGAGCCGAAGTGTGCAGCAGAGATTGAAGCTGGGTGGGGAAAAGAGACAGACGAGAAGACTTGAGTCCCTGGAGTTCTGTGGGAGCCACCTACCTCCTAAGAAGACCCCCCACACCCTGTCACAGCAGCCAGGGATATCAGCTGGAGCAGAGGCACCATCAGTACCCAGCAGTGCCTTCAGCCTCACGGAGGGAGGCCACCCTGCTGCAGCGGCCGGTGTCTAGACGGCCCTTCAAAGCCCTCTGCCGTGATGATAGCAGGGACTTTGGTGGAGATCGGATGGTTACTCTCAGCCCATAATGGCCCCAGCTGCAGAGCTGACTGTGAGGAGGAGGTGTGTGGTACGAGGTGGGGCACAGCAGCGGGGTCTGAAAAGCTGTGTTTCCTTCCACATCTTCTCCTTTCTCTCTGCTAAGCTCCTGGCCGCCGTGACGTGAGCCGCTCACCATGTGGTTTCTGCCTCGGAGCCAGTGAACCATGGACTGAAAACCACGAGTCAAAATAGACCTTGTCTCCTTTGAGTGGCAGGTGTTGGATATTTTTTCCCAGCAACAAAAAAGTGACTGAGGCAGACTTGGAAAAGCATCCCGAGCAGCCAGGACCAGGGTTTGGAACCTGAAATGACCGGCACCTTGAAGGGTTCCTTTCTTTCCTGATGTCCCCTTAGGTCACAGTAGGCCAGGCCTCAGCAAGGCGCCAGAGTCAGCAGTAGCTGTAGAAAAGCATCAGGCCTTGCTGGGGATGTGAGACAGAGCCTGGCATCACAAGAAACCACAGCTGGAGCAAAGCTAGGTCAGCTTGCAGAGAAGGAGGTACAAGCCAGGGCTCCCATGCATGGGAGGTGGGACCATGGGGCCTCTAGACAAAGCGAGGCCTCTTTCAAACAACCTGGTGCCAGGCAGGGGTCCGAGGGCCCAACCCTCTGTGAGGGCCCAGCTTCTCATACTCTCTGTGGTGCTGAGGGCTCAGCTCAGACCTAGATCCGTGGCTGGGTGGGTGCCACCCCTCACCAGGCGGCTCTCTGAACATCATACTTCCAGGGCTGCCAGGAGGAAGCACAAAGGGCTTCAAAGGCCAGCAAGGCAAGCTGGTTCCTCCTTGGACCTTGACCAAGGTCAGAAGGGGCAGCTCTGGCCTGGACCTGGGAGAGCTGGTGATAAATCTGCCTTCCTGTGGTTCAGAATCAAAATCAGAAGGGCCTTAAAAGGGAATGGGGTGCAGGTGTCTGCATGGCCAAGAGTAATTTAAAAATGAAGGAACGACTTTCTAACATTGATCACATATAGCAAAGGTATGTTTTTAGCTCCTCTCCTCCATCCTGGAATGGAAGGAAAGGAATCTGGGTCTGGGTCCCTGCTCTGTGGCTTCCTGAGTGCCCCCATATGCTTTGGCCTTGCGGGAAGCAAGGGGTGGACAAACAGTCGCAAGGAGGACACGTGACACCATTTTCAGCATTCAGAACCTCGTGTTGGAGCTGGGCAGGGAATGCCTACCTCCTGGAAATCCACCGGGGGGAGTTTCATTGGGTGGGTTTGCAGGTTCCTCTCACCTCCTTGGCATAACCTATTGGCTGAGTTTGGAACCAGTTGAGAGACAGATCCAGGCACTAGAGTAAGGGAATTAAAAAAAATCTCAACTTACTTATTCATAAAACCTGGCTTGGCGAGGCTATGGAGCCATGGTGTGCCGCCACATACCCCATGGAAAATTAAAAATAATTCTCCAAGTCAGGCAGGATGCAGGTGCAGGCCTGTAATCCCAGCTCTCTGGGAGGCTGAGGCAGGAAGATCACAAGTTTGAGCCCAACTTCATGAGCTTAGTGACTTAGTGACAAGCTGTCTCAAAATGAAAATTTTAAAGTTCTGGTGATATAGTTCAGTGTGAAGAACTTGGGTTCACCCTGAGTACCGTAAGTAAAGGAAAAGGAAGGGAGGCGGGCAAATGTCACCCTTTCGCAAGGCTGACACGGTGCCCCATAGGCTGTCTATAAGGAGTGGATCAAGATCTCTTCACTGTTCACAGAGCAGAAACAAGGCCAGAGGAGCTGTGAGGGACCGTGGTCGGGTCCTCACCACACAGGTTTGTGCACAGACCTGCACAGTATCAGTCACGCCAGTCCCTGTGCCCCCAGCTCATTGTGACACCTCCCCCCATCTCCGTGTGCCCACTTGGGAGCCACTGAGTTGTAGGGACACAGAACGAGAGTGATGGGGGCTGCCCACGTGCCCACTGGACTTTGGTAAAATAGGTCGGGACTCCGCACCTCTAATCTCCTTCAAAAGATACAGAGGAGAGGCACATCAGGCCTGGGGCTGGGTCAGGAGAGCTCAGATAGCGAGGCCAGAGAGGCCTAAGGTGGTGTCCACTCCACGACGGAGGGTAAAAGGCTTGGAAACTGCCTTTGTGTGCTGCCCCGAGTCCCTCCATGGTCGGAGCTCTGGAGCTGCTGGTTCTACTCCCAGCTCAGGCCAGGGTCCCTATGGAGAGGGCGGGCAAATTGCCCTTGTGTGCTGTGAAGATAACGGGATATACTATGGTACCTATTTTCACTGTTATGCCAGTAACCTGTTGAGGGTTTCTGTACCAATTTCACTGCACTGTCTCAATTGGCTTTGTTCCGTCTTGTTCTGTTGTATTTTACTACCTTCAAAATAATAAAAATTTCTCTTAAAAAATAATAATAATAAATAAGAAAAAGTAAATAACAACAATGAAATGGATCAGTAAGGTATTGAGCAAGCTGAAATATGATATAACTAAACAGATAATGGACTTAAAAAGCAAAAGGAGAAAAAGAAAGTGCTCTAAAGGATATAACTGTATGTATGTTTAAGTGTGTAGGATTGATAACCATGTTGCTAAGTTTTTGTTGGATCAGTGAACAGAACTGTTTGCAGCCTCACTGTTTGAATGTCCACTTTCTATGCTTTAATTTTGTAACTTGAACAGCTATATCTAAGAAGGCAATATGTAATTTATCAACTAGTGATTTCTTACTATATTTTTAATGCTGTATTGTTTCTTCCATTTTTTCTGTTTTGCTTTTTTCCCCTCTTTAAATAAAATTTAAAAAAAATTAAAAGAAAAGAAGACTTGGAAACCCAGCATGAGGTGTCTGCTCCAGGCGTAGAAAGCAGTAGGGAGCCACAGAAGACCTTAGGCAGCTGCTAGCCTCATCCAGAAACAGAAAGTCTCCTCCACCATGCAGGAGCTTCCTTTTCTCCTTGGCTCAATATAAAATCCTCTCTCTGGGTCTATTTGAGGCTCTCTGTACCACTTATTCCACTCTGCTAATAATCTCCAGCTGTCTGCAATCTTACTCCTCACTTCAGTGGGGGACAACAAGGCCATGAACCCCATTCCTCCCAAATTCCTTAGTAGGGGAGCGTAATCCAGTGCCTTGCACGCAGTAGAAATGCACTAAATGATTATTGAGTGAATAAAGGAACTAATCAGTGGGTGAACATGATAGTCTCTGTCACCCTGACTTCCTGTCGTCCTGTGCAGATCTGAGTTCTATCCAGGCCTCCGCAAGGTTCCTGGTCCCTTTCTGTTTTGACCCTGCCACCAGCCAGGTGAGCATCCCACCCAGCATTCACCCTTAGGAGTGTCAATGGCTGATACCTTCTCCGGCCTCTCCTTCTAGCCTTTCCCCTCATCAAATCTGCATCGCAATGAAAGATTTGGCTTCCCCATGGCCTCCCCTTCCTGCCTGAAGTCGCCCACTCCTAACAGCTGCTCCCAGGCCCTGGCCTTCCCTTCCTCCCCTCCTCTGCCTAAGCAGGCTCCGGTTGACCCAGCCCTCTCCTGTGTGCCCCCTGCCCTCTCCAGGGTTCAAAGCCCACATTCCGTTCATGAAAGCAATCTTCATCTCTCTCCAGGAAGTCACAGCCATCACCCACCAGCGCAATTAACTTTCTAAAAGCCTCCCTGTTTGTAAATAAGTGCAAATGTCGCCTTGCCTGCAAAGATCCCTTTAATTCACAATTGTTCTGGAGGGTGAGGGAGGCGCTGTCACAGTAGGACTTGGAGATGAGTTCAGCGTTGTTCAGGCGAAAATGCAGAACTTCCTAAGGGTGCCAGCTCTCCGTAGAGGACATGGGCGGAAGTGGGCTGTGCATGGCTGGGGACACCCAAGTGTCAGGCAGCCTCGGAGCCCTCAGGAGTCAACAGGCACATGCTGGAAATGCAAGTGGCAGTGGCACTTGGGAACCTTTGGGAGCAAGAGGAGAAGCCAATCCAGGCACTGCTATGACATTCAGCAGGGACGGGGCAGGGCTGGGACCAGCAAAGGTCTGTGCCCAAGGGGTCGGAGCCGGAGCAAGGCCTGGCACCACTGGGGTACGGAAAAGAGCAGTGATCTTCAGGTTGGCGTTGTGCTCAGGAGAAGAGCTGAGCAGGGAGCCTGCGACCCCGCTCTGTGGGAGGCTGTGGACAAAATCGCTCTCCCTGTGGACTCGGGCTGCTTGCACCCGAGCTCAGGGCAGCGTAAGGCAACACCAGGAGGCCGCTCTGCAGGGCTGGACGAAGATGCACAGGTGCGCGTGCGCAGAGAGGTGGCTGCTTCAGAGAGCAGGCCTGTGGCCGGGGGCCAGCTTGTTGCTGTTTTCTTCTCCTCAGAGGGCCTCTGAGCTACTGTTTCCTTCAGGGTCCCCATGAAAGGACATAAGGCATCCGCTTGGTGCATTAACGGGCAACTTACTAATGCACATTTTTAAATAAAAAATAGACTGCTTAGGTCCAGATCACCTTTTTCACAAATGACCCCAATACCATCTCCCAGTACCTGGGCTCTCGACAGGACTCCCACCTCCCTCTCTCCTCCATCCAGGGAGGATCTCTGTGACTGCCTCAACTGACGGGATACATGGAAGTGACATTACCTGACTTCTAAGGTGACACTAGGAGAGCACCATGCATGTCCACCTCGCTGTCCCGGGAGGCACTTGTGCTGGGAGCCCAGCAACCCTGCTGTTCCGAAGGCCGGCCAGCCCCTGCAGAGAGGGCCCATGCAGGTGTTCTGGCTGATGCCTGCTGAGTCCCAGTGACAGCAAGCATCTGCCATCAGACTCCTGAGTGCCAAGGCTCCCGGTGATTCCAGCCTCCAGCTGTCCATGTGCCCCCGGCTTTCTAGTCTTCCCAGCAGAGGACAGAGATGAGTTTCTGCTGGAGCCTGTTCAGACACCTGAACCCATGGGAGAGACTATAAGGAGTTGTTCTAATTCACTAAGTTTGGGGATGACTTGTTACCCAGCAAGAGGTAACAGATACGTCAGCATTCATATCGAGTCCTTCGCTGGCCTCACTTGTGTCTGGTTTCCCCATAACTGCCTTTGGCTACAGTGCAGTATCCCTCTCCCATCAGTGGTTGCCAGGGTAACAGGGGCCCTGGCACAGTGAGTGGAAACAGACTTTTCAAGTAAGTGCCCGGGTTGCTTTCTTTAGAGGAGAGCACTTGTGCTTCAAGTCTTGACTGGTGCAAATGACCTAAAAGCCCTCCCTTCTGGCTTTCACCCCAGCATCAGCTCTCTTAGGGTGTTAGGGCCAGTTCACCTGGCTGGGGCTCTCAGGCTCTCCCTCTGAGCGTGGAGCAGGCTGAACAAAGTGAGCTCCAAGATCTATTTGGCTCTAGGCTTCATGAGTCAGTGTGTTCCCTGGCTGCCAGTGGAGACTCTGCCTTTGACTAGGAACGTTCCAGCATATGATGCAAGGGGCAAGGCTGAGGTTCCACGAAAGAAGAGGTCCTTCCTTCCTTCTGTCACTTACTGAAAGTCAACCATGTGCTCGGTCCTGGGTGTAAATAACTAGTAACACTCTGAACACATTGGTTTTCTTTTCTTTTTTCTTTTCTTTTTATCGGTACCGGGGATCGAACTCACGACCATGCGCTTGCAAGGCAAGCGCTTAATGCCACTGAGCTAAATCCCCAGCCCCTCATTGGTTTTCTTTATTATTTTCTTGTCTCCTCTCAGGGTCATTTGCAGATGATTAACTCATTATTTAGATTCTGTCTAATCATTTTTAGGACAGCATTGATAACCACAGCTGTCCCTAGTCTGTCTGAGAGATGATCACTGGTCCACGGAAGAGGCTGGCTTGTGGATGTTTATCCTCCAGGGAACAGAGAGACTCATCAGTCAGAAGATTTGTGTTGCCGACCGCCTCAGTTTCCCTAGTAAATCTCCCACAAGGGGACCCTGAAGGCAAGTCATTTAGCAAAACTGGTTTTATGCTCTCTTTTTAAGTGGCTGAGTGTCTGTTTTTCTCTGTTTTGGGTTCCTTGGGAAATATACTCCCTTGCACCTCAAAATACTCTGCCTGAGTACCTCACTCTTTCCTCAGTCCCCGCTGGGCCAGCGTCCTTCATTCGCCTCCCCCAGGCCTGGGCTTCCAGATCTCTCCCTCCAGGAAGCCTGCCCAGACCTCTCCCTACTGGTGCTCCACTGCCAACAGACCAGCTGGGACAGGCTGGTGAGTAGCGGGGACCATGACTGTCACGAGGATCACAGACCTGTCTCATCCCCCACCGCAAAGTAGACGCTCTCGCTCTGCTGTGTTGCTTGGTCCTTCCCCAGGTTCTGCGCTGGCCCTGCTCCTAGCAGGTGCTCACAGATAGCTGCTGGGCACGTTTTCCCCTCCCGGCTCTCCTGTCCTCTTCCCAAGAAGGGGACGCAGAACTCTGGAGGGGACACAGGGTACTGTGGCCGGGGATGGGAGAGGGGTCTCACGCCCTCAGGTGACCTCTGGCTCTTCAGGAGGCAAAGAAGGAAAACGACCACATCAGGGTAGTTGGAAAGGTATGTTTTAAGACGTGTCCACCATCTGAGCTGGCTCCTGTCGGCTTCCGAGATCCCGGGAAGCCACGCAGAGCCCTTGGTCTTTTCTTGGGAAGACCGGCAGCTATTTTCTCCAAGAAGGAAACTGCCCCTCCCCCTACTTTCTATTAGGCTCTAACTCCACAAACGATGTAAGTAAAGCCCCAGGGCATAATCCGGTGAGGAAGGGAGAATCAAGTGTGGGTATTACACTGTGAAAACCCCTAACTGCCTGGACTGGCAAATGAATTAACTTGTTAAACAAAATGCATACATCTGCATACATTTGAATACATGAATAAGATCAGCTCAGACCCTGCCCGGGTCCAACTTCTCTAGTGAGGAGGAAGAGGGAAGAGGGATCCTGGAGAAAGAGACTCGGACTGCTCTCTCCCTAGACCTTAAAGAGCCCATACCTCTGTATGCTGTATTTATGGATTAAACACAAGAAGCGTCTCCCTGCTGCATTAAAAACTACCCATCAAGGCTGAGGACTCCAAGGAGCAGTAAAATCAATCTCATTGCATAAAGACAACAGCAAGCAATTGGCATGACATTTTAAGTAAATGCTACAGCCATTTGTAAATGTTCATTTTCCAGGAGACCCCATCTATTATATGACAGCTATTTTGTTAGCATCCCAGTGTGAATTCAGTCGGTTTACAGATAAACCCGTTGAGGAGAATGGATATCAAGATGTAAAGTGCTATAATACGGACAATTTGTTACTGCTGTCATTATGTATCTGCCTCTCGCAAGGGTTAGAAACCGCTTGGCCGTTTTTGGAGGCCGGTGTTAATGAGTGGGGGGTCTAAGTGGGTGGAAAGGAAGTGGGTGGGGCTGAGGAGGAAAGACACAGCCCGTGGGGAGGTAAAAAGGGTGGACCTTGAAACACACCTCCCAGGGAGAGACCCGCCCTCTCCTGCTGTCCCTTCCCCAAAGAGGCCCAGGTGGGAGAGACAGTCCCCACCCCCAGGAGCCTCAAACAAGGCTGAGCCGGGGATCAGCATGAGTGACTGTGTGTTTCTCGGATGTGCAGGCAGACTGGCTCATGACCTGGGCTCAGGTGAGGACCTCTTTCCCCAGGGGCTTCCTGCCCAGCACTCTGGAGCCAGGTGAGCTGAATGGGACTGAGAGGTAGCACAGCCCCAGTGTGGACAGCTGCTCAGGTGCTGCCTGATTTGAAATAGTGCCTCGAGAAACTGAGGGTCCCCCAGCCTCATAACTCACCATTAACTCGGACAACCCAGACTTTTGTTTCCAAGGGGGAAATAAATGACCCCCTCCATGAACCCAGTGTTGTGCTGAAGAGGTGCCGAGCAAGGCGGGTGACAGATTGTCCCAGGCTCCTTGTGGGTGGGGTGGGCGATAGAAAGGGATTTGGCCCTCGGGTGCTGAGAAAACCACGTGCCCGGAAGTTATGTGCAGATCCAAAAAGGAAGGGAGCCCGGACAGAGCTGTGATGCTGTTCCTTCAGGGTGCAGACCACAGGGCACCCTAGGGCACCTAGGTACCAGGCAGCAGGTCCCTCCCAGGCTTCGCCAGTCCCTGCACTTCCAGCTCCTTCTCTTTTGCCATTTATACACTCAGCAAATGTGTCGGGGTCTCCCGGGCCTTTCACTAGACACTTTAGACCTTTCATAGATCTCCCACACCAGGCAGTCCGGATGAGCACAGGGCGTATGATCGAGGCTATTAATCCTCCCAGGGTGCACACTATCTCCTCATGCCCAGGGGCGTCTGGTACGGCACAGGAGACAGATCTTTGTGGAAAGAATGAATGGATGGATAGTGTATGCATCTGCTCCTCTGTTGCTGATTCGCCAGGTGACTGTCGCTTCAGCTGTATGGTCTCCAGGGCAAGTGAGTCCCTGCCTCTCTCAGTGTGGGTGGGCTGGGCATATTTCCTCAATGAGAAGGGCCCCCCCCAGCCTGAGGTGTAATCTGAGGTCTGATGGGAGCCAGCCGTGAAGGTGAGTGAGTCACCCTTCCTTTTGCAATAAAGCCATGTGACCCCTTCCAGCAAAGGTCCTGTGACTCTAACAGACAGAAAAAGCAGCAAAAAGCACAGGGGAGAGAGGGAAGTATTCCTGTGGAAGATCACACATGAACATATCACGCATGCTGACCAAAGAACTATCCCTGTTCCCTGGTGGAGGGCAATGGGCTAGTACAATTCAAAGGGAACAAAGGGCCATGGCCAGGGAGCAGGTGTCGAGCCTGGTCTGAGCTAGGAAACAATTGGAGTTGATAAAGAAGGGTGTGGTCCAAAAATCAGTTCTTTTAAGATAAATAAATGAGCAATCGCTGGCTGAGGTACCAAGGAGAGTACTTAGCTTCATCAAGCACTGTCATCCCTGAGGTCACTTAGAGACTCCATTGATCAGCTCCTTCAGCCTCTGTGTGTCACCACTGCTAACAGTTCTCCAGCCAAGGCAGGAGGCTACAAACCTGACTTCCTGTCACATTTGTGGCCTCTACCTGAGCAGCCAATGGGTCTTTGGGTAGAGGTGAGATGACAGCCAAATAGGTGACAAAGCCAGGTATGGTGGTACACAATTGTTGTCCCAGCACTCAGGAGGCTGAGGCAGGGGGATTGCCCGGAGTTTGAACATAGCCTGGGCTATATAGTGAGACCTGTCTCAAGAAAAACAAAACAACCCCCTTCCCCAAAACTAACAGACTAGCAGGGTGGCCTGGGATATAACCGCAGACTCAATCAACAATCGGGCCAAGAGCAGGACTCTGGCTGCTTGTGGTTGGAAGACCTTGAGGACTATGAATTCTCCCATTTACAACAAACCTGGGAAGGCAAAGTAAAACGAGTGTTTCTTTTTCCTGTGGCAGGACAGAACAAGGACTGTCCTTGCACTCTTCCGGACCTCAGGGTGTTTGAACACGCTCAGCCCATTCACTGAAGCAAAAAGCAGAACATGGCGGTGGTTGCCAGGAGAGGGAGTGACTGTGAGAGTCTGGTCAAAGGCACAGGATGAATAAGTTCTGGAGATAGATGTGACTCTAGTGACTACGGTGACGGTGGCTGAAAATACACTACCATCTACTTGAAAATCACCAAGAGAAGATCCAAAATGTTCTTATCACAAAAACCAGGAGAGTGAGATGATGGCTATGTTAGTTGGCTGAGTTCAATCACTTCATAATGTCCACAAATATCAAAGCAACCCTAAGGGTATATAATTTTTATTTGCCATTTATATCTTAATAAAGCTGGGGGGGGGGTGATAAGACCTGGATTTGGACCTTTGCTTGAGCCTTTAGGAGCTATATGGCCAGATATCAATTCCTCAATATCTCAGGATCTCTCTTCTCACTTCTATAAAATGGGTTCATGACTCCTCCCTCATTGAATATTAAATGACATCACAGTGCCTGGGACAGGAGCCTCACAAAGTAGGAGCTGGTGATAGAAAAGTGGGGTGACTTGGTCCAAATCACAGGGTGGGTCAGTGTGACGTGGGAAAGGTGAAGTCTGAACCCCTCCATCTCTCAACGCTCATTCAACAGTTTCCATGACGATGGATCCCCGCTGTCAATGAGTCTGCCGGATTTTGTGACATCCCTTAGTATATAAATTTATCTGAGGGCCATCATGAGATAATCAAATCATATGCTCTACTGTGCTTGCTCTTGGTGGAGATGTCATAAGGATTTGACAAAAATGACAAGATGTCAGTTCGGCTCCTCGGGAGCCAGACATCCCAAGTTCAGCCTGTTGAGATGATTCTTGCTTGTGACTCTGACATGGGGAAGTTACAGTCAGTTCCAATTGTTTGTGTCTTTCTAATTAACCCCAGAGACTCAACTCCAACTGCCCCAGATCCTTTATCCCTCATGGTCTTCAGCTCCTACCCTCGAAAGTTCCCTTGTCCCTTACCCCCCAGACCTGCGGAGTGGCAAAAATAGAGAAGCAGGGCCCCTATACTGGGGTGGGTGACGGACAGTTCTCTCTGTCGTGACCCTTTCTATGCAAGCTTCCTTTCCAGGCAGGGCAGAACCTTCCCTCTGCCTCTGTATCCAGTGTGTATGCACAGAACTGGAGGGAGAAAGACTAATTTTTGCAAAATCTGCACAAAACTTGGCCGAACTTATGTTTCCCTTGTAGGAGAAATGCTGCCGAGTGGAAATAAAATGCAGGATTCCTGGGCACTTCTATTACCTCTTCCTGTCATCAGCGGTGAGTGATGGCGAAAAGTAAGATTGCAAACGGAATCGCTTTCTTACTTTGCCCAGAACAAACCCCGCCTGGTGACAGAGCCTCCTGCAAATCTGCAGTTCTCCTGGGTGTCACCAACAACAGGAGCCGGGAGAGCAGCCAACACGGGGGAGAGCCGTCACCAAGCACGGGCCCCGGGGACCCATCCTTCACCCCAAGCAGGGGCCCCTCTGGACGAAAGGGAATCCAGTTTGATTTAAGAGGACTCATTTTTCTTTCTTGTTTTAATCACGGTGTAAAAACAATAATAAACCAGGCTTTACATAGTGTCTCTCATTGCCAGTGTATCACTGAACATTTTACAGATTTAATAATAGAGTTTCAGAAATAAATAACAGGGAATAATAATAGGAAGGATAAATAAGGTATTTATGGAATTGTATTGTGCTTTATGTGGTAAACAATTGCTCAGACAGCCGGCAGTGGGAAATTAAGATATTTGGAAGGAAGGAAGGAAAAGGGAGGAAAGAGCTACTTGCAGGTGAGGTTTGAGGTGAGCTGGGATGAGGCTCAGGAGTAGAGAGAATAAGGGCACACGGGCTGCAGAAGGCTCCCGAGCGGGGGTTCTCCTGCTGGGGACAGAGCTGGGAGCCACAGTGAATTAGCTGTCTCTGCAAGGAGGGGATGGCTGTCCTCCATTGGGCTCTCCAGGCACAAACCCCAGGAAGGGAAGGGCGTAGTGGTCATTCGGGATCAACCTCCGTCCGCATGGGACATAGGAGGAGACGGGATTAGGGAGACGTGTGCTTTGTGGCCAAACGTCTAGGGCTTTAGACCCCACCTGGCTGAGGCTTTGCATAGAGCTGTGCTGCTCTAAAATACCAAGAACAACTGCTGCCTGATCTTCTTGCCCCCTCCTCCTCCTCCTCCAAGAAGAAGAGAGTCTTCCTGGGGGATACGGTGCTATGTCTTCATGTCTCACAGTGACAGGCAAGGGACATTTTCTGGACACTATCTAGTCTAGAACGAGACTCTAGAAAAGAAAGGTAAGTTGCATAGAAACTTCTCTACTGGAGAGACTAGTCCTCTCAAAGCATGTAGCTGGTGCCAGGCTGAACAGAGCCGCGGGGTCAGAGGTAAAAAGAGGTGGTAAGAGAGACGAGACAGGGACCTGGCCCTGCTACCGGCTGATGAGAAACAATCAGGGTTTCTCAGTCTCCTGCTGTGTGGTGCCACCAGCCTTCCATGTGGGTGGAAGCCATCCTGGAATACTGACCCATATAACATCAATGGCCTGGGCCTGATCGTTACTTATCTGACAACGTTCTAAGGACTTTCCATGCACTGTCCCTTCTCTAGAGGTGAAAATAGACCCTGGGGCTAGGTAACTTGCCTGAGGACAGTAGGAAAGGGGAGGTTGTATTAG
This sequence comes from Hydrochoerus hydrochaeris, assembly GCA_004027455.1. Classification (NCBI taxonomy): domain Eukaryota; kingdom Metazoa; phylum Chordata; class Mammalia; order Rodentia; family Hydrochaeridae; genus Hydrochoerus; species Hydrochoerus hydrochaeris. The sequence continues at coordinate 300,913 of PVLA01001797.1, read as the reverse complement.
TGACTTTCTCACTGCTAAAGTGAAATACCTGACACCAGCAAATTAAAGGAGGAGTTTATTTTGATTCACGGTTTCAGTGGGTTCAGTTACCTGGTTCCAAGGCAGAAATGGCATGGCAGAAGGGCATGGTGGGAGACAGCTGCTCACATCATGGTGGTCAGGAAGGAAAGAGAGAGGGAGACAGGGAGAAAGAGAGACAGAGAGACAGAAAGGAGGAGCTAGGAGCAAAAATGTACTCTTCCAGTTCATTCCTCTTTTAACCAGGCCCTACCTTTGAATAGCACAGTCACCTATGATCTCTTCAGGGGATGCCACTGCTGATAAGTATAGCATCCCCAGGACCCAATCACCTTCCGAACACATGAGGCTTTGGGGGGCATTTTAGATCTAAACCATAACAGTGGCCAAATCCAGACCTGACCTCAGCCCCACTCAACATCCATTTGTCTCCGCAGGCTAAAGGTTTCTATAGAAGCCCAGGTGGAGCCAGCATTAAGTACAAGACGTCAGTGAATGTAGTTTTAGTCTCCCAGGCTGATTCTAGAGGCCACAGACCTCAGTGAGGTTGCCAGTACCTATCTGTCCACATTGCACCAGCACCAGGAGCTGACCCCACCATGCACAGCAGCTGGAGGCAGTCACTGCTGGGCAGACTGGTCATCAAGGCTTGGGCCTGACCAGCAGCAGGCAATCTGGGGTTGATATGGTCCTGTGGCTGCTTCCACTGGATTGCTCTCTTTTACCTGAGAAGATTCTAGACTCATGCAGCCTTGTAAGCAAGTGTTGCTCACCTCGCCAGCACTGTTTGTGGGCTTTAAGTTTATTAGCCCCCTTTATTGCTTTGCAAAGGCAGATCACAAACGCACAAAGAACAGGTCCATGTCCCAGGAGCCTCTCTGGTGTCTGGCTGCCGAGCAGATGATTAACCCTAAGGCTAGCGGTCAATGAGGTGAGAAGAGGCAGGAGCTGAAAGTTCATATTCGGCCACTATCCCTTCCAATTCCCAGTCCTCCCACTATGCCCTATATGTTTCATTAGCACTTACTATGTGCTGGACATTGGATGACCTTCTCTAGATAAGCCAGACAGAACTCCCAACTGCTCAAGGATTTCTAGAACTAACTGTAGATTTGAACCCAGCCAAACAGGTCAAGGGTCTGCATAGACCCCTGCATGACTGACATGCAAGAGTCTCAGCCCCCTCCTAGAAATGCCAGGGACCCTTGGTGAGTAGTGATTCAGGAGCTGGTGGAAAATGAGGCAGCCCACGAACCTCTCAGTCCCTGCCCCTGCCCCAGCCTTGGAACGCTGCTCCAAGATGATCACCAGACGGCACCCGCTCTAGTTCCTTCCCTGTCAGCGCTGACAGGCTGCAGCACAGCGGCCTCCTGCTGGGCCCAAGGCTTAGTATGAGTCAGACAACTGGTCTGCATTTTATTCTGCTTTAAAAGGAAAATCTTCCCACACGACTGACCCCAGGAGGCAGGTGCCCGCTGCTAGGGACAATGGGCAAGGACCAAGGCCACCTGGGCTCTCAAGTCATCCCCTCCCAGTCTGGTATTCTGCTTCCTGAGCTGGCCAGCCAGGTCTGCTTTGCCCAGGGTCCTATCTGGCCCTGTGGGGTATGCCATGAGTACAAACCTGAGCGTCCTTACCCTCTGGGAACAGAGAAGGGAGCCAGGAGCAACCACAAAGGAGGGGAATAAAAGCTGTGTTTACTGAGCAGCAGACCAGCAAGCTGTGGTGACATGGTGCCATCTATGTAGAGCCCGGTGTCAACAAAAGAGCTGGAGAGGGAACCAGGTCCTCACGCCAAACCCAGGCAGCTTTCACCCTTTGTTACAGGAGAGGACACCCACTGGGCAGCAACCCTCTGGATTGTGCCCCTGTTAAACCTCCTTTCTCATCACCAGCTCAGCTAACAGCGTGGACATGGGCTCTGCAGTCCCTATATGTCACCACCAGTGTAAATTTAAGACAAGGTTCTGAGCCTTGAAGACAATGACAGCAAAAATCTCAGGGAGCTTTGGGGGAATTTGTGAGGTTGACGAGTAACCCCAAACTTGACAGTGGCAAATGAGGTGCGGTTGTCTTCCACTAACTCGCCCTCTGGGCTCCCAGAACTGGGTGGGGGATTGGAGGAGCCACTGGTTAATCAGTGGTGGACCCTGGCCCACAAGCTCTGGCCCACAGTTCCAATCCAGCTCCACTGGACCTGTTTTTGTAAATAAAGTTTTATTGGAACACGGCTGCCCTCACTCGGTGACATATGGTTGGTGGCTGTTCGTGCTCCACAGTGGCATTTGAGTAGTTCTAAAAGAGACAGCTTTAGGCACCAAGTCAAAAGCATTTACTGTCTGGATTTTTAAAGAAAACATTTTCCAGACCCCTCCTTTAAAGCCCAGGGCAATCTGACGAAGCTTCCTTGAACCCAGGGCCAAGGTTAAGGCCCAGATCTTGGGCCTCCCAAGCAGGGTCCAGACTCACTCTTCACCAGTCAGCTGTCCAGAGGGTCACTACCTACTTTGCTGACCCCACCTTGGGTGTAAGGAGAGCTGATACCAGGAGGTAGATAGAGAAGTAGCCTCCAGGCTAGTTCAGGGATGCCAGGCCCTGACCCAACTGGGACAAGGAAGCCAAGAGGGGAGAGGGCAGATGTCCTGGGTGGGACAAGGCCGAGATGGTAACGGCATCCTTCTAACCCCACCCAGCTTCTTCTCTTTGGGGCGGGAGTAGAGACTCTTTCTCCCACAGGAGCCTGGCCAGGCAACCCCCGAGGTTCCCATCTGCAGATCATGGTAGGAACTGAGGGGTAGGAGACAAAGGGCCTGGGTGCCTGAGACACTGTAAGTTCTCAGAGAAAGGCAGCTATTACTGCTAATCACTATGGTAAGCCCCAGATGTCTCTCTGCCGCATTTACTTGCTGGTCCTAATCCAACCTGCTAAGAATGCAGAATAACTTTGCTCCCTTTTCTAAAGGACAACTTTCAAAAACACTGGAGGATCCTTGCATTGAGTCACCAACACAGCCCTATTAGGTTCCGGTATTTTTCATCACAGTGGAGTCACCTCCTGAGAAGTGATATGTTTCCTTGTCTCTGAGTTGAACCTAAACTCTGTTTAAAAATGTATATATAAGCCTACACTATATGTGGTAAACCTGTACAGCACACTATTGCATTAGAAGAACTTTTTGGATACATAGACATTTATCCACCTGACTAGAGGGGTTGAGCTCCGGGCTCGTCTTAGCTGTGCTGGGCATGGGGCTAAGAAAAGGGTGAGGTGGGTCAAAGTTGGCATCAAGGGTTTTGTTCACTTCATGCCTTTTTTAACCATAATTACACTTGTGTTTATATGACTTCAGGAAGTCACTCACCTCCTCCAGCCTCAGATGCAAAATGGAATTAAAGCCACCGCCTCGGGGGGCAACAGGGAGCCAACTGTAGACACACGGGTGGCCTCCTGAGCACGCGGGGTAGAGGTGTGCATGGAAGGGGAGGCCGCATCTGGGTTTGCAGGGCCGGCCTCTCTGCAGTGCAGCCCTGTACGGCTTTATGTGTACCTTTGATAAATGACTGTACTTTTATATTCTAATTGGTAACAGAAACAACACCTCAGAGGCCTGGGAGAAGCCCCAATTCCCTGCTCAAACAGAGAATAAAAGTGTTTCCAATGAGAGGAAAAGACTGTCATAGAGAAAAAAAAAATAATTTGCAGGAGTGCTCCGCAGCTGGGGTGGGGTGGGGCTGTTGTCTCAGTAGAACGGAGCACTTTAGATTGGACACCATCGGCTTTGCGTGTGGATCTGGGCAAGCATCGGGGATCCAGGAAACCGGAATAGGGAGGATCTCAAGTGGGGCACAAGTGTCCTTTTTTAATTTTTTATTTTATTTATTTACTATTTTTAGTGCTGGACAGGAAACCTAGGGCCATCACACTGAGCCACACCACACCCACCAGCCCTGTTTTTCATTTTTAAATTTTGAGACAGGGTTTCACCAAGTTTCCAAGTTACCCAGGCTAGGCTCCAACTTACAAATCCCCTGCCTCGGACTCTCAGAGTGTCAGAGTGCTGGGATTAAGGCTTGTACCACCACAAGTAGCCTGGGACATGCACATTTTTGAATATCCAAAGGGAGAGGGCCAGGATATGGCTAGATAAGGGAGCTGTCCAGCCTCAGTGGTCAGCAAAGACCGAACTGTCCCAGATGTGTTCGGTACCAAACCCAGCTGCCCTGATTGTCTGTAGCCCTTTGAGACATACTCTCCCCTGCTCTCACTCCAGCCTCTCCTTCCTTCAGCAAGCACTAGCCCTGCGGCACCTCACTTTCATGAGCCGGTCTTTAGTAAGAAAGTGTAAAGGCTGATTCCGCATTTAGGGTAGGCCTGGGTTTCTGCATACCTAGCAAGCTCCTGGGTCACGTGTGGACCCCTCAGAAGAGCAGCCAAAGGAACAATGGGTAGGTAGCCTGCTACTAAGAGCGTTGTCTTCAGTTTCAGTTAAGGGTTTAAGTCTTGGTTTAAGTTAGTGAACTTGAGCAAGTGTTTTAACTCGGAAATCCTGTTTTCATTTGTCCAGTGGGATAAAACGTTGTCATAGGATGGTAAGGGGAAAAAATGGTAGTTACACACTGTGAGCTCAGCAACAGGGCTGCAGAGGCCAGACAATAAACAAGGAGGTTTATGGCGTTACGGACAGGGGATCCTACTGGAGATTACGGTAGAGTGGGAGGAGGGATGCTCTCCAGATTACTGCCTCAGGAGTTCGCCCAAGCTCAGGCAGGGGACCCCGATGGCACAAAGATGGATTTCTGGGTAGCTGCACTACCCAGGGCTTCTTTTGCACTGTCCCAGCAGGGACAGAGCCAGGCAGCAAGTCCTGGAGACATTAAAGCTCCATGGCCTCGAGCCTGGCTTCAAGCGTGTCCTGGAAGCAAGTCTGTCCAGGGAGAAGCCAGCAGGCAGAGCAGAGCGTGTGACTGAGAGAGGAAGGAGGGCTCTGCCGGGTGACCAAGGCCCCCCTCCGCCTGCACTGCACCCACGCTTCTAGGTGGATTTCCCAGCGTGGGTAAGAGATCCGGTCTGCCTGTGGCCCGCCTGGGGGCGGGAAAGGAGGGGCACCTCCTGCATTGATTTATTCACCACTGGCCACTGTCTAAATCATGCCACCACTGTCACAGCCCTGTCTCCTGCAGCCTGAAAGGTGAGCAGCAGCATCACTGTTAGTACACGGGACAGCCAAAGGTCAGTGTATTGTGACTCTGTCTTAACCTGTTTAGTGTCACCTCATCTGAAGTGTGTGTGCGTGCGTGCGTGCGTGTGTGTGCACACTTCCATGTTACAGGGGTCCTGGGTGCACTAGTCTATGGACTGAAAACAGATGGGGAGCAAAGCCAGGTGAACCCCCCCAGAGGCAGGCCAGCCTGCTTGGAGCAAAGCCCTTACCCACATCTGGCTCTTCACAGAGCAGAATTTCTCAGGCTAGGCTCGGGTGACATTTGGGGTGGGATAGTCTGTGCTGTGGGGGCCATCCTGAGCTTCATAGGGTATGGAGTACCATCCCTGGCCTCTACCCACTAGATGCAGGAGCATCCTCCCACCCTAGTCGTGACGATCAGAAAATGTCTCCAGACGCTGGCTGCCAACTGTTCCCTGGGGACAAAGCCACTCCCAGTGAGAACCATTTCATGCATTTTCTCCACGGACCTAAATACCTGTAGAGACCATGTGGGCCGAGGGTCCGAGAGCTCGGCAGTGAGCAAGGGTTAGGCAGGCAGAGGTAGCCCGTGGCCTCTCTACGCGCTACCAGGAGTCAGTGCTGACAGCTTCTCAAACCTTTTGTATCCAGTATTTGTGCTCGGCCTGTCGGCCCTCCCAGCCTCCTTGGGCTTTGGGTGGAGAGGGAGCCAAGCTCCACATGCAGCAGCCCGCTCCCCCATACCACTTGCTTCTCCGGGGGCCCCAAGTTCCTGGGAAAAACATCTTTGGAACGGGCAGGGCTGGCGCTGGTGCTGTGAGTCCTTGGTGGAGAAGCCGGGGGATGCGGAGGCTGAGTGGGGGAAGAGAATGTTATCACAGAAACCTGATTTTTCTACACACTCTATCAGCTCCCCATCTGCTCCTTGATTAAATGTATCACCGCGCTCCCTCCCTCCCTGCCTGCCCGCTGCCAGGACGTCTCGGGAGCCCTGATTACATCTGTGGAGAGGGCCTCAAACCTCACAGATGAGCGGGCCTATCGATCAGCCTGGCAGCTGACGAGTGTTTTAAAATCTGGAGGAGGAGGGGCAGCAGAGCAGCCAGGCTGGGGTGGTTGGGGGGCTCTTACCCCCAAAGGAAAGCCCCCTCTATCCACCTCATCTCAATAAACCAAGGCTGGTGCTCAGATTAACATCAAGTATTGATTCCCTGCAAGTGCGCTTGGCTGCCTCAGTTTCCCTCTCTTTAGTGGAGGATGCAGGAGCGGGTGGTCTTAGAGTGGTCTCCAAAGCTAACTGTTTTCAGCCTGACAACTCCTAGCCTGGGCCCTGGGCCAGCAGCCCGGGCAGCCTCAGGAGCTTTTTACAAATGCACGCTCTCAGGCCCAGGTCGGGCCCGGGCTGGGCTGGCTGACTCGGAACTGCCTCTAACAAGCTCCCCAGGTACTTCTTGGGTACATTACCATGTACCAAGTGAGCCGACAGCTCCGTTCATTTGGCTACTTCAGAGATGAACATGTAAAGGAATTCTCTCAAAGGGAATGAATCACCACCTTCGCTGCCCTCGAAAAAATTTTCCAGAGATTTTCTTCCTGCTGGGGAACTTTTACCCTGTGAAGGATCCAGTTCTGAAACCCTAGCCACTCCTGAAGTTGGAGTCTGATGTGAAAATCTTCATTCAACCTATGCCTCAGCAAGCCTGGGAGTAAATCGTCAAGCAAGATTCCCTTCTTCGTCTCAGGGAGCAGTGGGAGTAGGCAGGCCCTTCCCTGCCCCTGAAAAATAAGGCCCCCTAAAGGGCAAGTCCCATAGTTTCCTATTCCAGCCTCTTACTTTCTCCTCACTGGAGTCAGGGGCTGCTCTAACAAACCACCAGAAACTCTGTGGCTTAAGGTGACAGAAATCAATTCTTTCGGTTCTAGAGGCCAGAAGTGTGAAATCCTGGTCTCCAGGGCTGCCTTCCCATGGGAGGCTCCAGGGAAGGGTCACTCCTTGCATCCTGCAGGTCATGGGGGATACATCACTATGGTTCTTCCCCCATGATCATGCAGTTCCCCTCTTCCCCTCTGTGATGTCAAAGCCCCTTTATCTTTTATTAGGACATTTGTGATGATCTTAGGATACATTTAGATAATCCAGGATAATCACATTTCAACATCCTTAATGATATATAAAAAAGATGATGTTCCCAAATAGTTGTAGGTCCCAGGAATTTAAGGGGGATATCTCTGGGGGGACTATTTTTCAGCCTAGCACACTCTTCAGCTAAGATGTGGTTTCCTTGTGGGATCCCAGGTGAGTTACCCCACTGAGCCTCAGTGTCTGGTCCAGGAAACTGGATCTAAAATTTCTTTAGGATGGGGCTGGGGATTTAGCTCAGTGGCTTAAGAGCCTGCCTGGCAAACACGAGGTTGTGAGTTAGATCCCCGGTACAAAAAAAGAAAAAAAAAAGTTAGAAAAAATTTCTTTAGGATGGTTTTGTGTTTGAGTGCTTAGTGCCTCCTGTGGGGCTTGCTTAGCACACATGGTTCCCCCACACACCCAGGACGCTCATTCTCAGTAGATCTGGGGAACACCTTTAAGTATGTGTATTTGTAACAAGTTGCCAGGTGACAATGTTCAGTCCCACTGTATTGAGTAAAACGCAGAAGTTAAGATGCCTAACAAATTCCCCCCTGCAAATACGCACTCAGAAAACCATTGGTGACTAGTATGGGTTAGATCTAGAGTGACCCCCCTAAGTCTCCTGTGTTCAGACATGGGGTTTTTGGAAGCTACTGAATCATGCAGTGTATCTTAGTTACTTTTCTCTTTGCTGAGACAAAATATCCAACACTCACAGGTTAAGGAAGGAAAGATTTATTTGGCTCACAGCTTGTAGAGGTTTCTGTTCATAATCTGCTGGCTTCAAGGCAGGGTGCATGGCAGACAGGCATCGCAGAGGAGAAACAGTTCATGGTGGGCAGAAGGTAGCAAGGCAAATGAGCAAGCAACAAGATAAGCCTCTTTCTGTCCCTTATATTGTATCCAGACAACTGGGATTAGAGTGGTGCCAAACCAATCAGGGGACCGCTTTAGTAAGCACCCATGTTTAACCCTAGCATCCTCAACCCTAGCACTGCACCATGAGTCAATCCCACACTCTAGATTCAGTCACCTCTGAAAAAGACCCACCTGTGGCTGTGTGAGGCCTTGTGAGGACAAGCTACACTCATTAGTGGATTAATCCACTGAGGAGCTCATGGCAGAGAGCACTGTTAGGAGGGGGGTGGAGGCAGGTCACTAGGGACATGACTTGGAAGAAACAGCTGGGGAGCTTGCTGGAAGCGGCACTGAGGGATTCCTGTGTAAGGGATGCTCTTCCTCTCTATCTCTGCTGCTTCCTGGCCACAGCGAGGTGGGCAGCACCCTTTCACCAGGCCCTAACTTGGAGCCAGCAACCACGGACTGAACCTCTCTTCCTTTAAACTGTGGCTGCTGAACACTGTGTTTCAGCAATGAGAAGCTCATACAGTGACCCGCCAATAAAAACGACATTCACCTGGACTGCTTGGAAGAAAGTGCAAGGCAAAGGCCAACTGGCCACTAGCAGTGACTTCCTTGAGTAGGACATGAGCAGGGCCAAGCCTTACTGCTGAGGGCCCACTACTCCACACGCTAGCACTGACCATAGCTGGGACCTGTACCAGGGCTGGGCCTTCCCTCTCTCTGCCTCAGTTGTCAAGGGATGCTTTGGATATAAACAACAGCCACCAATCCTGCATGTACCAGATGCCAGTGAAGACAGAGTGACCATCCCTTCTGAAGGAGGCCCACAGAAATGGTGATGACCAGCAAGATCCTGGGAGGGAAGTGAGTTTCCCACCAGCTCTGGAACGATTGGGGTCTCCAGGCAGAGGAGCAGTGTATGTGGCCCTGTGGACTTGAGGGTGTCAAGGGACTGTGTCCCAGAGCTGAGGTTCAGGAAATGGGCTAGAGACCTCAGTAGCTCCAGGAAGAGAAAAGCTTTTCTTTCCTTGTCATTTTAGAGAGATGACATGTAGCTGGTAGAGAATGTGGGCAACATTATGAGACTTTCTTTGGAGAATAATTTGTTGGACTTTGGGTTAGGGGAAGATGGCCCTGGTGGCTGTGAGATTTGGGAGAGAAAGATGCTAGACGCAGGAAGATCAGTCAGGCAGCTGCTAAAAAATCTAGGCAACAGGTGACCAGGGCCGGGACTAAAGCCCATGCTGGGCATTCATCTGGCATGATGGATGAAGGCTTTGGCCAACGAACAAGCAAATATCAGTTGAGCCAGTTTCACCACATCTGAAGAGAGGTGACCTTGAGGACCCCTTAGAATAATGTCTGGGTGTCCTTGAGCAATTCACACTTGCATTCTTCTTTGGGGGCGGCATACCCACTTTCTCAGTACCTCTGCTTTCCTTCTGCCCTCTTGGAGAAGCAGCACCTTCTCCGTGATTACCCAGTGTGGGTTTGGCTCCACATCCCCTCCCAGATGGTAAACTGGCTAATTTCTGTGGGGATTTTTCTTTAACCCAGGCATGACACAGGCTTTAAATCAATTTGAAATCCATTGTCTACAGATCCACATGGAGTGGGTCCTTGGAGGATAGGGACCAATTATTCTCATCAGTCAATGAGGGCCGGATAAATACGATGGGCTTGGAGTATGGAGAAAGAGTTAGGAGGTCAGGGCTACCCCGGAAAGCACAGTGTGGGGGTACGTGGATGCTGGCTGGCTTCCAGGGAAGAGCCGCCAGCACAGATCTGAGAGGGAGAGAGAAATGGGAGAGCCAGTTACAGGGCTGGGTATGACCAGGGTGGGGGAGGACCCACAAGTTCAGGGATTTGGGCCTTTGCCGTTAGGTTCACTCTATTCATTAAACATATGAAGTTGATGAAGTAAGGAAGAAAGGGGCAGAGGCCAAGAGGGGTGACAATAGCATTGCTGCTAGGCACAAAGAAGGTCAGGGGGACTCATTAGCAGCCATTTGCAGCTTGCTTTGGAGCTCAAGATCACCGAGAATATTTATGAATAAAATCAATCTTGCCCCCAGTGCAGGGCGACAAGCCAAATTCTCCAGTTCCATCTTCCTGTCCAAATGGCTCTCTTCTCCTTCAGAATATTGCTTTGTAATAGAGCCCATCCTTGCCATCCTTCCTCCCCGAGGGAGGCTTCCCATTCATCTGCCCTAAGGAGGGGACGTGGACAAGGTGTTAATGTGGCATTGTCCCAGCCAGACCAGCAAGGCATGAGGTAGGAGGGAGAGCTTCAAGGATGAGCAGCAGACTCGCACATCTGCTTCCATTGTGAGCAGAACAGAAGACACAGCCCCCCTTAATGTACCCCTCAGCCCAAAAAAGGATCACTTCTCCTTGATGACCCAGTCAGGTAACCGGAGGTGATGGTTCTCTACAGCCAGAGCCCAGTCAGGGGACCCAACTTAGCCAATCAGAAAAGCCAAGATTTCATCAGGTGATTCAGTATGGCCAATCCTGATCGCCAAAGTCTAGTCAGGTGACCAGGTCTGGCCAATCAAACATTCTAGCTCTGACTTTGGTATTAGTAGCCAAGAGACACAAGGACAGTTTAAAATTCTTTACAGTGGCCTATGGGAAAGTAATTATGTCTAGTGTCTATGGAGGAAAAAATGTCACAGCCTCACAGATTCTGCTGTCCAACTTCCAGAACCTCCTTGCTCCTAACTTTCTAAATTTTCTGTTTATCCTTTTATCAATGCCGTATGCCACAGTATGCTACCAGAGGATTCCCTTAGCCAATGATTCTGCCGCTTGCAACCAGAACCCGGAAGGACTCCGAAGGAAGTTCTTTAAAGTCTGGAAAAGGAAGAACACATTCATGTGGAGGGCAAAATGAAGTGTCCTTCACGGGCCCGGAGGCCGCCATGAGACGCTGAGCTCCTCTCCAGAAGTTTCCGGTGCACTGATTCCTTCCTGGAGGGTAAATATTGGAAAGCTGACTTCAATCCCCCTTTGTTCTCCTAAAGAACTCAGAGCTCTTTTATGCACTGATCATGCTTGTGGTCCTAACGCTACTAAGATACAGGCTGGGGAAGCTAAACTGAGGTCACAGCCTGTGCCCACAGCAATCAGAGGTGGCATGAAGATTAGCAGCAAGGTGCTCTCTCCCCTCCCCAAGAGCAACGGCCTGGCCTTGTCTGCACAGCAGTGAGCCCAAAGGGGTCAGCTGGGATGACTTCTAGCCCCTAAAGCTTTTGAGCTCTGACTCTGGGTCTGGTATCACTCCATACACTTTTTATGAATGAATCCATTCAATTCTCTCCATGGATATAGGTAGCAGCAGTGTTATTGTCTTTTTTTTTTTTCTGTGTTGGGAATTGAGCCCAGGATCTTTGCACTGAGCCATATTCACAGCCCTTTTATTATTTTTATTTTAAAATAGAGTCCCACTGTGTCACTGAGTCACTCAGGCTGTACTCAAACTCATGATCATCCTGTCTCAGCCTCCCAGAGTGCCAGGATTATAAGTGTGCACCACCACATCCAGTTTATTGTCCCTATTTTACAGCTGAGAAAATTGAGGCCTAAGAGGGCTTATCCATACCTATCCAAGTAATCCAGGGAGTACATGCTGGAAATTGCAGGGAGCCCTTGGGAAGAAGAAAAAGAGGCCTTGAGCAGCGTGTCCTGGAGGAGGGGGAGTGGTGATGAAAAGGAGGGTCCCCCACCTCCAAAGATGCTCTGTAGACTGGAGGGGTTTGCACCAGGCCTCAGGCTGTCTTCCCTGCTTATCAGAGCCCCGATGTGGGTCACTCAACACGTTTAACTAATGATTTATCAATTCTTACTTGGCTGTGTGATCGGTACTGTCACCCTGTGATGGCTGGAGTCTGAGCAGGCTTGTGCTGCCTGCACTCTGGACTTGCACTCTTGGCTCTCACCTGGAGGGCACACAGGGGCCTGGGGTCCTGAGCCCTGGCAGGTGGTCACGGAGGACATGGCCCTAGAGCTCAAGCCCCTGCCTGCTCCTCCCAGCCTGCAGAGAGGGTCTCACCAGAAGGACCCCAGGCTTCTGCCTGGGACTTCCTTGCTTTCAGGGTAGAAGGGGGAAGAAATAAACATCTGAGTCAGAGGATAGGCAAAGTCACAGATGATGTGATGCCATGTGGATCCTCCCTGTCCCTTAGAACCTAAAGAAAGTCACCTGGGTCCCTTGCACACCCAAGGAAGCCCACGCCCATGTCCTTGAGGTTCCTCTGGCACTAGAACCCTGCTTGCATGGATTTGATTTCCTTTCTAAACTGAATGCCACCCACTGTTCCATTCGTGTTGTCTGTGTCCTGGGCCACACCGCAGTCAAATCCCTTCTTGGTTCCTGCAAATGAAAGAAAGAATAGCTGTGGTGCTGCTCCCACCTTTTGATGCCTTTGGGTTTGCGGGGAAATGGAGGAAGCCTGCAGTTCCTTGGCCACTGAGCCCTTTCACCAACACAGCAGCACCATTGTCCATTGGTCACTCCGTGCCCAGGAGGGCCCCACCTTCCTGTTCATCTTGCCACCTCCTCCTTTTATTCACGTTGCCAACCTCTTCTTCCCCTCCGACCCCCAGGCTGTAACTTTCCTATATGGTGCAAAGAAATGCACCTTTCCCAGACAGTCACCCTAATGCCAGGCCCAGCTTTATGTCTCCCAACCCATCAAGGCATTCAGAAAACAAAGGCAAGGCCTTCATGGGACAGGGGAGAGAGCAGCTGTGAGTGTAGGCAGGGAAAATGCCTCTCCCTGGACAGCATTTCATTTAGTTTCATTATGAACCCATAAGATGAGAGCCACGTGCTGCAGGGCACAAAGTGGAGGCTCAGAGTTTGTCACTGTCCAGGGTTCACCCAGGCAGAGTAGCAGAGGCCAGATACCTAGTCGGGCTGGCTTCCAGAAGCTCCCACTGCATTGTTCAGCTGCCAGGAAGAAGCCAGGCTGTTGCAGGATGTGTTTAGGCAGTGCTGGGGGCAGCTGAACCCTGAGAACTGACCTTTGCTGCCCACGAGAGAGCAGTGCCCTCTAGGTGGTGTCCCAGTGCTGAGGGGAGGCATCTGCTGGAAGGTAACAGTGAGCTACAGAGTGATGCCAGTGAGGAGGATCCGAGGTCCAAAGAGAGGGGCTGGGTGATGGGATGGGTGAGAAACCCCCAGCATGAAAGGATGAAGACTGGTAGGAAGGACAAGACAGAAGGGACGTGAGCCAGGAGGCAGCCCAGAGCTGCACACCTGTGCCGAGTGTGCCAAGTTCGGATGCCCTAACGTCATCCTGTGGCTCCAGCCCCAGCGTGTGGGGCTGGACACCCCACTCCACCTTCCTGATTCTCAGTTTCCCTGCGGTCACAGCAATCTCTAAAACTAACAAACAGACCTGGTGCCCCGCTGCCCTGCCCTGGCCATGAGAGCTCCTAAGCAGAGCTGTGCAGCTGCCCTCCATGCTTCTGCAGCCTGGCTGGCTCCAGGCCTCCCTGGCTGTGTGAGTGTGTGGTGGGGCTTCCAGATTCATCTTTCACCCGCCTCGCTCCGGGCCACTCCCAGCAAATGAAAAACTCACGGATCAATGCCAGAAAAATGACCATCTCCACTCACCCTTGTCAAGAAAGCAGCTTTGGGGGAATTTACCTAGGGAAGCTCAGGGGGGCTGTTTGCTTAAATTCTTTAAGTTCTGTCTTCTCATGGAGTGTACTTCTCAGAGCTCAAGGCCAACACATTCATTTATCTGTCACCAGCACTGAAGCAGCCACAAAATACTGAAGTGGCCATTAGGGGATGGGGGTAGATGGAAGCGTGGTGGCAGAGCCCAGGGTACGTGCTCCCAGCTGTAGGTCTGGGTACACTCCTGGCTCCCCAGCACTAATGTACCTCTGCATTAGACAGATCATTGCATACTGCACTGAAAGCCCAAGTCAGGATTAATGGCTGGGCATTGTGTGGCTTTTCATCTCCGGCTTGTGAATATACATTAGAGCTGTGTTCACGCCACCGCTAGAGTTAAAGAGCTGCCGACACCTCATTGAAGACTTGGAGAAAAGCATCCAGCTCAGAACCAATTTGCCTCCTAGGCCCATCCCTGCATAGCAGGCTTTTTCTCCAATCTCCTTGCTTACGGGTATAATTAACATGGTGAAGAAAGAATCCCGGCAGAACAAGGGATCACAGGGCTGAGCATACACTGTCTTCTCAGTCGCTTGGGTTAGAATCCTAGCTCCAGCAAAAGCTCTGTGACCTGGGAAAAATTATTCAACCTTTCTGAGTCTGTTTTGCAGCAACAATAAACCTTTCCTCAAAACCTGTGGGGAGCTGAGGGGATAACCTGGGTAGACTGTTCAGACCTTGGCCTGCAGTTGGTTACTTCAGCTTGGGTTCCAGGTAGAAGCAATATAAACTTACTGCTCTTTCCTGCCGCATCCTTCCAGGGTAGGACCCTGCCATTGGTCCTCACTGGAACAAGGGAAAAACCCAGAGCTAAGCTGAGACCTTAGGTGCTTAAGAAGCAAAGTCTACCACCTGCCTTCTTTAGAGCAGCAGAACCAACAGGAGGTTGTGTGTGTGTGTGTGTGTGCACGCGCACACGCGTGCATGTGTGGAAATACATTTATTACAAGGGGCTGGCTCACATCTTTACGGAGCTGAGAAGTCCCAAGATCTGTAGTTAGCAAGCCAGAAACTAGAGCCCAGGTGAGCCCAAGGCGGAGTCCCAATAAGGATTTGAAGCCTGAGAACCAGAAAAGCCCATGAAGCAGGTTTTTCCCTAAGAGCCTATAGCTCAAGACCCCAAGAGCCACGTCTCCATCGAAATCCAAAGCTGAACAAGACCAATATCCCACCTCTGGGTGCCAAGTGGGACCAGCCCCCTCCTACTTAGCATTTTCTTCCATTCAGTCCCTCAGCTGGTTAGACAAGACCCACCCATGTTAGGGAGGACATCTATCCCATCTGGATCCTCCCTCTGCTTTTGTGGACAGTCTATAAACAGAAGAGTCTGGCCTAAGTCAGGTGCGATGCTCAGCCCTTCAGAGCTGCCCAAAATGCCTTCTTGAACTGACTCGAGCCTGTTGGCCCAAGCACGCTGCTTCATCTCCCTCACCTGACTGTTGACTGTGGACTCCGTGGCCATCATGTGGCCTTTTCAGTAGCAGCAGAGATCTGATTCCTTGCTGATGTAGGCCTGGCGTGCCCTGCCTCCACCTCTCTGAGAACTGTCCTAACAGCATTTAAAGAAAAATCCCAGAGTTCTGAGTCCGGATCCTTCTTGACTCCGAACCGGGATGGGTGCTTCTAGCCCTAGGGCCCTAAACCCCATCGACACTTACAGAGTTTAGGGAAATGTAAGGTGACTCAGCCTTTCCCACAAAGGGACCCTCATAAGTGGCCCCGAAAGCAAGAGAAGTGATGATGGGGAGAGAGACATCCGAGGAGAACAGGCACTGCCTTACTCCAGCGTGTGCCACGTTCAAACCGGCATCCCCACAGACTCAGGCCAGGCCGCGGGGGAGGGTCCTCGATTGGGGGTTTTTCCCAAAAGCTGACCCTGTGATAAGGAACTAGTAGTGGATAGAACTGGGCACAGGCGTTTGGGGACCCATCACATACGGGAGGGAGGATGAGCCCAGCAGTGGAGAAAAAGCACCAGAGGGAGCACTAGTGAGCAGGAGTCCACGGGAGGCAGCTGAGACTCCTGCAAAGAGCCTCTCTCAGGCTCCGGGCCATCCCTCAGGGAGGGGTCTCTCCCTGGACTCCTTTCCCCTTGGGCAAGGGCTTCCCCTGCAGAGTGGGGTAACCTTCAGCGCTTGCACCTGCTCCTTGCTGAAGTGCAGCTTCTGGACATGAGGCTAGGATCTCCCTGCAGGTGGTCACTGCGTAAGAGCAAGGGGCACTGCCTGGACACTGAGGCCTGTGCCAGGGAAGCTGCAGAACCCCTCTCACATTCAAACAGGTGGCTAGGGGTTCATTTGGGACCTTTGGGCTGCCCTGAGCAGCCTGGACACAGGACGTTCTAGGTCAGGCTCTCTTCCTTGTGGTCTCCACTGGCCCTCCTTAAATTGGGTAGCCTTTCCCACGGTCACCCTAGGGACACTGTGTCTCCTAGGAAGGGCAGGAAAGCTGGAGAATGCTGAAATCCAACCTCTGCAGACCAAGGGGAAAGGAAAAACAGAGAAGGAAGAGTCCTTAAAATATCCCTCAACTGTTTCAGGATTGGAGAACTGCACTAAATCTTGAGAAAAAGGAGTAATTACGCTGTCAGCAAAGGTGATATAATTTTTAAGACTCAGTTCCACAGCCGTAATTTTTCCTCATCTTCCCCGCATCTCACGGGGATTTAGGGGCCAATTACCTGTCAGTTTGCTGAGAGGCAAACTGTTCCTAGGTAGGCAGCCATCACCCGTCACAGCTTCCCTAAGACTCACTTGACAGCCGGGTAGCTGGGCCGGGAGCCGGCAGTCGTGAGGGGTGCGCGGTCTGCAGCCATGGCAGAGCAGGGTGGCATCCCTGGAGCCCGAGGGAGGAGGCAGGTGCAGCACTCTGCTCTTGTCCCAGCCAGGCCAAATCAGCCAGAGGTTTGGAGGGAGAATGAGGAGAGAAATAAGTGCCGGGTCTCTGGGTAGAAAACATCCTCTAGCAGAATCCAGAATGTATTAGGCTGTTTTCTGTTGCTATAAGTGGATACTGCACACTGAGTAATTTGTAAGAAAAAAAAAGGTTTATTCAACTCACAGTTCTAAAGGGTCTGGGAAATTTAAGATCAGTGGCTGTATCTGATAAGGTCCTTCTTGTTGGTGAGGACTTGGCCGAGTCTCAAGATGGTGCCAGGTAACATGTGGTGACAGGGCCTCTAGGTCAGGTCTCTCCTCTTCTCTTCACACTAGTTCTACTGGAAGATGGTGGCAGTTAACCTCACTTACCAAATGTCTCACCCCCAAGTACCATAGTCAAATTAAGTCTCTACCTCACAGTTGTGCTATGGGGGTGCACGACTTGTCAATATGAGCTCTGCTGTGGGCACTGGAACCACGACTCTGGGTCGTTGGGAAGTAGGGATCTTCTGGTAGATGCTGACCCCTTCCCGCCTAAGGTGGGGCTTCTGCACAAAATGAGGGGTAAGGACAGGCAAGCACACGAGGGTTCTGCAGCTGGGACAGCCCAAAGTGAGCCTCAGTGGCCTTGGGCAGTTTCTCAGCCTCTCTGTACCTCTGGACTAACGCTGGGTCTGCGTCGTCAGGCTGTAGCCCTGCTCTCATTTGGTGCCTGATTACCACCAGAAGATCTTTTGGTGTCTCTTAAATACTTTGGCCAACAGGGAGTTCAGTAGGCAGAGTGGCAGCTCGCATTTACTTTGGACTACTTGGCTGACTCTGATGGAGTCAGAATCTCTTCTGTGGTGTCCACTCACTGATGCCACTTAGTCCTCAAGATCTCTCACCAGTTCTTTGCCAGGCTGTAGGGCTCAGCTGTCCCCACCAGCAACCCCTTCCTTACCCAACTCAAGGGACCCACTATTAATTACTCCCACGACCCACAGGCTCTGAGAAACACACAGTTTCTACTTTGCCATAAAAGTCTGGACACTCCTGGAGAGGGGAGCTAGCCCTGGCGTGCTCTGCCTGCCTCCTGGACTTAGGGCTTTGCTGAACATTAGTGGAAGCAGCTCATCTTTGACTCTCTTCTTTTTTGCCAACTCCCAGGAATTTCCTTGGAGCTTCTCTCTAAAAGAATGCTACTCCAGAGGCTCAAAGAGCTCTGCTGTCCTCCTGGCCTGACCATCTACCTGGTGTGTTCCCATTCCAGCCAGCAGAGGACGCTGTGTTCCATGTCCTCAGGACTACCCAAGGACTCACGGGTTGTTTATGAGAACTGTGAATTCTGAGATGGATGCCGCATGGTCTCTGCCCTTTAGGGACCCTTTGTCCAGGAGTGTCTCATCCACAGGTGGGCCTCAGTGCCCATACCCAAGCGGTCAGCTCCAAGGCTGTTTTTGGCAATGTCTCTGGGGCCGCACTTTCGGCCCTTTGCGATGGAAACATCCGTCAGGTAGCCAACCATACCACCTTTCTTTTTTGTTTGTTTGTTTTTGTTTGGTATCAGGTATCGAACTCATGACCTTGCACTTGCTAGTCAAGCACTGTGCCACTAAGCCATATCCCCAGCCCCATACCACCTTTCTTTTTTTTTTTTTTTTAATAAAAATTTTATTTAAAGAGGGGGGCAAAAAAACAGAAAAAAGGGTAGAAACAGTACAGAATTTAAAAAAAATAAACAGTAAGAAATCACTGGTTGATAAATTACATATTGTCTTCTCAGATATAGTTGTTCAAGTTACAAAATTAAAGCATACAAGTGGACATTCAAACAGTGAGGCTGCAGTAGTTCTGTTCAACAAACAAAAACTCAGCAACTTGGTTATCAGTCCTACACATTTAAACATACATGCAGTTATATCCTTCAGAGCACTTTCTTTTCCTCCTTTTGCTTTTTAAGTCCATTATCTGTTTAGTTATGTCATGTTTCAGGTTGCTCAGTACCTTACTAGTATGTGTTGTTGTTGTTATTTACTGTTTAATCAATTTGTATAATTCTGTTGCTTTGTTTTTGTGTTTCTTCTCATCCATTCCTCATGGATCAACTTTGGGGGAGTTGGGAGTTTTGGGGGGTATTGTGTTACTTTGTTATCTCTCTTTTTTTCAAATTATTATTATTATTATTTTGAAGGTAGTAAAATACAGCAGAACAAGACAGAACAAAGCCAACTGAGACAGTGTAGTGAAATTGGTACAGAACCTCACAGCAGGTTAGCAGGATAACAGTAATACATACAATAGTATATCTCGTTTTCTTCAAAATAGTTGTTCTTTCAACAGCAAAATGGAAGGAAATACCGAACTTATAAAAATAGAATATTGAATAGAGCAATACCATTAATCAGAAGAGAGCAAAACAGTGATAAAGATATTTGCCTTCTAACAGATGGTAGAAGGAAATCCCCCATATTTTCTATATTGCATATGTTGATCCTCCCAAGAGATACTCAGATCTCTGGCTCCCACTTGCTAACTGGGGGTGGGGGGTGGATGTTTGATTCTTAGCCTGTGCACCAGAAGGTTCATGGCCGCTTACCAGAGTGGTGAGCTGGCTGCTTGTTTTCCCAGCATTCCAAGTTCCAACATAATGTACCACCTTTCTTGAGAGCAGTGTTGTGATTCTTGTCACTGATCCATGGCCACTCAGACTGAGGTGCTCACTGAAGGATCCCTTTCCCCCTGGCTGGACTTTTTCCCTCAGTCAGTTTTCCTATAGAGGGGACAAGATACCCAACACCTGCAACTGCAAGGAGCGTATATTTAAAATTTGGCTTACATTTCAGAGGTGCAGTCCATGGTTGGCTGACTCCAAAGCAGAAACATTATGACAGAAAGCTGTAGGGAAGCAAAATTACTTAGTTCATGGTGACCAGGAAGCAGAATACCAGAAACAAGGGAATTAGAAACCAGATATAAATCCCAGACCCACACCTCTGTGACCCACTTAGACATACCCAAAAATATGTCCTACTAAGCAACTCTTGTTTGCCCCTAAATAGCTCCCAAGCCAATTAGGTTGCCAATTAAGCTTAACTGTTGCAGTGATATTTCAGTGATTTTCATGGAGCCTTGTGAGCTGACAGTTTGATTCTTGCTCTGCAGCTGAGCTGCTGGGCCTGTGGTCCAACCTGGAGGGGCCATATCCTTTAAGATGTCTACAGGATGAAAGAAACAGGCTTCTGCCATAGAACTTCCTCCAGGCTCATTCTGTGGTTGGCTATTTCCCCACCCCCACCACAAAGATTCACATATTGGAAGCTTAGTCTCTGGGATGACACTGTTGAGAAGTGGTAAGTACTAGTGATAGGTTCTTATGTCCTGGGATGGAGCATGTGCCCAGCAGGTAGTTCTAGTAGGACTCTTGAATCCTCAAGAGAAGGTTGATCTAAAAGGATGGAGTCCAGCTTCACTCAGACTCAGTCTGAGCTGCTGTCTAGGTTGACCAGAAGGTCCTTTACTGACTAGCCAATATCAGGGCTAGAAGAACTGTGTAACAAACACCTGTATAAGCTGGAAACAGCCACTGTGAAGGCCACATAGCGAGCCAGAGAATGAAGAGACAGGCCAAAGGGCCATCACTCCTACTCTCTTCCTGTGTTGCTGGGCTGCTGAAACCCTAGTGGGCATCTGTTCCATCTTCTGGTTTGTGATCTATTATCCCTCTGCCTATCCTATTCCATTTCTAGGCGCTCTCCCTGGTTACGGCCATCTCCTCAGACCTCAAGAGAGAAGGAGAAAAAGAACAAAAATGCCGTCCATCTGAAAGGAAGCTTCTTTCTGCAATCTCTTCTCAGTTCCACCCTTCAGCTACTGCCTAGGAGAGGCAAGAAAGCCTAGATGTCTGGGAAAGGTAGGGGGCTAGAAAAGACACTCACAAGCTAGGCATGGGGGCACAGAATCAGGAGGGGCCAGAGCTAGGAGATTAGAGAGGTGCAGTTTCCCTCCACCCCCGCCCACCCAAGGCGCCACATACTGCTGGGGTTTACCGGGATGCGATGGGCTCCCTTTTCTCCTACAAGCAAGTTTTAGGGAAAATTTGCATGTGGTGGGTGCTGATCGTCTCCCACCTAAGGCTCTTCCCTCCTCGGAGCCGTGGACAGTTGAACCCTTGTGTGTGTTCCTATCCCCAGCTGACTGCTCGTGACCTCCACGGCAAGCGTCATGACCTCAGCCTTCCCGTCAGTCAGATGCACAGAAGCAGCATCAGCTCCGCTGATGGAGCGATTTCGATGAGACGGGGGAAGCCGCTTTCCTGGCTTCAGACATGCTCTCTCAGTTGTGTTGTTTCTATTTTTACCGGAGGGCAGAGGGTGAGGACAGTGCACCCACAATCTCCACTTCTCACGTCTCCACGTGTTGGATCTCAGCCACGGTGGGGCCCCCCAGACTTCTGGGACGGGAAGCAAGGTAGGGATCCCTTGCCCGCACCTGACAGCCGGCCCCACTCCTAAGAATCATGGGAGTTGGGTGTGTTAATGCCGTTCATGATCTAGGCAGTTGGGAAAATAATTAAGTGCTAACTTGTCATTTTTTTAATGAAGTTCTAGAGCTAGAGATTTATAATTGCTAATGAGCCAGGCTAATAATTAGTTGCTGTATAATAAGGATGATGATCACTCAGACAGAGGTAGAGAGAGCCAGGCTCGGGCCTAATTTTTCTCCTGTAATTATGTGACATGCCCAACTGCCTGGAACAACTGTCACCCTTCCGTCCTCTGCTCCCGTGCAGTCCCAGACTCCCCCGGTGCTGTCCCCAGCCCCCTGCCCCACCCCAGCCTCAGAACCCCAAGGGCCCAGTGCTTCCTGCCACCCAGCCACTGTCCATTGCCTGCCTCCTCTGCTGTCCTGGTGGCACAAGTCAACCTCCCCTTCCTTAGGGCAGGGGGCAGAAGCCAAGCCCAGAGTGTAACCTGGAGGGGACCCTGTGTCCACTCTGCTTCTGCCCTGCACTCCACCTCCGGTGGCGAATGGGTGCTCCTTTTCTCTTTCACAGTGGCTTCAGCCGGAGGGAAGCTGGCAACAGGAAAGTGTCACAGCAGAGGGGCCTGGCGCACTGTGTGGCAAAACCCTCAGCGGAGCCGTGGGCAAGGGAGGAGCCAGCTCAGAGGGGAAGCCGCTGTCCACGGCGACCTTCCTGGTGTCTCAGGAGTGGAGCAGAAAGCGTTCCAGGTGAAATGCCATGGACATGGACATGTAATCATAGGCCTGGGCGAGCCACCCCCAACAGTTGGGGTCCCAAGTGTGCCTCAGTGGAAAGTGACAGACTGGGACCAAGATGACTCAGAAATTCTCCAGCACAGAGCCTCTAAAGATTGCTTTGACACTGGTTGGAGGTGGAGGTGGGGGTTCAGGTTGGAGAGTGGGGGGTTAAGAATGTGAGAATACAAAGCTGTTGCCTCCACTCCCTTCTGCAGTGTTGGAACCTACTGTAGGGCACCCCCCCACCCCCCGACACAGGACTCAGAGCACAGGACAGCAGAGAAAACACAGTTTCAGGGAGACAGCGAGGGAGCTCGTCAAGACAGGCACGGAGGGAAACCTCTGGCATTTTCTGTGTCTCCGCACCTAGAACATGTACCTATACTATTTGGGGTAGACCAGATGTCTACCTCAAACCTGTGCCTTTATTCTTGGTATTTGGTATTTATTTTCAACTGAAGAGGTAAATAGAAGCCAGAATTAATTCGGTATTCTGTGGTGAGAACAATTATCACCTCACCCTCTCTGCCCATATTTTCTATAGCCTTCTAAGGTTAAGGGGATTTTCTACGACATGGCTGGGGAATGAGTGAGAAAGCAGAGACATCAGAGCGACATGAACTTGATGTGGGGTCTGTAATAG
Organism: Hydrochoerus hydrochaeris; assembly: GCA_004027455.1. Classification (NCBI taxonomy): domain Eukaryota; kingdom Metazoa; phylum Chordata; class Mammalia; order Rodentia; family Hydrochaeridae; genus Hydrochoerus; species Hydrochoerus hydrochaeris. The sequence goes on along the minus strand of PVLA01001797.1, from coordinate 278,271 downwards.
AACTCGGAGAGTCTGTGAACTTGGAGGTGGGGGGAAGAACGCATCCTTATTTTCATTATCTTAACTAAAATGTATCACTTTCTTTATGAATATAGGCAAACCCCACAGAAATGTGAACAGCATTTAAGACTTTCGCACAAATGGAAAACACCAATATTTTCATATCTTGTTACAGCTGTGGCAGATATCTCAAAATATTGTTTATGCTCGACACTATTCCAAAATTATAGCCGTCATTAGAGCTGCTGCTAGACCTTGTTATTTAACATGTTAATAAAAGAACACATGAGTTATTATACATTCAGTTTTTAAAATACAAATTACTACAGATTTAAAAAAAAAATAGTTCGATAGCTGGGTTTCAGTCTAATTGCTTTCCCAGGTAAATCTCTGGATTTTATTCTCCTTCCTCCTCCTCTCCACCTCAAGTTTAAGATGCATGCTTTTCTCCTACCATTGCATCCTAACAAGGGCAGGGAGGGACTTCTGACCAGGGCTGACAGCTTCCACTGGAAATCTGACCTAGAGGCCAGAACTTCAAGAAGGAGGCTATTGAGCAGCCCAGAGGCTGGGAAGAAAACAGCAGGAGGGAGAGGGCTGGGTCTGAGGCTCCAACCCTCTTGGCTTCCCACTCACCCCCAGGATGGTTCCGGATGGTTCCCCAGGGTGTCTGCAGATCTAGGCTGGGGACTGGGTGGGCGGAGCCCTAATCAGAAGCTGTACTGCTGGCCCCATCAAGGTTAGGTTCGGTGCCTGTGACCGCATGCTCAGCCAGAAGGATACAGAAGGAAGGTTCTTTGGAGTTCAGAGGACTGTTTGAGGTATGTTCAACAATTACAGTGAACGCTTACATTTTATTTTATTTTTGCAGTCAAAGACACATTGCCAGTCTGAAATCCCAGCACTTGGGAGGGTAAGGCAGGGGGATTTCTGGGAGTTTGAGGCTGCGGGGGGGCGGGGGGAGAGGGGCTACAAAGGGAGACCCTGTCTCAAAAAGACACACACACACACACACACACACACACAAAGACACATAGCTTACAATGGCCCTCAACACCACCCCCGCTTGGCTCACTCACCCCGTTTCTGCCTCTTTCTGAAGCAGGGAAATTGCCTTTCGTGCAAATCTTTACAAACCATGGTGAATGGTGCTGAGTTTGGAGGGGGAGGCGTGTGAAGACGTGACAGCATGTCCTTGTCCACGTTATACACGGGGCCTGCACACGGGACTCTGGCTCTTCTTGAAAATCGAAATGGCTAGGGCAGGTAAACATTCTGAATTGATTCAGGACCGTGAGGCCACCAGGACAGCACTCACGAAACAGCGCTGTGGAAAGTGGCGAGGGTGATGCGTAAGCATGTTGAGTCGGGGGACTACTTTGAGGGGGGCTATGGCTATGTGTCTTTTACTGTAATAAATATTTTAACACTTTCAACATTCGCTGTATTCCTTGATCACTCCACAGGTGACCGGCTGTGACTGTGCGCTGCCCTTGCTCTGTCCATGGTCAGGTTACCCCGGTGTGGCTCCCAGGAACACAGAGAGTCACTCCGGGGCTCAACCCGACAGTAAGATCTCTTGGTGACACTGGCTCACTGGCATCCTTCCAAACTAAAGGGCGGGTTGCAAAAACTCGCATGCGCCCGTCCATCCAGTGAGCACATGGGGCCCCTCCCAAAGGCTGGCTCTGCACCATGGCTGGCCAGGTCCTTGACTCAGGAGGTCAGGATATCCCATAGGCAAAAAATATGCTGAATGACAATTAACTAATGAAAAATAACTGACATTCAGGGCAATGAGAAATTCTATGAGAGACTTTCATACCTATGGCAAGCCCTGATGGCAGTGGGGACCACAGACTGACACTTGCATGTTATATGTGATTTTCTGGTTTTCTAGTTTGTAAAAAACTTCATTCTCATTCTCTCTCTTCCTTTCTCTCTCTCTCTCTCTCTCTCTCTCTCTCTCTCTCTCTCTCTCTCCTTGGCAATATCAGAACCAAGGCCTTTGTACTGACCTTCATCTCCAGTCTCTTCTTAATTCTTTTTCCTACACAGGGTCTCAATAATTTGCCCTGTTGAGCTTGGATTTATAATTCTCCGGCCTCAGCCTCCCAGAGTGCTGGGATTACAGGCCTGCACCACCTTACCTGGTTTGCAACAAACTTAAAATTCAATATTTAATTTCCTGGGCCTACAATGGTACCATACACACTGGATTTTTCTGTTTATTTATTTTTTAAAACAGCTCTGATTTCAAGAATTCCAGGGGCTGGGGATGTAGCCCAGTGGCATAACGCCTGTCTGGCAGGTACACAGCCCTAAGTTTGAGTCTCAGTACCAAACAAATAAGAATTCCATTCCTTTGTGTCCACAAACTATTGAAATACTGATATTTCAGTGACCAGTAATCCCAGATTTCTCTATACCAAACATGTGCACACACCAATCCTCTCAGGCTCCGGGTCCTGATCTGGGGCTTGCAGAGTGTGTGGTTAGGCCATTCCACAGCTCACCTGCCACTGGATTTCCTCCCCTGCTCATGCCTGATCTCCCCTCCTGGCTCAGTTCTCCCATCCATCAGTGCTTCACAGTACATGAAAAACCACTTTGAAATTAGAGTAAGCAAAATAGCAGAGGATGGTAAGGCTGAAGTGTAAAGAGGTCATAGAATACATTCTCCAGACAAATGAGAAAAGAGTGTTTCTTCCCTGCCATTTGTATTGATAATTGAGCATTTTCTCTTCCCTCGCCCAGTACAGTCTGTCTTCAAAGTCCCTGTGTGCTTTGGAGGGACCCGAGGAAGCCGCGAACAAAAGTAATTGAGTGAATTAAGTCTGGATATGAAATCCTTTCTACTTGGAAGGTGCAGGGCTGGGGGAGTAGAGAGGACACTTTGCTGAAGTGGGCTTGGCGGGGGTGTTTTTGCTTGTGTTTTTCAGTGAAGGACAACTTTTGTTGGTGTGTTTGTTTTGTTTTGTTTTGTTTTTAATCAATGGAAGTTGCAGAATTGACTCTCCATCCCCTTGGAAACTTGCCTCCTTCACAGCCGTGGCTCCTGAGGATGATGGGTAATAGCTATCACTGCTTGAGCACCTACTATGTGCTGGCCCTTAGGAAAGGGTTTTATGTGGGTCACCTCATTGGGTCCTCACAACCCTATGAAGAATGTGCTACGTTTCTCTGAGACACTGAGAATTGAAGGAACCGAACATCTCATTTGCCAGCGTATTGCTGCTGACCCTGTGCTAATTCAGATACCACTTGTTCTGTGGGGCCAGCATTCGGGAACACTTAGCTAGGCAGGATCTTTTCTTGGGGAGACAAACTCTCGGCAGGATTTTAGAGAGGAAATAATATGGCCTAGCAAAGCCAGGAGGGCAGAGGAAGGAAATAGATCCTGAAGGGCACTTCACAGGTGTTTCATCATGTGGCAGAATTTCGGTCCGAACTTCTTTCATTCTGGAGGGCATCACGTGGTCAGGTGTAATGATCCCTTTTTATATGAGAAAAGGCAGAGCCCATACAGTAACCTGGGATTACAGTCGGTACAGGGAAGAACCAGTCTCCTACACCAACTCCCACATCCCAGCCCTTCCTTAGTCAAGCCAGCAAGGCAGGGGAGTTTCCTAGAGGTTAGTAAGGAATGACAGGCTCAGAAGGGACTCCAAAGAACCTCCTCCAGGAAGCCTTCAAGGATTGGCATCTACTTTTGGTTAATACTATCTGAAAGCCTTGAACAAAGGGTTTGCTTGTTTGTTTGTTTGTTTGTTTTTAAGACAATGTCTCACTACCTTGCCCAGACTGGTTGTAAACTCCTGAGCTGAAGGTATCCTCTTGACTCAGCCTTCCGAATAGCTGGAACTACAAGCATGCACCACCGGGCCGCCCGGCTCCTACCAAACAAACACTTGTTGAATAAGACTTGTGAAAAGTAGTTGAATGTGTATTTTAACATAACATTTCCCTGTCTAGAATGGGTTCCTTCCGCCCATCTCTATGGCCTGGGGTGTCCTTGTGTCCACTCCCTGTCTTCTTCTGGTCGTTCATCTCTCCTCCTTCCCCCTCTCATTAAGCAATGAAAGGGAACTCTGCTACCCTCTCCTCTGCCTGGCCCCAGAGCCCCGTATTTCAATCCTGTTAAATAACCTGTTTTCATGAGCAATCACAGCCAGGTTAGTAAACTCCCCACCTGCTCACTCTTTAGGCAAAACCGACATCCCAGGTCCCCAGAAAATTGGCCATTGTCCTTTAATGGTGGAATTGAATAGAGCAAATGGTTGCACTTTAAAAGAAAGTTGTTTCCATTCAGAACAAAAAGTCCAGCCTACTGCTCTGGAAATTTCCAGTTCACGGCCCATTTCTCTCCAGGTATAAAGGAGAAAATAAATATCCTCGCTAAGCAAAGTGATTAATTCCAGCCAGCATTTTTGAGGCTCCTGCTGAAGACTAGCTCTCAGGTTCTTAATCGGTGGCCCTGGCCACACAGGGGATTTGGTCTCTGGGATTTCAACCTGGCAAATTCTGGGCTCCCATGTGACCCAGAGAAGGAGGCTCGGAAGAACGAGCTCTGGTCATGCTCTCCTTGATGGCAGGCAGTGAGCAGAAGCTTCTGGGCAGTTGCTCGTTTTTCCCCTGCATCTTGGCTGTGATTGTAGCTGCAATCGCCACCTCCCCCAGCCCCCACAGCTTTCTTAGGCACCACTGTGTAAAAGGCCACGCTGGGAGACGCACGAGTGTGCTCACACTGCTGTAGCCAGGCCTCCTTGTTTCTGAGGGTGGCCAGATGTTTAGACAGCACTAGCAGATGGTCCAGGCCTTAAGCCACTGACTTTTGTTACACCCAGGCAGGCTCCAGAAACGCGACCCTCCTCTCTCATTTACCCTAAACTAGGGACAGCTTGGGAATCTGTCGTCTATTGCTGGGTAACAAAAAGGTCAAACTTGGTGGCTGAAGGCAGCCATTTATTCAGTCTTAGCCCTGTGGGTTGCTGGCTTGGGCAGATTTAGCTGCTCTCAGCTGTTCTGCTGAGCTTTGCAGAGCCCTGCTAGGTCCATTTGCACAGTTGCTGCTGCCTAGGGCTGAGGCTGGTTGGTCTGCAATGGCCTCAGACTGGACTGACAGGAGACATTCTCTGTGCCATTCTTCATCTTCTGTCCTATTCACAGGTAGCTTCAGGGTTTGGGGGGCAAGACCAGATGTTTCTCAGCCTCAGAGTGAACATTGTCACTTCTATTACATGCATTTCTGGCTGCAGAAATATGCAGGGTCAGTTCAGGTTCATCGTGATGTAGTAGATCGAGCGGTGCCCACCCATTCGTGTCTGCCTAAGACCTCGGGTGACTTTATTTGGAAATCGGGCCTTTGCCCTAAGTTAAAGATCTCCAGACAGGTGATCACCCTAGATATTAGACAATGCACCCTTCATCTGATGGCTGGTAGTTTGCTTGGGTTTGTTTGTTTTTTATTTTGTGGCACTGGGGATTGAACCCAGGGCCTTCACACTAAGACTTCTCCCGCCCTTGTTTATTTTTTATTTTGATGCAAGGTTTCACTTAGTCACTAAATCATCCAGGCTGGACTTGGACTTGGAGCTTCCTGCCTCAGTTTCCCGGAGTGCTTGGATTACTGGTATGCACTAACACATCTGGCTGGGCCAGCATTTCTGTAAGAGAAAAGGAAGACGCAGAGACCGGGAACCGTGTGAAGTCAGGTCCCTGTGTGAAGTTAAGCAGAGACTGGAGTGAGGCATCTGGAAGTCAAGAGTGGCAAGGTCAGACAGCTGCCATCAGAGGCGGGGTGACACAGGACCTCAAGGTGGTGTAGACACCTTGACTCTGGCTTACTGTGTAACTAAGCTGCCCCGTTTATGTGCTCCAGGTGCCCTCAGGGACTGGCGCAGGTGGGACATAAACTCCATCTCCTGAAAGAAGCTGTGAAATCACACTGCAAAGGGAAAGATGCAGGAAAGCGGGGAGAAGGGAAGTCACTTTTGCAATCTCACACCTTCATTTACCATTTCCCACTCCGCTCCTGGCAGGTACTTGAAGCCCAAAGAGAAACCACAGGATGCTAGACACCAGACACACCACAGCCCGTGGCTTCTATTTCTGCCCAGGCTGCAGAGCGTGTGTCCCGGTGTGCTAGCTAGCGCTCCACAGCTGCCTCCCCTGTGACAGCCTCTCTTCCTGGTGACAGATTCCTCACCACATTCAGCTCCAAATCTCCTCATCTCTGCAGAGATGAAGAAGGAAGATGGCCAGGAGGCTGAGGCTGAGGCTGAGGCTGAGACTTCTAGTACCGGCACAATATCAAGTCCCTGCAAATCTTCCAAGTGGCCTGGAGTAACCAGGCCTCCCAGCTGCTTCTGCAAACCCAAGTCTGGCCCTGTGTGCAGGAGGCAGAAGCCTTACAACTCAAACATCATGCTGGGAAGGAGTTTTGCAGAGGGCTGTTTTTCTGGCCCCATGGACAGCAGGCTTGCTGGGAACCCTTGTCTGTCAGTGGTGCTCAGGTCTGCAGAGATGGTTGGATGTCTGGATCCTGCCCCTGAGAGCTAACACTGTCACCAAGCTGGCTGGGGTAGGCTCTGGCCCTGGGCACTATCAAGCATACAGTTGGCTGATGTGTCTACTCACAAGACTCCATCTCATGGTCATTGCCAAGGGACAGGCAGAATGCTTGGATTCCAGCATGCCCGGTGCTCAGCCTTCCTCTTCCAGGCTCAGAGTCTTTTCTTCTTCCAGTCTCCCAGACAATTACTCTGAATTTGAAGCAAGCTCCCATGTCTGAGGGAAATGCAGGTAGACCAGAAGGCCACCTTTGGAGACCTTTCACACCAGTATGGAAAAGTGGTGAGTCAACAACATTAACACCACTGAACTCCAATGCTCAAATGATCCTCTATGCAACAGCCTCCCAAGTAGTTGGGAATGACAGGTGGTTGCTTCTGCACTCCTGCATAAATCATCAACAACCAGCCTAAGTACAGCTTGCAAAGGTGCCAACGAGCAGTAAGAACAAAGTGGGAAAAGGAAATTGGGGTGGTGTGGAGATGGGAGTGTGGAGGTGAAATTTGAGCTGAGATGAGAACAGACTGAACCGAACTGTACTCCCCAAACTTTGTTTTCCCCAGAGCCTCCGAATATGAACTTATTTGGGAATAGAGACATTGCCTATGGAAGTCCTTATGATGAGGTCATCCCCAAAGAACAGGTGTCCTTATAAAAATTGGAGAAGAGACACAGCTGTGCTCTGGGGCAGATGGTGTGGACAGAGACAGACAGAAGAGATTGGAGTGATGAGCCACAAAGCCATTCTCTGAGGGCAGGTTAAGAAGGGGAAGAGAAAAGGCAGAACAGTCACCTTGAACAACAGTCTGGTGATTAAGGAGTCACTACACGTGGCACAGAGGTTCTTCTCTTGGGTACAAATCCAAGAGAAATGAAAACAACTGTCCATGCAAAAACATGCCCAGGAATGCTTGTAGCATCATGAGTAGCATGAGGGTGAATGTCCACCGATCGCTGCGTGGAAGAGCAAACCTTGCAAACAGCAAATCATTTTGTGATCGGGAAAAGGAAGGCGTGCCGACACCCATCGCAAAGCGAATCAGCCCCAGAATGGCGGCACAGGATGAAGGCAGCCAGTCACAGAGAAGCAGTCCATCAGGGTTCCAGTTAAATGGGGTGGTCAGGCTGGCTAGTCTGAGCAGCACAAAGTAGCTTAGCAGTGGTTTAGGGCCGGAGGGGGACTGCGGTTTGGGGTGGTGATAACTGGGGGGGTGCAGAGTTTCATGCAGAAGTGATAAAAACATTCGAAAATTGTGGCAATAGCTGCACATGCCTGGAATACACGAGCAGCCACTGAATTATACACTTTGAAGGGTGAGTTTTGTGGTAAATAAATTATATCTCAATAAATCTTTTTTTTTTTTTTAAGAAGATAGGCCTGAGCAAAATCTATGGAAATGGCAGCGGCAGAAAATAGTCTAGGGTCGTACAGTAGAGACAGTTAGTGAGGGTAAATGTAGTGCCTTCTAGAGGAAGAATCCACAGTGGATGCATAGGTCATCCAAAAGTGGTCTGTCCACAAGGAAACTCTGCTCCTCCACACAAAGCAATGAAGATGCGACATGTGCCACAATGTGGAAGGACCTCGAAACCTTATGCAAAATAAAATAAACCAGGCACAAAAAGCCAAATATTGTGATTCCATGTAAAATAACTTTCTAGAATGAGCAAATTCACAGAGTCAGAGAGAATAGGGGTAATCACCAAATGGAGTGGGAGGGAGGAACAGGGAGTTACTGGCTGCTAGTTACGGGACTGGGGAGGTTGAAAACATTCTGGAAATAGAAAGTCCTGATGGTCACATATTTTGAATGCACCTAAAGCAAAATGCAATGCCTAAGACAGTAGACTTCACGGGGTACATATTTCACCACGATGAAAATGAGAGTACAAAGGGAGTGGGGGAGCACAGACCACCCTTTGGAGAAGCGATGTGCCGGAGGCACAGAGAAGAGGCAGGTGATGGGGAGGAGACATCTGGGAAGGGTTTCAAAGAGTAGGTTCATGAGACGTGGTGGGACATGGCGCCATGGAGTGGAACCGCAGGCACTCGGGAATGGGCGGGGTTCCCTCGGAAGTCCATACACAGGAGACCTGGAACCTCTTATACTGGAGTGCACAGAAGAGAGGAGAAGAGGGAGATGGTGGCGCTAGGGAGGAGGAGGCCTGGGACTGTGGGTCAGACTTGCTCTCTTTCCCCGGGAGCAGGGCTGTCAGCTGTGATGAGGGCGCCAAGCACAGAGTAGTGTGTGTGCTCACCCCGTGCAGCCCTGCTCTCAAGGGCCCACCTGTGAGTGGAATAGGTAGGGTACTGCCCAATGCCACAGGTGACTCTGCACAGGTATGGCACTTGCGATGGACATTTTTTTTTTTCCTGTGCTGGGGATGAAGCCCAGTGATCAGAGTGACATCCCCAGTCTTTCATCATCATTATTATTACTGAGACAGGGTCTCATTAAATTACCCAACCTGGCCTTAAACTTGCTGTCTCCTGTCTCAGCCACCTGAGCAACTAAGATTACCAATGTGTGCCATCATGCATGGAGCAATAGTTAATCTTGATGGTCAGCTTGATTGGCTTGAGAGAAGCCTAGGAGATTTGTAAAGCACATTTTGTGTGTGTCAGGGTGGGTCACGGGGCTGTGACCTTGGGGACAGTTTCTGGTCCCTGGTTCCTTCCTCTCTGGATCTACCCAGATGCCACAAGGTGAGCAGACTTCTTTTGCCACATCCTTCCACCATGGACTTGAAGCCAGCCTACCATGGACTAAAATCTCTGCAACCACGAACCAAAATAAACCTCTCCTCCTTAAAACTGTATGTCAGATATGTTGTCTCCTTAACAGAAAGGTGACTAATCCATCCCTAGCATAGGATTTAGCTGTTTTGTGCTACCTTCATGCCACCTGATTCTCTCCTAATCTGCCTTGGACCAAAGGCCTTAAACTCCAACTTCCATGGATAGATGAGACCACTTCTTCAGGTTCCGCAGCAGGGACCTTGAGGGACGGCCATCCTCCATCACCCACGGGAATGCCCCTGCTCCTGCCTGCTGCTCCTGAGCTAGACAGCCCAGGCTGGGGAGTGAGGGGCTGTCAGGCTCCAGGGCACAGGCCCAGACCATCCTAGCACATCAGTGCTACCCAGGGGCTCCAACCTGGATCACTGTGAGGCCAGAGGCTGGGAAAGTATAGACCAAACTCAGACCCTTGCTGCCTCACTCAGGTTCTCATTCAAACCAGGAGGTGTTGGACTGAACCTGCTCAGCCTGGGCTGTCTGCTGGCACCCTGCGGAAGGCAGAGGAGGGTCAGACAGAAGTTCGGGGCAGGTGTTGGTAGAGATCAGGCAGTCAGCACCCCAGGGGATCCCATCACCCTGAGTGTCTGAACTGCCGTATCAGAGAGTGGCAGGCAAAGCCCTGCGATGGCCGGAAGCAGGCAGGCATGGAGTGATGATTAAGTGCACAGTGAACCCACTCTGTGTCAACCGATCCTCCAGCCCTGGCTGCGAGACCAAGTAAGGGCTGGTCACAGGTGTGGTGAGCCTGCCCAGGAATCTACCCTCCACGTCCACTCTGCTCTTCCTTTGCTTCAACAGCAGGAAGAGCTGTGCTCAGCACCAGGCGATCTGCTCATCCGCAGGTGAGAACGTTGGCCCTCCCGCTTATTGGTGGGCAAACCAGCGCCTGTGCCCAGTGTTCCTGTGAGCCTCAGATCCATCCTCCCTCGGAGACTGACACTGTCCTATGGAAGCCTGGGCTTTGGGCCAGATGTTCAGATCTGTATCCAGGCTCTGCTTCAGACCAGCTGTGTGATTCAGAGCATGTGTCGCTGCCAATCCAGAGTTGCAGGGCTGGGGCTGAAAGTGGATCTGACCTGTGATGATGACTGTGAACTGGGCTCTCCTTCCTTCTCCTCCTCCCTCCACTCTTTGAAGGGCAGAGAGGCTCTGGAATCCACAGCTGGGTGCTGCAGTGCTGCTGGAGCGGGCGGCAGGTTCTTCTTCCCTGAGCTACCAAGGCAAAATGCATGGTGGGTACTTGGTAGAGAAGCACAACAGGGTGACTCTTGACCTCCTGGGCCCCCTTCCCACCTCCCTGTCAACCCTAAAAGCATGAGAGATGGTTTGCGATTCCCCCATAGGCAGGGCAGGAACGTGTCCGTGCAGCGCCTGTGGAAAATGAAATGACACTGAAACAAGATCAGTGAAATAAATGTGGTAAGAAGAGTTGATCTGGGCTCGGGGAGAGTTGGGTGAGGTCTGGATGTGGAAGGGGATAAGGTAATTTCCAGGATCTGCCCCCCAAGGTCCCTGTTTGCCTTTCCGCCTTGCTCATGTGAGGCTCAGGTTGGCCGTCTGCAGAAGGGGGTCACAAAAAGAAGAGAAGTCACACTGTTCAGCCCTAGAAGCCATCAGCTTTGGGAAAGAGCTCTAGAAAACTAAAGGGCTTTCCCTCAAGCTTTCTTCTCTTCCTCTTTTTTTTTTTTTTGGTACTGGGGATCAAACTCACAACTTCGCGCTTACAAGGCAGGCACTTATGCCATTGAGCTAAATCCCCAGCCCCCTGCTCTTCCTCTTAATTGCTTTGTGCTGGGAGACCCTCCCAGCATGGTGGCCCATGGTTCCTCTCTGGAAAGAGCAAGAGCAAGAAGGACTCCCTGTGTCCCGGGCAGTGTCCTTGCCTGCTCCTTCATCTCCTGGCAGTCAAAAGTGACATTTTCTGCACTGACAGAAGGCTAGACTGCCATTTGAGATTCTCAGCAGGCCCTGGTCTCCTTTTATTTCACCTCAACTGCCTTGAAGGAACTGTGCACATCAGATCAGAAGCCAGCTTGCCTTGGAGGACCGGACACAAGAAGGCTGTGGGGACATGCAGGAAGCTCTTTCCTGCTTTCTGGATTGGTGACCTGAGTCACCATCAGCCCCCCACACTCAAAGGGCCCTCACCTGGGCTAATCTTCTCTTCTCTACATCTTAAAAATGCAGATATGAGAAGTCAGAGGTTTCGTTTGCACCCCTGACCCTCATGCATTAGTCAGCCCATTCTGCCAGGGATACAGTGTTCCCATGGGCCCAGGACACCCAACTCAAAGGGCTCTTTTCTCTCTCCAATGGGTTGACATCTTTCACAGCAGGCTCTTTGCACCTCAGCATTTGGGACTGGGTAATCCTGTAGTTCTGTTTATCTTAGGACAATAGTTCTGTTTATCTTAGGACATTTAACAGTGTCCTTGGCCTTTGCCCATTAGATGCCAGTAGTTCCCAACCTCCTAGATGTGACAACCAATTTCTAGATGTCCCTAGGGGAAGGAGAAATCCCCTACTTTGGTAGGCTTTAGTTGTGGGAGGCCTGCAGAGAGAGACAGAGGGACACAAGCTTTCTGTCTACCGCCTCACAGAAACTTCCAGAAGACCTGGACCTGAGTTTCTCTGACAGTCAGGTGAGCAGAAGACCATGGCTTCTAAACTAAGAGATGACCCTCCTGATTTCCGATGGGTCAGACTGCTCCAGCAGGCTGGAGATGAGACAAGCAAAGCCCGGAGACCGGGGCTCTTGAACGGGGCCAAGTCTTGCTCCCCTTCTCAGATTCTGAGGGTGCTGCCCTCCTCCCCATACTCTTATTAAACGGGGAGACAGAAAACACCAGGCTTTGTGGTCCAAAAGTCCGCGTATCAATTCTGCCCACCGGCTTGAGGCAGTCACATAGCCTCTCTAAGCCTGGCTTTTCATCTGCAAAAGGAAACTAATAGGGTCTACCTTGGGAATCACAAGAGCAAGGAGAAGCCAGCAAATTCCCTGGCTCCATGCTCAATAGGCTATCAATAGGGGCAGCTGTTATGGCTTTTTCTAACCAGCTCAGAGCAAATCCCTGACCCCCTGGAGGCTGCCTTTAGACTCCACAAGATCACTGGAAAAACAGCCCACCAGCCTCTGCCTCCACCCAAGGCTGCAGAGAGAGCCCAGAGAGAAGACTGAAGCGGAGAGCCTGTCTCGGAAGAGGACCTTTACATGCTTTTGCGAGTAATTAAAAACTGTGTTTGGTCTCCCGCAGTGGGAGAGCAGCACAAAATTAGCTTCAAAGGTGGCAGCATTCCCCGGATGTTTGCTCCCAGACTCTCTGTGCTGGTAGCATTTAAGTCCCCATTAAGGAGCAGCTGAGACTGCAGGCAAGACCAGGCCCACTCTCTCCTTGAAAGAGGTCAGAGCCTCACTCAGAAACTTGATTTTAATTGGGATTGTTCTTATTCATCTTGTGAGTCGTTGGAGGCTGTAAATCCACTCATCCTCCCTCACTTTCTCAGTTCTAGATTTAAAGCGATGTGTGTAGAAGTAAAAGAGTGAGGTTTTCTTAGACCCAAGCAGAATGGGCTCAAGTGGAATCAAGGGCTCCAGCTAGGCCTCCAAGCTCCCAGGGGCTTAGTGTCTCCTTTCAGATCTCCTGGGGTGGCCCTGGAGTAGCCTCCAGTCCAGAGTATCTTAGGAAGAGGTCCTGACCACTTCTGCAACTCCACACAGAGCCACAAGAGAGACTGTCCCAGGCAGGAGGGCTGGCGGGAAGAGGCTTTGCTCCTATACATCCCAGAGCCCGCCCGAAATGCCCTTCCCCGCACCCACCCACTCCTGTATTTGCAAAAACAACTCTTCTTCAGTCTTCAACAGCCCATGGAAGTGCCATCACCTCTGGGAATTCCTCCAGACATGAGTTATTACTCCATGTGGCTTGTATCTGTCCCCTTAGTCATCTTTGAGTTCACTGGGACAAGGGACTTTACCCTCTATGTACCTCTGGCTTTTTTTTTTTTAAATCGGTACCAGGGATCGAACTCATGACCACATGCTTGCAAGGCAGGTGCTTATGCCGCTGAGCTAAACCCCCAGCTTTTGTCTGGTCACCGAGCTTTGTTCTGGGGCCCCTTAGAGATAGAGACCTGAACTGATGGCTTCTTGCGTTTCCTTTGTGCTCTTCGGTTTCAGAATTGCCCTTTCTCCACAAGAAGACTACTTTGACATTTAGCCAGAAGAGTGAAAGGATAATTTCCTGACCTTAATGTGCAAACTGAGATTTTTTTTTTCTCAGCAGCTAATGATCAAAGGCAGCCCCTCCCCGCCCCTTTCGTGTGGCAGGAGGAGGAGGAGGAGGGCTCTGTAGCTCCCGGGCTTTGAGTAAATGGCTTTAAACTTCGCCATAGCCAGGACCTCCGTAATTAAATTTTACAAGTTAATCTGAAAGGGATCTCTAGAAGCGTTTCCTTTGAGCCCAGCAGGTCTAATTCAGTGAAGCTGCGGTCTAATTCAGTGAAGGGTACAGCCTTTTCTGCTTAAAATGGAACTGGAATGGCAGCCACCTGCAGGTCAGGCTTGGGAAGTGGCCATATGCTAATAAAGCCGCTGGGCTGACTTGAGGGGCGTTGTGGGAACATCCTGCCTCCTGGCAGTAGGTTGCTACCCTTCATGAACCTTCACTGAATGAGACCTCCCACTGCTGGACCCATATGCAGCACTGCCGGTGGTACTGTCAGGCTGATCTGATGTCTCACCATAACCCAAATATTGGAAGGAGCAGAAACAATTCCAGCGAGCTCTTCCACCACTTCTGAGTCTTTGAAACCATTAGCTGCCATGAGGTGTCTGTCTAGGGAATTTTCTGGTGCACCCTCATTGACATGCTCTCACGCTAGAGCTTTCTTTAGGTTTGTCTCTCTATCTCCTCTCAGGTCGTACCCCCAGGTGGGGGGTCACTTGGTTTTGAAGCTTGCCTTTGGGCTGTTCTTGAGAGTGATGTAGATGGACTAATCCTTCCCGCAGAGGCCCCTACTTTGAACCCCTCATTTAAGGGACTAGGTAAGAAATGCTGTCACCTGCTAAGCACCAAGCTTAGCCGCATCCCATACCTCTTAACCACAGGCTGTGCATCTGGAGGTCTGTGGATGATTAGTGAGAATCTAGGAACACCACCTTATGCAGGGAATGGGGACAAGCTTTGCAAAAGCACTTACTGTGTGTCAGGAGGGTGATCAACTGGGTGTGCCCACTCAGGGTTTTCAGTGTGCAAGCCAGGACAAAAGGTCATTCTCCAGAACCAAAGCTGGTGTTTATCACTGTTTAGTGAAAGGAGAAACTGAAGTTTATAGAGGTTAAGGGGAGGTAGACCCAAAAGAGATGATTGAAGAACCTCAGAAAGACAGAACAGCTTTTCAGTATTTCTGTTGGGAAGTGGACAACTTTATAGGGCCGTTCCCACTGTTTGGAAATAGTGTGTCCCAGGAAACTTTAGATGCTGGGGCCCGAGGGGGGATGAAAGGCTGCAGAGTCCACATCAGGGTTTAGGCTGATGGGAGGAGCACTCTCCTGCCCCAGGGGAGAACTTTTAACAACCACAAATTTAACATAAACATCAGTTCAGGCATGGTCATGCAGGCCTGTAATCCCATCACTCCAGGAGGCTGAGGCAGAAGGATCCCAAGTTTGAGCCTAACCTAGACCATTTAGAGACAGCCTGACCCTATCTCAAAATAAAAAAATAATTACAAAATAAAGGATTAGATATATAGCTTGGTGTGAAAGCCCTGAGTTCAGTGTCAAGTATGAAAAAAAAAAAAAAATCACTTCTGAGAACTGATCAGAGAAACTGGTCTGTGTCCAAGGCCCCATTCCAGAGGATTCTGATTCTGGGTTCTGGAACGGGCCTAGGGGTTTGAATGCCAAGCAGCTCAGTTTGTTTCAGATGCTCAGTTGATTCTGATGTCGGTGGCACAGGGATCATTCTGGGACAAGGGTCCCCAGTGCACTGATCTGTGGCCTGTTAGGGGCTGGGCACACAGCCAGAAGGCAGCAAGCACATTCCTGCCTGAGCTCTGCCTCCTGCAGATTCTCACAGGAGCTCAAATCCTGCCAGGAACAGGAGTGGTCCTGTTGAGAATCTGTTCCTGAAAGCATCATCCCAACCCAGTCCATGGTAAAGCTGTCTTCCAGGAAACTGGTCCTTGGTATCAAAAAGTTGGGGGTTGCTGTTGTAGGAGAAAACACTGTCCCCCATCCTGCATGAAGAAAGAGGGGTGTTTAATGCAGCAGGAGGGGCAGAATGACCTCCGAAACCCTGATTTGCAGAAAGAAGAGCCTTTGAGTTTTTAATTATAAAGGATGCCGTGCAGCTGAGACATTCTGTCTTCTGAAACGCTCGGACATCAATTCACGTCTGAGGACAGAACAGAACAAAATGATTACGACTAGCTGGATAAAGAGAAGTGATTTCCGAAGTGTCCCCCACATAGACGACTAGATGCTGGCATGTGAAACCTCATGTATTCCTCCGTCAGTCCAAGTAGCTAGGCCATGTTATTATTCCCATTTTAGAGCTAAGAAAATGCGAGTTCAGGGAGATTGATCAAGTTGTCCAAAGCTGCATATGCATGATGCAGAGAGGTCTGACACCCGTCTGACCCACACTCTGCCTACGAAATCCTCTTGCTGCAAAAATCCTACTGTGCACACTCACTGTACACACTTTGACCCATTTGTCCAGATTGGCTAAATCCAGTCTCAGTAGGAAAACCAAGGATGAGGTCTCCTTCTGGGTCTTCATCAGTAAGAAGTAACCCTACGACTGTACCTTCGAATTCTTCAGCTTGTGGGGGCACAAAGTTCATTTGCAACAACAAAGGGAGAAGCCAAGACAAAAAGAAGACCCCGATGGAGAGATGGGGTAGTCCTGATTTAACGGTAACAGCCGCTTTTTACTCCAGCAGCATTTTCTCCGTGTGCTTCCCCCACTTTGGCTGGTCCGGGGGGTGAGGGTGGGGGGCCTTTCATCAAGGCGAGCTGCGCTGATCCATCTGCCCAGAGTTCTGCCCTGGGAAGAAGGCATCTGGTGGCCCTGGCTGTTGATGACAGCTGCTGCTGTCCCCAGATGGAAACCACCTAGCTTCAGAGGAAGGGCTGGCATTTCCTTGGTTAAGGTGGATCAGTTTAGAAGGGAAACAATAGCTGCCAAACCCGCAAGGTAGGCAGAGGACAATTTCCTCTCAAAAGGAGCAAGAGGCTCACAGGAATTATAGTCAGGAGTTATATATATGGCTCTTAACCCCAGTGGCGTTGGAGTCACCTAGGAAGCTTTGTTTTAAAAAGGCCTTCCCTTGCCAGGTGGATTTAATTGGTTCCTCTGGTTTTGAAATCTCCCAGCTGGCTCCTGTGGAGTGAAGGTTAAGAATGAACCAGCCTTCCTCAGACTTGGGCAGCTCAAATCTACCTGGAGGGCTGGCGGGAACAAACTGTGCCCCCCAGGGGGTCTGAGTCAGGGGGGTATTTCTAATAATCCTGGGTTGAGAACCACCAGCGTTAACTATGGTTGGAAAATGAAGCATTCATTAGGAAAGTACAAAAGGACTTTATTTCTTTGAGATTGCTTTAGTTCACTATCTCTACTATCATACAGTAATACATAATTCCAGAAAATGTTTTTTTGTACCTGCTCCAATAAAATGCTATTCTCTCTCTCCCCCTTCTATCCCTCCCTCCCTTCCTCCCTTTCTTCTTTGTTTTCTTTTCTTTTTTTTCTTTCCTTCTCCTCTTCTCTCTGTCTCTGTCTCTCTGTCTCTCTGTCTCTCTCTCCCTCTCTCTTTCATTCTTTCTTGTAGTTTCTTGTAGTACTGGGGGAGTTGACCCTAAGACCTTCACACTCAACTCCATCCCTAGCCCTTGACATGTTTTTTATTTTGACACAGGGTTTCCTGAAGTCACTAAATTGCCCCAATTGGGCTTGAATTCACAATTCTCCTGCCTTAGCCTCCCACAGTGTTGAGATTACAGGCTTTCAGCACCACACCTGGCTACTATTTTTACATTTTAAGGACAGTGGGCAGACACACGGGACTAAATTAGTAAATTTGCCCCTTAGCTCACTGATCCTAAGAAGGGTCTGTTTCCGTGAATTTCAGACAAGACACTAAATAGGGCCCATTTCTGAGTTTTGACAACCTGGGCATTTCTACCCACAAATGCAGAGAACAGCTGTCAGTCAGCCATCCACGGCCTGTAAATGGCAAGGTTTAGGAGTTGTGATGCCCCCTGGGCAGCAGGAGGGGAAACTGCTGAGAGGATTCCCACTTCCCACCTTGGAAGCAGGTGAGGACAGTGGCAGAGTTGGGCAATTCAATCCCCTGATGGGGACCTTGGGTTCTAGGGAGTGATACAGCTTCTCGGGGCAAGCTGCCTCTGACGACACAGCAGCAATGGCTCAAGGTCCCGCAGTCAGGGCCCGACTGGTGGCAGGGTCAGCACAGCTCCCTGGCCTTTTGTTCCATGACCTGCCGGCCTGGGTCCCCATTTACCTGCTCACTGGTGTTCTGCTTTTCCCATCAACTCTGGGCTTTCTGAAGCAGCCTCCTTCTGTGGCATGATTGCTTCAGCGGTTGCTAACAGGAACATCTACACCAGAAAATTCAATAGACCCATTCAAGACCCATGTGGCATTTCAGATGGCTGAGGCATGGGGAGCAAGGGCAAGGCATAAGAGGCTATCCTGGGGACACCTGCAATGGCCATGGCACACGAAGGACAGAGTAGGGATGCTAAAGTGGTGAATGGAGGGCGCCAGACGAGGAGGAAGGGACCAGCCTTGGCCATGCAGGGAGGAAGTGGACAGAGTGGTACCCAAGACTGACCACTGGATTTTGAGCCTTCTGTTAAGTGATAGCTGTGCCCGGTGGAGCATTTTATTGTTGGGGTGCAGGGAAATCGTCCCCACCCTTTCCCCTTTCTGCCTCAGCTGGTAGGAGGACCAGCTTTCTCCCAGCTCTAATGTTCTAATGGACAGACTCTCAGACAAGCCGAGAGAGAGATGCTGGTCCATCTTTCATAGTAACTAAAACATCACCAATTGAATGGCGTACCATTATTTGATGTATCCAGAAGGCAAAAAAACCTGCCAAATAAATAACAACATTGATTGCAAAATGTGTCCAATTGCCGAAATAGTAAAATAGGAAAAAATCAGTGTCTTCAAATCCACAATATGCAGCAATAATAATGAAATAGTAACTCAGCTCCTATTTATTAAGCCCTCTGCCAAGTTCTTTACCAGTTTCCTTGTGGGCCCCCTGAGGAACCCTAGGTGGCAGGTGCTATTATGATTCAGAAAAAGCAAGGCTTAAACATTTGAGTAAATTGGTCCCCCAGCTAGGAGATGAGGGGCACTGGACTCTGCACTGCCTGGCTG
Source organism: Hydrochoerus hydrochaeris (assembly GCA_004027455.1). NCBI lineage: Eukaryota > Metazoa > Chordata > Mammalia > Rodentia > Hydrochaeridae > Hydrochoerus > Hydrochoerus hydrochaeris. Next base: position 259,482 of record PVLA01001797.1, on the reverse strand, counting down.
CTGTAGAGCAAGTTCAGAGAAGAGTCAGAGCAGAGCAAGGAGGAAGCGTATCTCATCTTGTATTGCTGGAAACCTAGATGCTCAATAAATAATTGAAGGAAATGGCTGGTCTAAACAGGTAAAAAGCATTTGGTGGAGGCTTCAGAGTGTGATAGCTCTGTGTATATTGCTCAGCCACTCTGAAAATCTAAGGTAATATGTGAATACAGTGTCCTTTTAGAACATTAAAAAATTGTAGTTAAGGCTGAAGTCCCTTCGGCCACTTATCGTACTGTGAGTTCTCTCTCCTCCCCCTACCCTGTGGTAAATAATTCAGTCATTTTGATGTGCTTCTTTGTGGATGTTTTCTATGTATTTATATAGAGAGAAAACATATGGTATTGTATTGCAGGGTTATCTCATTTACTTTTCTTCAAAAAGCTATTTTTATTCAGATATAATTTACATACAACAAATTTTTTTGTTGGAGCAATTTGCTACTTTTTTTTTTCACTACTGAGGATTGAGCTCAGGACTTTTGCACCGAGCTTCATCCTCCAGCCCTTGTTCTATTTTTTATTTTGGGACAGGGTCTGAGTTTACAGCACTGGGCTCAAAATTGCAATCCTTGGACTGGGGATGTAGCTCAGTGGTAGAGCTCTTGTCTTGCATGTACAAGCCCTGGGTTCAATCCCCAGCAAAGAAAGAAAGAAAGAAAGAAAGAAAGAAAGAAAGAAAGAAAGAAAGAAAGAAAGAAAGAAAGAAAGAAAATTGTGATCCTCCTGCCTCAGCCTCCCAAGTGCTTGGATTCCAAAGTCTATGCCACCACATCTGTTTGTTGAATCAGTTTTGACAAATACACACATCCTTGTACCACATGAACCACACAAGTGTCTCCATGACTGCTGACAGCCAACCTAATTCCCACCACCCACCCAGAAACACTTTCATCTGTCTCATGGCTTGTATCCAGCCGTCTCCCAAAGCCTCAGGTGCTCAGAGGTGGGGTTTATGGAAGGTGATTGGATTATGTGGCTGCTTCAGCTGAGTTGGCTTGGGGAGGCTGGGCCTGGTCAGAAGAGGTAGGTCACTGGGGAGCTACCTGGAAGGATGTGTCTCCCTCCACAGCTCCCTCCTTTTCTATTTCCTGGCTGCCACAAAGTGAGCAGCTGTCCTCTGCCATACTACTCAGCCAAAGACTGAAACTTCTGAAACACTGGCCAAAATTCCACACTGCCTTAAGTTGTGGCTGTTGGATGTTTTGTCCTAGCAACAAGGGAAGCAATTAAGATGGTACTTTCTGTCTCCGTGGCTGGTTTTACCTCGTATAAAATTCCTCATTCATAGCATCGTCCTGTAGGCACTCCTTGGTACTTTGTGCCCCCACTCAACATGAATTTTGGGTTCCAGTAATTGCTGCAGGTCTTCATAACTGATCCTCGTTTGTTCTGGAGTAGAGCCCCCATGTATGGATATGCTGCCACATCCTCATTCTCCTTTTGGTGGACATCAGGATCTCCTCAGCGCAGGGCAGAATTTAAGTGATTGTGCATCAAGGGGCTTTAAAGCATAAATCTTGTATAAATATTAACATACAAGAGTTTGGACACACATTTTCACTTCCCTGGGGTTTAAATGCACAGAAATGGAATTATTGGGTCATTTATTGAGTGTGCGTTTATCTTCACAAGACTCTGCCAAATTGCCTCCAAAGTGACAGAGCTCCACCCTGCTTTGCCACCCTTGCTACTGAAGAGTTCCATGAATTCACCAATTCTTGCTGTGGTCTAGACATCTCAATAGTTATGCAGAGTGATGACTCACTATGCTTCTAATGTGCTTTTCCCTAATGCTACTGAGAGAATATTTGTGAAATCGTGTGTTGAATCTTAATCACCAAGGTGACAGTCTGAGGAGGGGAGGTTTAGATCATGCTTACGTCATTCTTAGATTGAGCTTAGATCAGGAGGACAGACTTCTCATGAAGGAGCTTAGCACCCTCATGGAAAGGACCTCACAGATCTCCCTATGCCTTTGTCTACCTTGTGTCTTTGTCACACGTGAGGACTGAGCAAGAGGATTGGTCATCACACAGCTGGGAAGTAAGCCCTCGGTAGATACCAAACATGGCAGCACTTTGATCTTGGACTTCCCTGCATGCAGAACTATGAGAAAAGCATTTCTGTTGGGTATCAGTCACTCAGAATCCCATCTGAGACTCCTGATGACTAGTAGTGTGGAGCATCTTTTCACGGGCTTCTCTTTTTGGAGCTGGGCTTGTTTGAATATTTTTCCCCTATTGAATTGTGGGTCATATTATTGAGTTATGAGCTTCTTTATATATTCTGGATACAAGTTTTTTGTCAAATATATATGTCATGAATATTTTTTCTCAGTCTGTAGCTTCCTGCTTCATTTTCTTAATAGTGTTTTGGAAGAGCAGAATTTTTACATTTCTGTGAAGTATGGCTTATTCTTTTTTCCATATATTTTGTGTTTTAAGAAATCTATGCCAATGCTAGGGTCATGAAACTTTCTTCTCCCTATACTTTCTCCTTTCAGAAGTTTTTTATGATTATATGACTATGATCCACTTCAACTTATGCTGGGGATAAAAAAGGTAAAAGATTTTGTTTCTTTCTGCAAGAACTCACAGCTCAATGCAAGAGACAAAAGATAAGCAACAACCATAATACAGTGCAGAAAATGCCAGACAGAGGTGTGGACACGCATCACCCTCTTTAATTTAACTGCACGAATGCAAATAAGCACACATAAAATGAATGCTGCAAAGGATGCTCTGCTCTGTACCGGACTCCTACCGGTTTTTAGAATTGTCATCCAAGCCAGGGCTCCTGGAGCCCTCTATACTGTCAAATTGAGTAGCCACCATTTAATCCTCATTTTACTTGGCCCTTCAGTTTTCCACCCGAAGTATCACTCTGTCCTCAACCATCTCTCTCTCCATCTACAGGACACCACATTCCTCTGTATTTCCCCTAACCTTCTACTCTTTGGCTGGCATCTGCCGCAGCAGACCTGTGACCTCTGTCTCTCTGTATCTATCTACCCTAAGTTTTCTCATGATCTTATATACTATCCATCATCCATATGACAAGAACCCTCAAAGTATTCCAACGGTGTTATAGTTTGTGTCTAGATGTCCCCCCAAAGTCTCATGCAGGCCTACAGCTTTTTCAGAGGTGGCTGAATCTAGAGTGTGTGATGCTGGGGTTAAGGGTGTGTGATTAATAAGTTAGTCCATTGATTGGTTTGGCATAGCTCTGGCTAGGATAAGGGTGTGAAGACTACATGGATCCTTGGGTAGGCTGCATACAGTATGAGGGACAGAAAGAACCTTTTCTCTCCCTTCCTTCTGTGCTTTTGCTGTCTGCTGCCTGCCATGAACTGTTCTCTGTGAAGCCACCCTGCCCTGGTGCCAGCCAGTTATGGATTGAAACCGCTACAAAGTGTGAGTTAAATAAAGCTTTCCCTCTTTAATTGTGGGTGTTGGTATTTTGTCTCAGCAATAAGAGAAAACTAAGACAAATGTCAACTCATATACTGTTCCTAAGCTCCAGGGCATGAGAGTTCCGATTGCTCCATGCGCTCACCAATTCTTACTGGTAGGGTAGGCTTTTTAATTTTAGCCTTTATAATAAACACAGTCCTGATTGACTGTGACTTTGATGTGTCTTTCCCTGATGCTATAGATTGAATATTTGTGAATTCATGTGTCAAGGCAAAAGAAATTTTCTTATCAAGATAAGCATGAACTATTAAGTTATATATTAATATAACCAAGTAATTCCACTTCTACACACTTACCCAAGAGAAGTGAAAGTATGTGTGCCCAAAGACTTATATGCTGGTGTTCCTGAGAGCTTTATTCTTAAAAGACCTTCATTTATACAAATTCATCCATCTCCATGTGATTATCCAGCACACATCTCAAACTTGACAGGTCTAACGGATGACCCTTGATTCTATGCCTTCCCATGTCTGTAGCTCCCTAAGTTCCTGCATCTCAGTCCATGGCATGAGCATCCTGTGGTAGATTAGACCTTTTTGGACCAAGTACCTTGGTTGAGGAGACTTAGTCAGACGAGTTAATGATAAGTATGCCCAAGTCCATAGCTTGCCTCTTCCTCTGCCCTCGTAACAATCTGAATGTTAAAATGCCCCACGTGGAGAAGAAGAAGACTTGCAGTCTTAGGGCCCTTGTCATTGTTCTGGGGCCCCTTAGTCCAGTGGATACAGACACCTTCACCATGGCACGGACAATCTGCGTGTTGTTGGAGAAGGGTAAAGAGGAGTTGGTATTTAAGACGTGGGCTTTCCAGCAGGATGCAAGAAAGAAACCCACCTCTCCACTCCCCCAGCCCCAATTGCCACCTTTTGTTGCCTTTTGACCTCCTACCCACTCATCAGAACTTTTCTAGTGACCCATCAGTGACCACTGAGCAATGTGAGCTCCTCCATACAGAAACCGCTTAGTCCTTTGCCATCTGTCGTGCTCAACTGGCACTGAGAAGATGGCACTGCATAGTACTAGCTTTTTATGTGCAATCGCTTAAATTTATGTGATTAAATTAAAGGAGGTGATGTGTGCGCGAACACCTCCATCTAGTTCTTTCCACACAGTATTGTAATCAGGCAGCTGTGTGTCTCCCCACCAAACTTCCCTCCGCCTCTCCAGCACCAGGCACACAGTGGGTGCTCAACAGCATTAGAAGGTGTGCGTGTCGGAAGCACTTTGCAGATGTGAAGCATTCAGTGTGTTTGGAGCACAGTGGCATTGCAGTCTGACGCTGCTGCTATACGTTACCTCCCCAGAGAGGACTGTGCTTTGCGCCTCCATGAGCATATTAGAAGACTCAGGCTGGTCTTCATATCAGAAGCTTATCCACACATACACACGGTGGCCAATGCCTGCACCTGCTGGTTGATTTTAAGGAAATTCTTGTTGCCTCCCTTGTCTCTGACTTATCTTTTGGAAGCTGCAGCCGGAGCTCTAAGCTGGAATCAGATGAAAAGCATGAATCCCCTACCCTGCTCTGTTGGTTACTAGCTGGTAACCTGGGCAGTGCTCATTCTCTCTGAGTCTTGCTTTCTCGTTTGCAAAGGAGAGGTTGAGCAGCCTGAGCCCAGGATGCCCTGGATGACTTCTGATCTCAGCGCAGAGGCTGTGTCTCCACTGAGGCCCAGGGAAGGCTGGGGTGTGAGAAGACGCCCACCAGTACCCTTCCTCCACAGGAAGCCTTGGTGTATAGGGACACAAGAAGGTCTGGGGATCAGTCATCAACCACAAGATGGCCGTGACAGGGAGGAAGCCTGATGCAGAACTGATCTCTCTTTAAAATTCCACTCTGGCCGTGTGTGCCTTGGATGAAGTTCAGGTAATTGTGCCTTCAGCTTGCCTGCTCCTGCACCCGGCTGCTCCCCTGCTCCGTGCTGACAGAGTTATAATAATTGGGTGCCGCTGCTTAAGCTCATCAGCTCCAGCTTCCTGAAAGGAACATTGCAATTAGCAGTCCTCACCCTGTAATAAAGCCTTTAATATCCACTTTCATGGTTCATATTACAGTCATTCAGGCCTGTCCCCCCGCACACAGCCTGTCAGGCAGCAGAGCAGGGTGCCCACAAGGGAGCTGCCCCATGAACGGCTTGGCAAACAATTGTTCCACAGGCCCAGCAATCCAGGCCAGGCAGCTAGGGAGCGGTGCTGGGAAATGAGGAGGGATATTTCTGTCCGCCATGGCTCCAGAGGGCTGATGGGAAAGGGGACGGGAGGCAGAGAGGAAGGGGAAATTTTCTGTCTCTCACTTCTGTGATCCACCTGCCCTCCAAGCCTTGTTGCAAGTTACTCTCCCCTCTTCCATCAGCTCCTTTTATTCCATTGCTGGAGATTTTTTAAAAGAAGTAAGCCAGACATGGTGGCGCATACCTGTATTCCCAGCATGCTAAAAGGCTGAAGCAGGAAGATTGTAAATTTCAGCCCAGCCTAGGCAATTTAGGGACTTAAGGAGGCCTTGTCTCAAAATTAAAAAAAAAAAAATTTAAAGGCTGAGAAATGGAAGTCACACACCTGAAACCTCCAAGAGGACAGCAGCTGCAGTAAAGAAACAACTTCCTGAGACTGCAAAAGTAATCAGATCAGAAATAATGTCTCAGGTGAAAGAAGAAATGAAAAACATGAGAAAAGAATTGCTCAGCATAACTAAAGAAGACATAGATTAAAAAAAAAAGAGGACCACAAAAGAATGATGGAAAATTTGAATGAACCATATAGAAAGGAATTACAGTGCATGAAGTAGATTCAAGGAGAGATCCAGGAAATTAAAAAGTCAATCAAAAGCTGGTAAAACCACTTGAAAGAAACGGAAGATAGATTTGCAGACCTTGACGACAGGATTGCAGCTAGCAATCATGAAAGGAAAGATCTTTTAAAAATAAAAGGAACCAGGAAATAACAATCCAACGGCTGCAAGATGATGCAAAGAGAAATAATTTAAGAGTGATAGGTATCAATGAAGAAGCAAGGGCCAACACAAATGAAATTAAAAGGCTGTTTACAGAAGTAATAGCAGAAAACTTCCCAAACATGGGAAAAGGATCTGGTATACAGATAAGCGAGGCATATAGGACTCCAACTAGCCATAACCAAAGTAAATCTATATCCAGACATATAATAATCCAGATCCCAGAAATTCAGCACAAGAACAGAATATTAAAAGCTGTTAGAGAAAAGAGACAGATCACCTATAAAGGAAAGCCAATCAGAATCATGACAGACTTGTCAACACAAACCATCAAGTCAAGAGGAGTTTGGAGTGAAGTGTTTCAAATCCTGAAAGAAAACAACTTCCAACCTAGATTGATGTACCCTGCAAAACTATCTTTCAAAACTGATGGAAAAATAAGATATTTCTGCAATAAAGAACTGAAGGAATTCATGACCACCAAACCAATCCTACAGAGAGTGCTGAAGGATATTCTAGAGAGAGATTAAGATGACCATGGGGTTCCAGGAAGAACATCAGAGGAGGATCGCCAAACAAGACAGAGAATCGAATGAAAGGGAAAAGTGGAGGGCCCACAGCAGGAGGACAGCAGGGCAGAGACAAACCAATGTATGCTGGCTGTAACCATTGATGCAGACGGCCTCAGGTCAGCACTAAAAAAGAAACACAGGGAGAGGGGATCAAGAAACAAGATCCATCGATATACTGTATGCAAGAAACACATTTAACTGGAAAGGAAATTCATAGACTGAAAATCAAAGGGGACTATACAATTGTAGTATGCGACAGGAGACCAGAAAAAAAGCAAGGGTAACATGCCCATCAACCACAGAATGGATAAGAAAGATATGGCATTTTCATACAATGGAAAGCTGCCCAGCTGTAAAGTAGGATAATGTTGAGGCTCTTGTCGGTAAAAGGATGCAACCGGAGGTCATTTTCATGGGCAAAACAGTTCAAAGTCATACGGGTGAACGCTGGCATAAAAAACAGGAGTTAGTAGGATTGAAAAACGCAATAGATATAAAAGTGATAGGGGAGGAAACACAGAGGAGGAGAAGGTGGTAACCAGTGTTAATTTCTTACTGTTTTGTCTTGAACTCTTGTAATATTTTCACAAGTTTGTTAGGTTTGGTTCTTCTCTGTCTTGTTTTGTTAGGTTTTACTGTGTCTGATGGTATGGACAGCTATTTTGAACATAATGGAATGTATTATGGTAATCTCTCTCTCTTTCTCTCTCTGTTGGTTTCCTATTATCTTGTTTTGAAGTCCTATAATGCTTTTGTTCTTTTGTGTAATTGGTTTTATTCTGTTTTGTTTTGTTTGATTTTATGTGTGATGGTATGAACAGCTATTTTGAAGAAAATGAGACATTATAGTAACCACTGTTCATTTCCTGTTATCTGGTTTTGAAGTCCTGTAATGCTTTCATTCTTTTGTTTTGGTTGGTTTTAGTCTGTTTTGTATTATTTGATTTCACTGTGTATGGGGGTATGGGCAGCTATTTTGAAGAGAACAAGAGACATTATGGTAGCCATTGGTGATTTCCTATTGTCTTGTTTTGAAGTCCCATAATGCTTTCACTCTTTTAAAAAATTGGTTTTATACTATTTTGTTTTGTTTGATTGTACTGTATGTGAAGATATGGACAACTGTTTTGAAGAAAACCAGAGACCTGATGGTAGCCACCGTTGATTTCCTGTTGTCTTGTTATGAAGTCCTGTGTTGCTTGCATTGTTCTGTTCTGATTTACTTTGTTTTGTTTTGTTTTATTCTCTTTAAAATAAAAAAAATTAAAAAATAAAATAAAAAGGGCTGAGATACAGCTCACTGCAAAGGACCCAGTACTGGGTCCAACCCTCAGTACTGGGTCCAACCCCCAGTACTGAGAAAAGGAACAAGAAGATTGATGTGGTACCAGGGAAAAACAGAGGTACCTGCAGGCAGGTAACACACCTGGTGTGAAGAAGGCTGTCTTAAATGCTGGGGCAGGGGTGTGCATGAGCTGGGATGAGAGACAGCTTTGTCTGGAGTTTCTGGCCACCCTTACCCGCACCATGCAAATCCTGAGAGCTACCTAGCCTGCTTTCCAAGGAGCATTCCTGCAGTGGGCAGGTGCAGCATGCACGGCCTCTCACTTAGCCACTGGTCGGGAAATATGTAATGGGTGCTAACTATATGCCAACACAAAGACAAGAGAAATAACAAGCACCACCTTTAAGGAGCAAAACTAAAGCATAGATAATAATGGAACCTATACAGGGAAATAGGATCAATCGGCACAAGAGTAGGCCGGAAATGGGAGAGGGGCGCCTAGACTCCTGGAGGACACGTTGTCTCATGTGGCAGGCTGTATCTTTCTCAAGGGACCATTTGTATCCCCCATGTTCTCTCAGACGCTCACCATGCCCACTTTCATAGATGGAATCCATGTCCCTTGCCTTGAAACTGACCAGGCTGGAATAGAATATAGCAAATATGATGCTAGGTTCGGGCAGAAAATGCCCTGATGCTTCTGCTGATATCTCTCTCTGTCTCTCAGTCTTTCTGTCTCTCTGTCTCTCTCTGTCTCTATGTGTATCTCTCTCTCTCTCTCTCTCTGTCTCTTTCTGTCTCTTTCTCTGCAGGCTGGTCTAGGCACATGGCCGCCATGTTGGGAGGAAGCCTAACCTATATATGGAAGCGGTGTATAAATGTCCCAACTCATAGCTATGAACCAAGCTGGCCCAACCACACATAAGATTTGAGAAAGCCCTCACGAAGATTCTAGCTCCACCCACTGCCTGGCTGCAACTGTGTCAGAGGCCCTGAGGAAAAACCAGCAAGCAGGAGTGATTGATTAATGGCAATGTGTCTTTTACTAAAATGAGTTTAAAAAAATTTAAACATCCACCATAATTTTTGATCACAATGTACATTGACCAGATAGCTGCACTCCAGGTAAGAGACAACATATGCAAGCTCTAGGTACCTAAGATAAGTTTTTGTTTGTTTGTTTTTACTTTTATTAGTACATGTTTGCAGTACATAATAATGGCATTCACCATAGGGAATTGAGACATGTACATTAACATATTTCAATTCTCTTCTTTTATCTCCTTCCCTTCACCCCTTTTTTCCAGCACCAGATTCATTTATTTATTTTATAAGCTCTTAAAAAGTTAATTATCATATATAGAGATTGAAAAGCAAACCAATAGACCAAAGAACACGTAAGACATGTAAGACAACTGTCCTAAGTCAAGTTATACATTCAAATATATTGTCTTTGCTGGATCACAATATATTTTTTCTCTCTCATTTTTCCTATTATCTGTCTTTTATTTTGTATTTTTATATATTGAGTTTTTCAAATAAGAAAAACCATGTGACATTTAAGCTTGTATGGTTGTTACTTTATTTAACACTATACTTTGGTCTTAAGGTGTACCCATTTTCTTACAAATGACTCAAATTTTTCTTTCATTATGGCAGAATGATACTCCAGTGTGTGTAAATACCACTGTCTTATCCATTAATCTGTTGATGGATATATAACTTAGCTGTTATGAATCGCATTGCTATAAACATGAGTACACCTATATCACTTAGGAATGCCATCTTTAACTCCTTGGGGAAGGTAGCTAGAAGGAGAATAGATAGGTCAAGTGGAATTTCTATGTTTAGATTTTTTTAAAAAACTCTCCATACTGATTTCTATAGCGGTTATATCAGTTTAGAGTCCCACCAACAATAGAGAAGGCTTTCTTTCTCCCCACAGTGTTGCAAGAATTTTCAAGATTTCATGGTAGCCATTCTTTCCGGAGGGAGCTGGAATCTCAGTGTTGTTTTAATTTGCATTTGTCCAATGACCAGCAATGTTGAACATTTTTTATGTATTTATTTGCCATTTGTACTTCTTCATCTGAAATGTGTCTATTCATTTCAAATGCCCATTTTTAAACTGGGTGTTTAAATTTGAGGGAACTAATGTTTTTGAGCTTTTTATATACTCTAGGTATTAGTTTTTGTCTGAGGATTAGTTGGCAATAATTTTTCTTCATTTGTATCTTGTGTCTGTGTGGTTTCCTTTGCTGTGTAGAAGCTTTTTAATTTGATGTGATCCCATTTGTTGACTCTTGGTATTATTTCTTGTACAACCAGGGCTTTGCTCAAAGTCTTTGATTATACCTATATCTTCAAGAGTTTTACCTATTTCAGTAGATTAAATGTTTCTGTTTTAATGTTTAGATCTTTGATTCACTTTGATTTTAGTTTAGAGCATGGGGAGAGATATGGGTCTAAGCCCCACCTTCAGCATGTGGAAAACCAGTTTTCTCGGCAACATTTGCTAAAGAGCTTGTCTTTTTTTCCAGTGAAGGGATTTGGCCCCTTTGTTGAGGATAACATAGCTCTAGAGCTGGGGATTTAGTTCAGTGGCATAGGCGCCTGCATGGCAAGTGTGAGGTTGTGAGTTCGATCCCCAGTACCAAAAAATAAAAACAAACAAACAGGATGACCAAAAGATAACAGAGCTGACTGGGCCTGGAGCTGTTTCTGTATCTTCTATCCTATTCTGTTTATCCATGAGTCTGATGTTTTATTTGTTTGTTCTTTTTTTTTTTTTTTTTGCTTGTGTTGTGTTTGTTTGTTTTAGTGCCTGTAACTTTGCAGTATGGCTTGAAGTTTGTGACTATGATGCCCTCTTCTCATCTAGAATTACTTTTGTTATTCTAGATCTCTTCTGGTTCCATACAAATTTTCAGATTGTTTCCTCCAGTTCTGTAAGGAATGTGGTTGGTATTTTGATTGGGATTGTGTTAAATCTATATAACAGTTTTGGAAGTATGACCATCTTGACAATATTGGCTCTCCCTATTCAGGAACAGGGAATATCTTTCCATTTTCTGATGTCCTCTTCAACAAGATAGGTTCTTTTGATTGGAGACCACAGGAGTGGTGTTGTCATGGGTGTCTGAAGAAAAGCAGGTGAGCAGAGGAGGATCCAGGCAAGATCGAACAGCACAGGAGTGAAACTCGATCCTGTCGATCATGGAGTCCTGGAGCACTTCAAGCAGAGGAAAGACTTAGTCATCTCCGGATTTAGAAGAGAACCAGCAGCAAGGTGCCCAGTGGCATGAAGGAAGACGAGGCTTGGTCACTGAGTAAGTGTCTATTTCCGTGTCCCTGAGCACCAGCCTGCAGGCCACCCCATGGCCTGCAGATAGGAGGCTGCCCCGGGAGCCTGTTCAAGACAGAGGGCTGGGATGGCCATGGAAATGGAAAAGAGAAGCTGTGGTATATCAGGCATAAGATTGGTTTCGTGACTAGGAGGGTATGAGCAATGAATAATAAGAGGGATTCTAGAATGTCAGTTTTTGAGTTGCAAGAATAGGGGGTGCCAGTCCCTGAAATAGAAAATAGGAAGAAATACAGCAGGTTTAGGGGGAAAGAAAGGATTCTACCTGGGGTGCAGTGAATTCAGGGTTGATGAAGATGTGGGGGCAGTTGGGTATATTAATCTGTCACTCAAAGGAAAGGGATGAGCTTTAAAGTCAAAGATGGGACTTGTTTGCACTATAAAGCTGATGGAGGGCCCAGGAAATGGGAAGGGCAGAGGGCTAAGGAAGAATTACTGGAGGGAAGAACCAATGTTTAAGGCTGGAGAGTAGAAGAGGAGAAAAAGGAAGAGGCTGAGGTGAAATGGTGAGCAAGCTGGGGCAGCAAGGAGTGGAGCCATAAGCCAAAGATGGACAATGTCCAGGTTGGGTGTAGTCAGAAATATTACCTATGTCCATGGCAGCGAGGGTGCCTGGCAGCTGGTACCCACTGTGCGTCTGTGTGATTACAGGAGTGGGGACCCATGGCAGGGGAGGGGAGATGACAGGCCTTCCTCTCCGGGAAAGAGGAGAGCATGTAGCAGGAGCTATGCTTCAGAACCTCCAAGACTGGGAAAGTCACCAAGGTTGGGGAAACATCTGCTCAGTTCCTAAGTTGCTCTTTATGGTGGATGAAAATGAGGTACAGTGACTTACGTTTTCTTATCTAAAGTGATAATGTGTGGAATCATAGAACATTCAGGAGCAGGGCAATGACCCCAGATTCAACAATACAGCGAACTCTACTAGTCTATTTTCCGATGCCACAACAAAATGCCTGCAGCTGGGTAATATGGAAAGAAGAGAACTTTATTTAGCTTACAGTTTTGGAGGCTGGAAATCCAAGATTGGGCAGCCCTGTTGATTCAGTCTCTGGTGAGGGCCCCCTTGCCTGTGTCACATTATGGCGAATGACATCATCACAGCACATGGCATTGGCTAGAGTGCCCGCTAGAGGGAGGGGTCACGTGATGAGACCAGAAGCAGGAGCAAGAGTTTCCCCGTCTGTCTTCCTGTTCCACCTGGTCCCATAGCCAATCAGATGGTGGCTGTCTACATTCAGGGTGGGTCTTATCCTTTACTTTGCGGACCCAGCTACCAGTCTGTTCTGGAAACATCCTTCCAAGTATACCCAGAGGGGATGGTTTACCAACGCCCCAGCATCCCTCAATCTAGTCAAACGGACACCCACGATTAACCAGAAGGGCCATTAGGGTCATTTCAGAGATGAAGACAATGACATTCAGACAGACAAAAGTGATTTTCAGTCTTCGGTCCAAAAACCAGGGGCCAGAAGGCAGGAAACCAGCCTCCCAGGCCACCGTTCTTGTGTCTTTGTTCCCAGAGTGCCAAGAACAGCGGAGAGATATCAGTGTCCCCATACCAGGGCTGTGGTCTTGGTGGATGCCCAAGCCTTTGTGTTCTCCCAGCTGCTCATCCTCGCCCCTGCAGCCCAGCACTGCTCCGGCTGCCCTGGTTTCTGCAGCCTCTTTCCTCAGGCCTGTCACCCACTCACAAAGGAGCCCAGCAGCAGGTGGCGGCAGAGAAGGGAGGATGGGAAGGAGCTCTGGGGAGAGGGGCTGGGCCCAGGGAGAGCAAGGGGAAGAGAGCAGGATGTCAGGTGTGCACGTTGCCTGGCTCTTCCCAGACTCCCCTGCGCCCCCCCACCACCCAGCTCCTACCTGCACGATGACCAAAGTGCATTAAAGGAGCCAGGCAGGTGCTTCGCGTCTGTAATGTGTTCCATTACAAACACTCCACGATAAGGTAATTATGTTAGAAGATAATAAATGTGTCAGTCTTTCTGGAAATATTTTTACTTCTGGCGAGGGGGAAGTGGGGCCATTGTTTTTCAAGTGCATCTCTGCTCTGTACATATTAATTAACTGTGCTTTGGCTCCACCACCTCGCGGCATTTGTATTATTCATAAGTGTCGTGGGGCTGCAGTTACTTATGTACTCTCCTCCTCGGCTTGGAATCATTTTTTAATTTCAGGTTCTTTTTTGACTAATTGCACTTGTGGTTTGTGCCTTCTGTTCCAAGAGCCCCGTCCCCCGTTCCCTGAGCTTTCTCACTGTCCCATTTCCTCTGCTTCTTCTAGGGTCTCTCTAGGGCCTTGTGGGGTTCAACCAGGAGTCAAGTTTCAGCCGGAGGTGGAAAGGAATGCCTCTCACAAATCCGGGGACACGGTGGGCTCCTCCTGCCTGCTTGTACCCACCTCCACCACTTTAGGATTCATCGCTGTCCGAGAACATCTCAGAATCAGTCCATCCCCGCCCTTTATTTTTTTTTACCCTGTACTTTTCGTTAAGTTCGTAGACTTTAATATTGTTTGCACTTCAGGTTTACAGAAAAATTAACAAGGAAGGAGAGAGTTCCCATGTACCCCTCAATCTCCCCTGCCCCACTGTCCCATCATTAGCACCCCTCATTGTGATGTACAGTGGGGTAAGCCAATGTGGATGCAACCCTATTAAATAAAACCCACAGTATACCTTAGGGTTCCTTTAGCACTGTACATTCTGTGAGTTGAACAAATGCATCATGTTATGTATTCACCATTACAGAGCCAGCTGAAAAATTTTCACTACCTTAAAAATCTCCTGTGGCCCCCTATTCATCCTTCCCTTCCTGCCTCCCTGACTTTACCCTCTGGAAAGCATTCGTCTTTTTGTTGTTTCCGTAGATTTCTATTTTCCAGAATGTGGCACAGTAGAAATCATACCATAAATTCAGGTCTCCTTGAATTTTTGGATTCAAGTCTTAGTTGGGGCCTGTCCCCTAACCAAGCTGGACTGTGTCACCACATGAAATTCCCCTGACTGTCCCTGGAAATAAGCAGGCATGCAGAGGATGCTGTAGCAGGGGGAGGTGGAGGGTTCTACTTTGCCTTGGCTGGATGGGCCTGCACGAGCTGGGATTCTGGGGTAGACCAGCTCTCTGGAAACAGCTGTGCCCCTAGATGCTCCTCCAGTCTCTCAAAAGCAGAAAGTGAAGCGTCCAAGAGAGGGCTGCACCACAAGATGAGTCTCCTTTCATCTCAACTGGTCTGCGATCTGAGGGTTTAAGCAATGGTGTTGAGTCTTCCAAGAACCAGTTAAGTATCACCAGAGAGGGGGTGACAGTCATAGCCGAGCCTTCATGTGTAGGATCCAATAGGGCCGAAGGGTTTTCCGAGACTAAGTGAACACACCACTGCATACACACACACACACACACACACACACACACACACACACACACTGTTGCCCAGTGACAGTATCTCTGGAAAGGTCCATTTTTCTAAGCAAGCCAGATCTCTGCGACATGATTTGGGGAGCAAAGGGAAAATCGCACTAAAAACAGTCCTCCCTGCACACATAGTAGAGATCGCAGCAAAAGACGTAATTGCTGGAGAGCTGGAGGGTTAAGGTTCACGGAAAACAACCTGCTTCCAGTAATCCAGTGAAATGGGTGGGACCCAAGATTCTCTGATTTAGCTAAAACAAGTATATTTGCAGATCCTGAGGGCCACAAATTTTGGGTCAACCAGCTCCAGAATGGCTTTGTCTCTCTCTCTCTCTCCCTCTCTCTCTCTTTCTCTCTCTCTCTCATGGCTTTGTTTCGCTCTCTCTCTCTCTCTCTCTCTCTCTCTCTCTCTCTCTCTCTCTCCCCCATGGTCAGTGCTCACACCCTCCTGAGTCAACAGAGTTGACTAACACAGTTGGCTCACAGTCTGGAAGAAGATTCTGCCCCATTGACTCAAGACAGTGATTTGAAACGATCATTGCCTTCTGGAGTTCTCCAGCCCTTACATTCTGGCGAAGTTTCTGTCATGTTTGTTTTCACATAAGGAATCAAGTTCTAGATGAAGACAGATAGAGCAGAGGCAAAGATTTTCAGTAAGACACTTCCTGGCTCAGTGTCATCAGAGTTGCTCCATCAAAGGATACATGCCAGGATGAATATGGTCCCTGTATCTCAGGGACACACACGGTCACTACTCTTCCTGGCGTGGGATGCCTGGATGTGGTGTCTTCCCACCCGTGGACACTATGGATTAGAAGTGGCAAAAATGATCCAAGAACAGCCTCTGGCCAGCAGCTGTTGCAGCTGGGGGGCGCCGGGGAGAGAAGGCCCCCACAGCCTCCTGTGCAGTGCTCGGTTGCACTGCGGAAGCTGTCGGCAGACAGTGACCCCCAGCCCCTCTCCGCACCCTTGGCCAGTCCTGGTCTGACTCCTCCAGGTTGCCTGGACCTCCTGAAGGAGGCTCACAGTGGAGGTGGTGGTGAGTTAGGGAAATGGAGACAGGGAGCTGCAGTGGCCGCCCCCCCAGAGTCCCCACCACCGCATCAGGGTGAAGCTAAGGCCTTTGCTCCTTGCTCGGCCCTCTGGTCCCCCTTGGTCACAGTCTGCGTGTTCTGTCCTTCTCGCCACCCATGGCTGCGAGGTGGAGGTGTTGCTTGCGTCTGCTTTGCTGTCCACGCATGTTGGGCCGCAAGAAGACCCTCGGCAACAGAAAACAGGGCAGGTAACAGGACCCTTGTGGAGTGAGGGACAGACATGGCCACTGGGGACTCCCACTTTTGTCCTGTGCTGCAGAATCTTGGGCTCAAACCCAACTCAGCTACTTACCACCGGAATTTCAGGCAACTTGGATGCTGTAAGCTGCAGTTTACAAATCTTCAAAGTAGAGGCAGCCAGTTATCCCACCAGGTCAGGGTCGCTGCAAAGATAAAACAGGGCCCTGAGAAGTCTCTGGTTGGGATCTTGGTAATAGCTGCTCACAGCCGGTCACTCCCCTCACACCCTTTCTTCTAAGGCAGAAAGAACCTTCTGTCTTCACTTCAGTCAGCTCCGCCTTTCCTCCCTCCCTCCCGGTGTCTTTCTTTTTCTGTCTCTCCTTGCTCCCAGAGTCACCTTCTTATCATATCACGGAGCCTTCATATTTACTTCTCATATATTTCACTGAGCAGTTGAGGTTCGCGACTATTTTCCATTTTCATCCAATAAATATTTATCAGGTGGCTACTGGGCAGCCAGCTGTGTGTTGGGCTAGGCATGCGGGTTACACCCAGGAGAAAGTCGGGCCTGTTTTCTTGCTCTTGTCAAAACTACACTCTGGCGAGGAAGGCTGGTGTTGAACAAGCCATTGTTAATGGAGAATAAAAGTTAGCATCATTCAGCATGAGGCTGGTCAGGGTGATCTGGAAAGGCTTCCCAGCAGAGGAGTACGGCCCAATCCCAAAGCCCTCGGAGTTCTCTGAGCCTCCTTTGGTTTACAGGCACGAGTTTCCCCACCACCAACATCAGACCCCTCCCCTGCTTTGGTTTCTCTTTCAAAATAAATTTATACATCGCTTTACCTCCTCAAGTATTTCTGGCACTTGTGCAGAATTCCATGAAGTAGAGAGGATAATAGAAAAGGGGAGCCAAAGGAGAGAGCGAGACCTCAGGCCAGAGGCAGGAGGCTGGAGCCCCTAGTAGCTATGCGACAGCAAAACAGAACCATGAGTTCAAGTTCATTTTTCCACACTGTCAGTGTAAAGATAAACATGATCATTTAGGAAATTCTCACCGGCCTTCATACCTCATTCAGCAAGAAAATAAAGCTTCTATGGGATGGATCTTCAAGGGGCATATGATGATTAAATTATAAGGGACCCCACTGATCTGTCATCTCTACAGGCAACCCAGGGACAGGAGTGGTGTGGATGCTTCTTAAAGAGTCTCTAAACACAGACCCAGGGGTGACTCAGCCAAACAACTCCAATGCCTGAGAATGACCTGATCTAATCTAGGGACAAAGGCCAAGTGTTTGGGACAGTGGCTTTTGGCCTGACTAGCATCAGAGTCACCCATTACCAGACACTGGGTCTCTCCTCTGGAGCCTCAATACAGTGGTCTCCTGGGATTTTAGTATCTGCGTGTTTCAAAAGCTGTTTCTGACTCACAGCTCATACTGAGAAGCAGTGATGTCCACCAGGGATTTTTGAATTTCTCTAAAAAGCTCTAGACACATGCAAGAAGCCCTGGGGTTACTCCAGGGAATAGAGGGGTTACCTCTTGGTCCCCAGGCTCTCCATCTTGGCTGTGAGAAGGGTTAGGGGTATTCTGATGTAAACAAATGGCATTTAGAAAGAATCAGAGCATACCATCAATCCGAGTCTTCCTTGTAACCTATTGTCTAATCCAGGCGGCTCCCAAGAGAGGATGGACCAAGAAGGCATGGGCCAGCAAGGAGGAAGTCAGCTCCACTCCCAGTGCCGGAGACAGAGAACACCAGGTCTCTTCTTCTTAAGCCAATGAAGCCAACATCATACTAGATGGGCTTTTCCCCAGAGCTGGAGCCTCAGATCTTCCGACTGTAGCAGGAAGAGGTTAGTTCCACGTGTACTCGGCCCCCTCAGGAAGCAGACTGCAGGCAGCAGGTGGGATCAGATGTGCTCCAACGTCTACCACCACGCACTTCTGGAGAAGAGGCCAGGAGTCAGGCCAGGCCCATGGGGAGCTGCCCTGGCCATCCCTGCTGCAGCCCCGGGGAAGGGGGAGATGGCAGGTGAGCTGCACCTATCAACACAACCCAGTGAACACAGCGACTGCCTATGAGTAGAGAACTAAAAAACAAGAAGGGGCTTTGGATTTCTTCCACCCTCAACATGGTAGGTTGGCTGTCAGTGGGCTGTGAGCCCCAGGCCTGCTGGAATTCCTTGAGGTCTCAGCTAAAACACTAACAAGTGAAAATCAGAGCAAAATCCAAGGCTGGCATGTGGTTGAATGGTGGAGAAGGTACCTAAGAGGTGCAAGGCCCTGGGTTCCATCGGTAGCACAACAGGAAAAAGAAATCCCAAAATTACATAAGCACGTGATAAAACAATGAACTGAACACTTTTCAAATCAGCCTCTGTGCCTACTGTGTTTCCCAGACAAGCATTTGATAAACCCTGAGCGTCGGAAAGCTCAGGTCGGCTCGTCATCTGACAGGGCAAGGGTGTGGGGTATGGGTTTCTGTGTTGCTGGCTAAGGCCAGCCAGGTGCTTTGAAGAGTCCACCAGGAGCCAATGCAAGCCATGTACTAACATTTGGAGAACATGCTCTGTTACAGGTTGAATTGTGTCCCTCAAAAGCTATGTTGAAGTCCTAACCCTGCCACCTGTGAATGTGACCTTGTTTGGAAGTGGTTCTTTGTAGATGGAATGAAAATAAAATTCAGGCAAAATAGAAGAGGGTGGACTCTAATCCAGGAATGGGTGTCTTCTAAATAAAAGGAAACTGAGACAGACACACACAGAGAAGCAGAAGCAAAGGGTGGAATGATGTCACCTGGTACTACCACGAGCTGGAAGGGGCAAGGAAGAATCATCCCCCAAAGCATTTGGAGAGGCCGTGGCCCTGAGGTCACCATGATTTTGGACTTTGGTCTCCCAAACTGTGAGAGAATGAGCTTCTGTTGTACGTCACCTGCATCACGATGCTTTATTATGACAGCTCTCACAAATAATATAGTACGCTTTTGGCAAAAGTAAGGATCTCATTGTTTAAGAAAAAGTCACCATTCAAAACCATCCATGGATGCTGGTACTCCGTGAGTGGGCCAGCTCTTTCCAAAGAGTCGATCGTGCTATAGTCACTGGGACCAATCACAAGTATTCTGGTTCTCACTCTTTACAGGAACTGGGCAGCACAAGTCCCCACCCACTAGGTCCTGCCGTGGGCCTTGCTCTGGCTAGTGTAACGTGAGCAGGACTGAGATGTGGTCTGTCTGCAGAGGCTGTGAGAACTCTCGTGTCCTTAGCCATGTCCTCTTGTCCCTCTGCTGCAGACATGGTCCATGTCCCATGCAGTGATCCTCAGTGACCTGGTTTTCTAGGGTTGGCGTGATGATAAGGAGGGCTGAGCCCAGACTGGCCATGTAGGCAGACTGAAATCCTCCAGTTTTTAAGCGCGTTTGGAGAACTATTTGTTACACAGCTTCACCTGTGCTGACATCACTGACCACCTGACCCTGCTCTAGGGGGGAACCCTGAGAGCCCCCAGGTCTTGCATGATGAAAGACTGTAGACATGGATGTTCCTCAATAAGGATGTATCAGCCCATTTCCTGTTGCCTCCACAGCACAATACCACAGGCCAGGTGATTTCTAAAGAAAAGTGGCTTATTTTGGACGACGCTTCTTAATGACCTGCATTAAGGGCAACATCTGGTGGTAAACTTCTTGCTAGTAGGGCCCCCAAAAAGCACAGGGTATCACATGGCAGTGGGCATGGGCAAGCAGTGTGTGTGTGTGTGTGTGTGTGTGTGTCTGGTCTATATCCCTCTTCTTATCAAGCCATCAATCATGTGGGGTCCATCCTGATAACCTTATCTAACCCTCATCACCTCCCCAAGGTCCTACCTCTAAATATGAGGGATGGACCATGCTTCCACCCTCTTAATAACTCACAAGGGGGTTTAAATGTCAACACATAAAGCTTTGGGGACACTCAAACCACACTGAAACCGTGGCACAGGAGTACTGGCTGCTCACTGTGACCACAAACAACTCTCCCATCACCATCATGGTGCATCTGATTTTTAAGGGTGGAACTACTTATAAATTCTGCAAAGCAGTCACAATAAAAGACAAAAGAAATTACAACATGGAACTGCAGGCATATAGACCCATTTCACTGGGGGGCTGGTAGGTACAAGTCACTTTTTTTTATTTAAAGAAAAAAAATGAAACAGAAAGAGGGTAGAAATACTACATAATTTCAAAAAAAACAGTAAGAAATCACTAGTTGATAATTACATATTTTCCTCTTAGAAGAAGTTGTTCAAGTTACAGTAAAGCCTACAAAGTGGACATTTAAACAGTGAGGCTGCAATCAGTTCTGTTCATCTATCCAACAAAAACTTAGTAATATGGTTATCAATCCCACACACTTAAACATACATGCAGTTATATCCTATAGAATACTTTCTTTTCCTCTCTCTTTATTCTTTTTACAATAATTATAATCAATTCTCGTAAACTGTTTAGAAGTTCTACACATTATAAGTCTCTACACATATACCTATCCTTTCTATATTAGAGGGAAAAACAAATCAAAACAAGTCAACATAACAAATTCCTAGAAAAACATAAAATGAAAAGAACATATAAAACCCCAATACTAGGTGATCTACAGTAGTTACTATGATGTCTCTTGCTATTTTCAATAAAATTGTCTATGTCATCAGGCATAGTATAATTAAACATAGCAGTACATAGCACTATTAATAAAAACCAAACATTGGAGACATTATAGGACTTCAAAGGCGGTTAATAATCAAACCAGAATGGGTATCCTGTTGAATTTTGTCATCTGCAGAGTAGTTGCCTCTATTCTCAGACTTGATACTCTCAAGCATACCAGATTCAAATAAAATCAAATAAAATCAGTCAAGACAAAGCAGTGATATAGCCAATCTTCTCTGCCTCATCTCTGCTATGCTATTTTTCTGTCACTGTTGTTTACTTTTCTCCTTCATTCCACTGTCTGTCCCTTTCAATGAGGCCTTTCTGCCATTGTTCCTTGAACCCTGGTGGTTTTCTTCTCTCTCTCTAGAATGTCCTTCAGCATTCTTTGCAGGGTTGGATTGGTGGTCACAAACTCCCCCAGTTCCTTTGTTGTGGAAATATCTTGTCTCTCCATTAATTTTGAAAGACAGTTTTGCAGGGTACATCAATCTGGGTTCGAGGTTATTTTCTTTCAGAGCTTGCAATATTTCACTCCAACCTCTTCTTGATTTGATAGTTTGCATTGAGAAGTCCGCTATGATTTTGATGAGTTTTCCTTTATAAGTAATGTTTCTTTTTTCTGACCACTTTTAATATTCGGTTCTTGTGATGGATTTCTGGGATCCTGATTATTGTATGTCTGGGTGTAGATCTGTTTTGGTCATAGCTGGCTGGAGTTCTGTTTGCCTCATATATCTGAACATCACTTCCATTTCCCATGCTTGGGAAGCTTTCCTTAATTATTTCTGTGAATAGCCTTTTTGTTTTATTTGTATTTGTCCCTGCTTCTTCATTCACATTTTTTATTCTTAAGTTATAAATCCTCTTGTCGTCTTCTAGCCTTTGTATCGTTACTTCCTGGTCCCTTGTTATTTTTAAGAGATCCTTCCTTCACGATCAGACATTGCACATCTATCTTCAAGTTTTGAAAGTCTTGTCTTTAGTTTCTGTCAAGAAGTTTTGCCAGCTTTCAATGGAGTTTTTAATTTCCTGATGTTCTCTTTGGATCTGTTTAATATATTCTAGATTCTGTTTATATTCTTCATCAAAAGTTTCTCTCCTTTCTCTGGGGTCCTCCATTCTTCCATCTGTGTCTTCTTGAGGATTACCTGGCATTTCTTTTATTAATCTTTTTATATCTTGCTTCACCTGAGTTAGAATTTCAGATTTAAATTTGTCAATGAGGTCATGGAAGTATTTCTTTATTTCTGATGAGGCCATGTCTGATATTGCATGTTTGCTGCCCTCGATCTCCTCTGTATTTACCTCTCCTGGGCTTATTTTCCCTGGGTCAGCGGTTGTAGGCTTTTTGCTGTTTCTCTGTCTTGTTGTGTTTCTGATTTCTGTCAGACAGGTGAATGGTGGAGGTCTCCGGATATTTACACACTGCTTACAGTCCCTCTGCAGCTCACTGGCTGGGGCAGTGCTGCCCTCTCCAGTTTGCTGTTGATCTGTGAGGTGCACACAGGGGCGGGGGGGAGCAATGTGGGCCGGCCCCTCCCCTATAATACAGTCAACCAGTGAGTGTCTTCAGCACGTTAGTGTGTGCCCTGCAGATGTCACAGGTTCGGGACAGCCTCATCCCAGGCTATTGGGTCCTGATCAGGGGCATGGCACAGCCCAAGAAGATCCTACCAATCTGCTTTGGGCCAGTTGTCAATTCAAGCCTATCCTGCCCAACTCCAAAAAGTCATCTAGCTGGTCACCCTGCTCTGGGGAACCCAGTTCTCAGCACTCACCAAAGTCCGTGCAGCTTGGTTCGCCGGTTCCACTCCTTGTTGCAGTGCCTCCTCCCGCCAAGGATCTCGGGTTCACCAACCCCCACTCCTGGCAGGGCCACGACCTCAGCTTGATCATGAGTCACCTGACTCTGAGACGCTCCCAGTACAGCAACAGGAACGTGCCCAGCTCCAGCCCTCCATCCACGCTTCTTCTTTTTTAAATTTTTTTTTATTTTTCTTTTGCCTCAATTTCTTCCTGGGTCATGAGAATTCCTCTCCTTTTATCCGGTCCTCTCCATGGTGTTAAATTCTAGCACCTGAGTTGTTTTTCTCAGAAAGGCTATCATGCTACCTATCAATCGGCCATCTTTTTCTCCTCCTCAGGTACAAGTCACTTTGTGTAAGAGTTATTACTCCTAAATCTCTTACCTTGACAGGCACGGAAGAGGTGATCTCATGGATTCATCACTGCTCCGTGACAATGAAGTAATAACACCACCAAGAGGGTTCTGGGATATAGCTCAGCAGCACAGTGCCTGCCTGGCAAGCATGAGGTCCTGAGTTTGATTCCCAGTGACCTCCACCTGCCCCCCAAAAACTTCTAAGCCAAGCATGGTGGCACATGCCAGTAATCCCAGCACTTGGGAGGGGGAGCCAGGAGGATCATTGAGAGTTCAAGTGAGTCCAGGCCAGACTGAACTGCATAATGAGATTCTGACTAAAACAACACCACCAAGCCTGGGATTTAGCTCAGTGGCAGGAGCACTTGCCTGGCAAGCATGAGGTCATGAGTTCGATCCCTGGTACAAAAAAAAAATCACACAACTAAAACACCACCAAGAAAAGAGAAAAAATCTGCTTTTATTGTTTTCCATCAAAAGAAAGGAATATACAGATAATCCAAAATAAAATTCTAGTCATGAAGATATATATTCAAAAGGAAGAGACCCAAACAGTGCTGTTTTACATAATTCAGAATAATCACCAGATTTTCCGGGTGACTCTTCACGTAATTTGGTGTCCAATACTCAGAACATTACCAAGCCGCCTCAGTAAGTTCGTAACTCTTGGCCAATAACCAATTCCATTCATGAAGTCAGAAGTCAGTAGGTCAATACAAGCTGCAAACAATCTGAGATTCTCCTTGTATCAGATTTCTCTTCGAAATGAAAAAGGGTGTCAAAGTAGAGAAGAGTAGAGTAACCTTCCAGCACCCTTTCTGCCCCCCAGGGACAATTATCAGTTTGAAAACTCAGATTTATGGAATGTTGAGCAAACTGCTAGACTTGTCTTTTCTAAGAGAGAATGATAAATAGACCCTTTGTAAAATGAAGAGACACAATTCCTGTCTTTATTCATACACTAGCAACAATGGAGGTGACAGGCTGCACCCACCACCTCTTGCCAAAGTTCCCTGACTCCACCCTACTATTTACCACGTCCCAAACTGGAAATGCATTCAAGCTGGCTAACTGGGAGTAGGTTTATTTGCAAAGACACCATCTTCAAAGGTGAGGCAGGGCGGGTGGAAGCCAGCAATCTACGGTGAGGGTGAGGGGCAGTTGATCTATTGCTAGCAAATCCCGAAGGACAAGGGGAAGGAATATGACCAAACCCAGGAAGTAAATCATGAAGAGGAGGCTCTCAGGAGAAGAGCAGAACCATTTGATGACGGGACTCATCAAAGCCACTCAGGGACAAGTGGCAGGAAAGTAACCAGGGGAATGACTACCAGTGTCATTTCTTCTCTCTGGAGATCTCTGGCCAGGGTTCCCCATTGGCCAAAACCGGCTGGAAGCCACATAGCCTGAAAGTCCCTGGATGGGGTCTCTTCAGGTCACCTGCAGAGCAGAGGAGAGACACAGGAGAGGCAAGATTGGTGCGTGAGTGTGTGTGTGTGTGTGTGTGTGGTGTGGGGTGTGGGGTACAGCTAACCCTGACTCTGGAATAGTCTGTTCCATATGGACCCAGATGTGAAACTGATAACTTGGGTCACTGGTCCCTGGGTACACGTAGCTGGTACTTTGATTGATCCTTGAGCATTATTGGAAATCCAAAGGCCTTTGTTTCATTTAGGGCTTCTCAAGGTCCTAATCAATCAGAGCCAGTGACTGCTCCTCACCTCATTAGCTCACTTCTGGCCAGCAAGAGGCAGATGGTCCAAGGCTCAGACATAGGGCACAAGAAGGGGGGGAATCCTTGGAGATATCTCAGCAGGCAGAAATCTGGGGGAGTCTTCTGCCTCTTCCTCAGGACCTGAGATATCACAACCTCCTGAAATAAGCCTCCAGGCCTCAGAAAGCCAAGTTTGTTCAGGGCTTTTCTCTAAAGCCCTGGGTAAACATCAATTAGTGCCTCACAGGTTTCAAAACATGGGAAGTAGTTACCTTTTTCCTAGGGTGCTTCTGGGCAAGCAACCCAATTCCTCATAGCCTCAAGGTTCCTCTCCTTTATAAAATGGGAATAAGGGTACACATATCACAGAGCCAAAATTTTTTATAACTCCTGCAACAACCCCCCCCAGTGAAGCCTGCAGAGAATAGCCCCCATCTGGGGTCACTTATCTCTTCCTGTCCCTCCATGATGCCTCCATGGTGGCAAGGAAGGAAGGATTTGGTCACTTTCTCAAGAAGTTCATGGCCTGCTAGGAAAAGGGAGAAATACAGGGCAAAGCAGACCTGTTTGCAGAGTGAATCTCCATAAATGTGGTTTGTAGGAAGTCAGAATGGGGCTCTGCCTGCTGGTCATGCTCTAGGGACAGGCCCAAAGGAAGGATGAGACAGCGTCCAAAAGAGAGAGGACAGGAAGTCCAAGGGGTCACAAGAGGACCTTTCTCCAAACAGCTGCTGTAACCTTCAACCCTCAAGGCATTTGGTTCAGCAAATAGGTAGATGATTTGATGCTTCAGCCTTCTGTTCTCTAAAATCCATGTGTGCTCTGTAGCTGAACGTGCCCACAACCCAGGGTCTGCAGTCCCAGCTCTGGTGTTGAGCACATCTTGTTGCCTCTCAGTCACCAAGTGCTGGGGACAGGGGATCTGCAAGCTACCAGGCTTTCTGAGTCTCAGTTTCCTCATCAGTAAATGGGGACTAATCCCACCCTCATAGAAGGGTGAAGAGAAGCCTGTGAGATGATAAGGTGAGAAGCCCTAATCCAAAAGTCAAAACTCTGAAGACTTTTGAGTGCTGAAGTGAAGTGTCAAGTGGGAAATGCCACACCTGACCTCATATGACATGTCACAGTAGAAACAAAGATGGAGAAAAGCTGGGGATTTAGCTTAGTGGTGTAAGCGCCTGCCTGGCAAGTGCGACATCATGAGTTCGATCCCTGGTAACCCCCCAAAATATTATATATATATATATATATATAATTACCTCAGGCTATACAAGTAAAAGTTATATGAAAAGTAAATGAATTTTGTGTTTAGATTTCATTCCCAGCCCCAAGATATCCTAATATGTATATGCAAATCTTTTTTTAAAGAAATCCTTAACACCTCTGATCTCAAGCATCTTGGACGCGAGCCACTCGGTTTACGTCTCTGGCCTACCATCAGTGAGCCACATTAATGTCTGTTTCCTGCTACTCTTCCTGCTACCATCAGCTATACCCTTGGCCTGCACTTGCTTGTCCCTAAACTCGTCGTGTCAGCCGCTCTGTTCTGTGCAGGGGCTTTGGTTCCACAGAGCAACAGGACCACCCTTGCCTTCCCTGTGCCGGCTGTAGTAGGGCGTCAGGCCGGGTGAATAGGGAATCCATGCAGCACCCCCAGGGTTATCCCAGCTGAGTGGGGGCCTAGTCGGGTGGAAATGTCAGTGTGGGCAGCCAGTCCTCGCCCCCAGTCAGCATCATAAAACGTAACTCGCAGAATCCAGATCCTAAACCTCCGGACCCGCAGGCTGTGCTGATGTTTACCCAGCGCCTCTGTCAGAAGCCCTGGACAAACAGCAATTAGTGCCTCCTCTGCCCAGCTCTGCCTTCGCCTGCGGCTCCTCCCATCAGGGGTAGGATGTTCCCTCAGGATTTGTTGCAGGGTAAGGGCAGCAGCTCCTCCGTGTCCTTCTGTGAGGCTTAAAAGTGACAAATGTAACGGAGTTCAGGAGTCTCTTTAGTCATATCCACACATATCTGGGGACAAGGCAGAAATCAGGTGGAGAGGGAGGGCTGGTAGCAGAGAAAGAAAGCATTCAAGACGTAAGGGGTGAGAAAGAGAGCGGAATTTCACAGATTTTAAATATAGGAGTATAAATATTTGAAAATCTGGGGAGCTGTACATGTATGGAAAATGTAGATCGGGCTTCCAGTCAGAGAGCAGGAAACAGAAGTCGTCATTCTCCTGAAATGGCGTGGGGGGAAGAGCGTGCGCGTGGAGGACTGAGTGTGCGTGTATCTCTTCTCTCCTTTCTCCCTCTCTCATAAACACACACACACACACACACACACACACACACACACACACACGGAGCCGCAGCGGGGGCTGGGGCTGCTGAGGCAGAGCACTGAGGGCCTAGACTGAGGAAGAGCCACACATCTGCTAGGCATGAAGGAAGGTAAAGGGTTTGCCTCTTCCTGTCGTGGCTCATTACTACAGGCCCCCAGAGGGTAACACATGAATGAATACATTACCAAATGAGTGAGTGGATGAATGAATGGCTAGTCTGCCAAATAGCAATGAGGTCATATGGCTTCAGGTTGCCCAGGTCTGGAACCTTCCTTCCATTCCAGGAGGAGAGGAACCCCAAGGTGCAGAGATTTCCAAAGATCAGCAAAGGAAGATGGCGGCCTTTCCAGCTCAGGCCACTGCGCTAGGACACTTTACCTCAGCTCCTGCTGGCCTGAGCTCCCAGGGTTTGTGTGGGGATGTGGCAAGGTGACCGGTCAGGCTGCAGCTCGGAAGCCAGAAAGAACGATGAGTTTTGCAAATGGGAGGTCTTCCCTTGTGTCTGAAGGAAGCTCCTCCCTCTGTCCTGGCGTCATTCCACCCAAGGGGATCTTGGCTGCGCTTCCACATTCTTCGAGACTTTTTGGGAAATTCTTTGGCTTCGACAGTAAAAGAAGTAGCTCTTCACCAGTTGGTTCCTGATGAACCTCATTCGATCACCTTTTTGCTGTACCTTATTACTATGAAAAGGGGCACCCTGACCACTGCAGAGTGCAAGTGCAGAGCCAGGTAGAGGACGAATGTGCTCTCCCAAGGCCACATCGCAGTCCTACAGGGGTTAAAAGGGGCCAGGCTGTGCAGATGCTGTAGTCTCCAGCCTTGTTCCACAGACCTGGCCGTGTTGCAGATTCTAATTTCCCACTGCCAAGGTCGCACTGCTCTATCTGTGAACTGTTCCCAAAGCAACATCAGGCTGCTCTACACCCAGAAACATCCCTCGCCAGCAGAGCCAAGGAACTAGGCTCCATGAGAGGCCCTCCATCAAAGCCTGTCAGGAGGCGGTGTCTAAACGCTCCTGGGAGAGTCCCTGCAGTTTACGGGGTTTCCCAAGTCTCCCTATGAGAGCAGATGTGGTTTCCCGCTCATGTGGCTGTCTACCCACCTCTCCCTCCACTGGTCCACGTCCCTCCCAAGAAAAGCCCCTCCAGTTTGTGGGGGGATCCAGGTTATATGCACACCAAACTCCTGGCAAAGTCTGCTGCCTCGAGGCCAAGGCTGGCCAAGCTGTCCCCGGGGCAAGGTTACCTTCCCTGAGGAATGGCTCACTTTAGAAAGCTGAAGAGGGGCTCAGCTGTGTCATCTCTGTTTGTGACACGCCAGTCTCAGCTGGGAGAAGTTTTCTGGTGGTCCTGTCCTTTTCACCTCAACCCAGGTCTGACACCTTCTTCCTGGGCCCAGCTGCTGCATGAACTCTAGTCACCTGAGGTCCCTGTGAGTTCTCCCAAGGTTCTTTTCGGGCTTCTGGACAGAGGAGGGCAGAAAAATCAACCTGAAGCAAAACACCAGAGAGAAGACACCAGGTTCTCGGGACAACACAACCTGTCAGTGATCTGAAGAAACAATCTATTTATAAATGCATGTAAATATATTTAAAATATAAAGAAGAAAATGTGTGGCTATTTTTTTTTTAAGAGAAAGGCTTTATAACATGCATCTGAGGGCTGGGAGGTGAATGTAAAGTGATACCTAAAATGCAAGGTTTGTTTGGGGGTGATGGAACAGATCTAAACTCAGCCAGAGCAACAGTGGTACGATCTGAGAATGTATCACATGCTCTAAAGGGGGGCATCATGTGGTGTGTGAATTAGATCTCAGCAAGTGTGTTCTTTTTTTTAATGAAAAAAGAATAAAAATGATGATACAGAATTTCAAAAACAAATAATGGGAGATTAACACTAGTTAATACATGGTGTATTATTATCTTCAAAGCAATTGTTCAGATGATAAGATGTAGGCATGAAAAAAATGATCAAACAAACAATGAAAGCACAAACTATTCTTTTTGATGAACTAATAAAGATTAGTAGTATAGTTATCTCTCGTGTGTGTGTGTGTGTGTGTGTGTGTGTGTGTGTGTGTGTAGAAATGCTCAGTTTTAGGGCTGGATACACTTGACCTTTATAGGTCTTCCTTCTGTCACTTACTAGTTCTTTAGAGAAGACATCAGTCTTGCTGCAGTCTTAGCTTCTTTCCCTGAAAATACTTCCCTTTTAGGGTTTGTTGAGTCGACTTGAGGTACTTCCTAAAGCACTTCGAAAGTTCCTGGCACATAACGTGCAGTGATTTTAATAATTTTAATGATAATAATTAACAGCTGAAATTACATAGCGCCCGCTCCGAGGAATCACCATTGCGTGTGAAATTCCCGTGCATGCGTAGGGAAGGTAACCATGTCTGGAAGGAAGTGATCCTGTCTTGCTGAGGTTTTCCTAGGAACTTACCAGCTTCAGGAAAAAAGGACGTTGGCCAGGGCCTTGGGAGACACCAAGGGACAGGTCAGTCTGATCGATAGCCTTCTAAAAATTTCAACTTCAGAAAGAAATGATAACAAAAAGAGGAGCATACAGGCTTTAACTCCAGAACAAAAGTAATTTTTTCTCCAACTTGAAAAATACATAGGCAAAGAGACTCACAGGCTCCTGACATCCACAGGGTGAGTGGGTTTGGAGAAATGAGGCGGGACCAGATGTGTCTATCCCACCCTAAATTCCATGCTGATGGAACTCAGTGAAGTATTCTTAACTAGCTCTGAGCTTAAAGTCAAATGGAATTTGGGACCAACAGGGTACCTCATGCTGTCTAAACTTCATATTTCTTTCAATTCTTGATGTAGTCAGTCAGTTTGTTTGTGTATACGTATTTGTTTGTTTGTGGTCACTGGGGAATGACCCAAGATGCTGAGGTCACTGAGCTACATACCCAACCCCTTTTTCATTTTCTCTTTTCCTATTTTGAGACAGTATCTCAGTCACTAAATTGCCCAGGGTGGACTGGAACTGGGAACTTGTCATCCTCCTGCCTCAGCCTCCCAACGTGCTAGGACTATAGGCATGCATTCCCGCACCTTCATCTCTTTTTCATCTCTTTATTTATCTCACAGAAAGGGGAAAGGAGCTAATCTGCAATATTTTCTATCTCATGGGAAAGCAACCATCGCTGTAGAATGTGTATTTTGTTTTGATAGCCTGTCTTGTTTATTCACCTCCTAAACACACAGGCTTTAGGTGAAATGGTTTTAGATTAAAATATCAAACCCACTACTCACTGTCAAGAACTAAGTAAATTCTGAGATCTTTATTTGTAAATTAACAAGTCACCCTGGCTTGCTCCCATTTCATTGGTACCGGCTGAAGTCATTAGACTCATGGATTTGAGACAAAGGGCAATTTCTTACAGCGACAGCTGTAACCAGAATTGCATTGCTTCTGTACTGGTACCTTCAGCCACAGTTCCAGCCAGGCAGTGCCCAGGGGGCCCCAGAGGGGCCCCCTGGGCACACACATGGCTTCTTACAGAACAGGAGCCCTGAGCTCAGGGAAGCTGAATCTTTTATAACAGACAGTAAGCACGTCTACCGCTTGAGCCAGAGTGTGACCCTGTATCTCACAAAGCTGTCCAGTGCCCAAAGTTCTTGTCAAGAGTTCAGAACAAATACAGTCCCTGGCTCTGAAAGACATCCAGAAACGTAAGAGACCCACGGAAACTGTCTCCTAGCGCTGAATGGCTGTGTGAGCTTCGGCTCGTCACTTGCCCTTTTGGAAGTTCATTTTCCTCATCTGTAATAAGGGGATAATACCTACCTGGCATGTGGTTGGAAAAATACTTGAAATTTCAGTATAGTATTCCCACTGCAGTTCCTGGCACAAGCAGACATTCAAGGAATATTAATTCTCCCTTTCTTCTCTCTCCTCGTCCAACTAAATGGCATTTTAGGTAAGATTTAATTCTGTGGGATTCTAATTCTCTGCTTGCCTAGAGGCCCAGCTACCACAGTAGTACTCACAGAAAAGTCTTGCATTGCGATTTTGAAGTTGGCTTCCCGAATGGCGAAGCGAACCTGTGTGTCTCGATCCCATTAACAGAGTACCAAACTTGATCAATTTCAGCCCAAAGACTGACCACTAACAACTCAGAACTAAACCCTCCAGCTTAGTGGTTCTCAGATTTTACTGCATCACCTGGGGAGCTTGTTTTTTTAAAAAAATGCTGTTACCGCCTCCAATGTCAGCCATATCATAGTCTCCTGAAGTGAGACTCGCGCATCAGCAGTTTAAATCATCCTGCAGGTTAAGTCCAAATCGCAGGGAGGGACAAGGGCTCTGGCACTTACTGGGACAACTAGAAGTTTGCATGAGCGACTTTGCAATGCTTAAAGCCTGAGTGTAATTGGTCCAGCTCTGAAAAGGTCGCCTGCATTTGGAGGCGCTTCATACAGTTACAGCTGCGAAGTGGGAGAAGGGGGAGGCGTAGAGCAGAAACCGGAATGTGAAGGTCCTCTGTGTCCTAACAGAAGAGAGGGGAGAGCCTCTGTGTCCTCCAAATTCCACCAGGGCTGAGAGCAAACCCGTCCATACCCTGGGTGCTCCCTTAATGCTTGCAAACCGTCTCCCCCTTCCTAGCTGCACCCCCGAACATCAAGCATTCTGCCTGCACACTTAGGGTGAAAATAGCCCTGGTCCTGCCTTGATCCCGGGCAGACTAGATTATAGGACTAACTCTTCGCCTCCTGGCTGGGCTATGGGAATCTTCTTTCTTTAGGTTTAAACAATCAATGATATAGATTTTCACTTTCTTCTCCTATCTCCCTTCAGAGCCATTAGCTTCTTAGCAATGTTTAACCAGCCGGGCCCAGCCCCAGGGACCATTGGTGGGGGCTCCTTGGTCACCTCCTCTGGGTGTGAGATGTCTCCATCATCTGCTCCAGCTCTGAGCTTCTTCCCTTCCTCCTCCTGCTGGTGGTGATAGTGCGGTGGGAGGGGCTTCAGGGACATTCACTCCAAAGTCAGAATTTGAAATTCACCTTGAGCACTTGTGCAATCCCCTTCACTCATAAACATGCACATCACCCAGGTAATCAGGACGCCTGAAGTCCACCTGTGCCTAATTTGTCTAAATAATTCAGGCTGCAGGTAAATTACCTGAAACTCAATGAAACCAGGCTTTTAGACTGGGGAGAGCCTGCTCAAGCCTTTGTGTCTCCATGGAGGTTGCATTATCCCCCTTGGTGCTCTACAGGAATAAAAGAAACCACAAATGCCCAGAGAAGCTGGGGGAGCCGCATCTGTCCTCACTGGAATCACAGTCACATTGTCCCCAGTCAGGCCTCATTCCGAAAGCAGGTTGACCCAGGGCCTTCCCGTAGAACGCAGGCTGATATCCCCTAGAACCTAGGTTTTGCTACAGTTGGACATGAGTTTGGCCAGGGTGTATAGAAATAGACAGTGAAGTCAGACAGCCGAGGCTTAGGTCACAGCTACTGGACTGCAGAAAACAGCCCACTGGGGGAAACTGAGTCATGCCATCCAGCGGCGCTCCTCCCTCCGTGACCCCATAGCTGTTGATCTCCTAGGTGTGCAGTCAGGAGAGGGGAGCTGCGTGGCGTACGGGGCATATGGGGCAGAGATGGGGCGTTTCATGCCTCCTCCGGCTAAGCTCAGTGACGGCAGAGTCAGCTGGGTGAGGAGTTGCTGCAGTTTTAGATCCTCACCTCTATTTCCACTTTTTCCACCTCCATTTTCCACTTTTTAGGGATGATGGCACAAAAACAAGATCTTTGTTCTTTCCCTCGATCCGATCACCTGCTGCTCCCATCTACCCACCTGAAGGCTCCAAGGCCTCCGTGGTGACATCACGAGCCTGTCGCCATGGAAACGGACAATGAGGTCAGACAGCAGGGGGTTTGATGGTTTCAGCGGGAAGGGGGAGGAGCTGTGAGGAGGAGGGTAGGGTTACAGGAATGGGGTTGGAGAGGGATTCGAAGGGCTCCAGAGAACAAAGGCCTGGTAGCCAGCCAGTTTCTCAAACAGCAGAGGGCTGGGCTGTGGCTCTGAGGCTATATCGATTAGTCACTCACTGTGTGAGCAGCATCCTGCCCCGGTGTAAGCACTCGGGAGCCTGATTGCCGATTCCAAGCTGCTTCTACTTGTAATTTGTTGGCTCAAAGGTCGAAACGGAGTCCTGAGGAAGACGGATTTCCTAGTGGCCGCTCCTTGGGGACTAAGCTCTCAAAACCAATTGGCCCAAATTTCAGCCTGACTTGGGCTTTAAACTCCCACTGCGGGTGGGGATGGCTGGCAAGGGGTGGAAAATAGGAAAAACAGATGCCAATGGAGATAGAGGGTTCTGGGGGTGCTACAGGTCCGCAGGGTCAGGGAGTATTCTGTGGGGGAGACAAGGAGGGCCAGGGGGAGCTGATGAAGTCTTGGGAAGCAAACAAAGAAGACACTTTATAAATTACCAGCTTCCTCTTCAAAATGGAGTTTAACCTCCCTAGCTCTGCTTTGAATTTATTAGTGATTTCATTTCCTTGGGTAATAATTCATTACCTCATTCCCAGCCCGAGGAGCAAGGTTGGCCCAGAAGTGGAATGTACCTTTGTACCTCAAAGTGATGCTTCCTTAACTGTTTCATCTTCCAGTCACTCACAATCCCAGCCCAATGCCTGGTGGCATGCCCACGTGTCCTGGGTCTGCAGGCCCTGGGCAGGGGCTGACCGTGGAGGCTGGCCGAGCCAGCCTGTGCTCCTCCTAGCTGCTCTCTCAGGTCTAGCTGCCTGCTGCTCTGTGACCAGGGCTGTCTTCAGGGCCCTGAGCCTCACTATTGTGAGGTGAGACAGCTGCGAACTGGTGAGATAGAGCTGTTTTGCAGGAGCCTAGACAACCGCTGCTGGGAGGGGTCTAGCAAGGGCTGGGGCTTCTCTGGAGGATGTGTAAAAGCTGTTTCAATCTCAGCACCAGGTGAGAGCCTGGCAGATGCCCTCCTAGAGAACGAAAGTCCCCCTGGCTCTGCTGATGTGGAAAACTCCATCCACAAGGGCAGGGTGCAGCTTCATGCCTGGAAAACCCCTTTCTCCAACCCCTGGCTTATTGTATATCACTGGAGAGATCTCCCAACACCAATCTGTCAGGCTGGAGATGCACAGGGCACACTCCTCCTAGCTCACCAGCACCCACTTCTGGCCCGTCTGCATCCCTGTCCCTACCGCGTTCCCAGCACCAGACTGAGAGGTGAACAAAGCCAGTTCGGTCCCTATGCCCAGGGCTCAGGTTCCTGGCATGCTTTTGCCCTCAGGTAACGTCATGGAGCATCTGTGATGTGACGAGGACAGAGCGCCTCCTTCAGCCATCTAATTCTGAACACTGCTTGAAGGGCTGGGTGCTCACTCCATAGAGGTGACTTTCCCACTTGACCCACAGGGTGCCCTTATCACGCCATTCTCCTGATAGGCATGCTGAGGCCCTCAGACTCTGTCTGAATCTAGCCAGATTCTAACTACCACAGCAGTGGAGCCCAAGTGAGCATTAGAACCACTTGATGCCCAAAGCCAGACCAACCTCATTAGAAGTTCAGGTGCTATCATGGTTCGAGCGTGTGGCCTTTTTTGAGAATCACTACCCTGTACCTTGCTACTCGAGGGCATGTAGCACCCCTTGGGCACAAATTGGACCTGGGCTTCACTCAGATGTGGTAGATCATAATCCGCATTTTATCAAGGTGCCCTGGTGACAGTTCGGCCTCCACCTCTTGTTTATTGA
Source organism: Hydrochoerus hydrochaeris (assembly GCA_004027455.1). NCBI lineage: Eukaryota > Metazoa > Chordata > Mammalia > Rodentia > Hydrochaeridae > Hydrochoerus > Hydrochoerus hydrochaeris. Next base: position 224,464 of record PVLA01001797.1, on the reverse strand, counting down.
AATCCCTCAAAGAGGTCACCCTACCCAGTGGTGGCCTCACTGCCTCTTCCCCATTCCTCTTCTTTGCCTCACTATGTAGGGGTCAAAGTCCAGAGGAGAGGAGATAAGTCCTCCCCTTTCACCAGGGTCAGCTACCCTCCTGCTGCAGCTCAACACTGGACAGGAAAGGCCCTAGAAAAAGAGGTAGGGAAGGGCTGGGGACATAGCTCAGAGGCACAGCACTTTCCTGGCAAGCACAAGGTCCTGAGCTCAATTCCTGGTACCAAGAAAAGAGAGAAGAAAGGTGGAAGCCTTAGACCCCACAGAAAATCACATGTAAACCAGCATCAAAGCTGGGGAGAGCTCTAGATCTCTTGAGAGATTTAGGCATTGGTAATAAGGTTGGACCAGGGATTTAGCTCAGCGGGCTAAGTGCCTGCCTAGCAAGTGCAAGGTCATGAGTTCAATCCCCAGAAGAAAAAAAAAAAAAAGAATAGGTAGTAAAGTTGGGGTGTGCCACCCCCCCTCGCGACCTTCCGGCTGGCAAACAGTTCCCGCAGTCCAGGGTGGCTCACCCAAGGTCTCTAGTGTCCCATGTGGATGACAGAAAGGCAGGAAAGAGTGATGTTTGGTGGCATCCAGTGCCCAGCCACGTGGCTAAAGCACCACTGTCTGCCCTCATTTACTTGTGGCAGCAGCTGGCACTGGTCTAGGGTGCTCCCGCATTGAAGTCTGATTTGTCAGAATCATAGCATGTGTCAAGGACTTCATGGTGAAGCATTTCTTTCAGATCGGCGCTGTGCTTCTGTTAATGGGCAACACCTGTTCCCCGGCTGGCTGCTGGGAGGAAGGGCAGAGGAGAGGGGAGGCAGGGAAGCAGCCGAATTGTGCAGCTGGCATGGGAGTCACCTCCGCTGAGGGATAATCCTGAGCTCCGGGGAGTGGCCCAGGCCTGAGATCTTGTGTCTTCCCTGTGGCCCTAGGTGGTCGCAGGGCAGGAGCTGTGGATGGAGAGTCTGTCCCAGCTCTGTGATCAGCTGAGTCCCTCCAGGCCTCCTAGTTCTATCTCTTCATAAGCTCCACAGCCAGCATCACACAAGTGCAGACCCCTTCGAGGCCCAGGACGTCCCCTCCTCCCCTTCAGATTCCTTCTGGTACTGTTTTTAATCAGCAAACCGAGCTTAGAAAGCAATGAGAAAATGCAGCCCTGTAACTGCCACCCAGAGGTCAGAGGTCAGAGGTCAGATGACTTCCGGAGGCGCGCATAGCATAGCTTCTCTAAGCTTAGGCACCTTAACCTGTCAAAGAAACGGAAGAATGTGGCCCACTGGACCACACTGATGTGATGAAAACAAAACGATCTTTTCTAACATTCCTAACACGGCGGCTGGCACCCTGCAGAGGCTCGGATATACGTGCATTTATAGATTTGTGCCAATAAAGTCTGAGTAGTTAATAGAGTGCTGTGGCTCCCAAAGTGAGGTCCGTGAACCAGCAGTGTCATCCAAGAACTTGCTGCAAACGCAAATGCTCAGGCCCTGCTCCGGCAACTCTGGGTGGCCCCGATCTGCATTCTGTCACCCCCCACCCACCCACACACAGATGACTCTACTGCATGCTTCGTGGTGTGACACCAAGTGCTGCACATAATAAGGCACTGGACACTCTGGGCTACCTCCAAACTCACACTGACCTGGAGGGGAAGCCACGCAATACACATAATAGCAAACACAACACAAGCAATGAGAAGAGCTCCCTGCATTTACATGGCCCATGTCCTGGGGCCACATATAAGGCAATTTCCATGAACCCCCTTATTTAGCCCAACACCTTGAGTGCGAGGCACTGTGCCCACTTTATGGAGGGGAAAACTGAGGCACACAGAGATCGACAGATGTGCCCAAGGTGGCGTTATCTGAAGGCTCCCAGGATGAAAATGCTGCTTCCTCATTATGTGTGTGTAGAGGATGTGGGAGGAAGCCGGGGAGGGGGGTCCTGCAGCAGGATGCAGTGGGGAGTATTCAGGAGAATCCCGACTACCCCAATGCTTTGAGACCACAGCCCCTTTTCCCTGTGCTGGCTGGCTGTGCCCTGGTGAACCCAGATGTTTCAGCCACACACATCTGTTAGGCAGATGTGTCCAGGGTTTGCTTTGCTAAAGCAGCAGCTTGCACCCCAAAGGTGAACAGCTGGGACCCAGGAACCAGGGAAGTCAAAGGTTGGAGCCGGTGGAGGGGGAAGGGGTGTTTGTTTTGGGAAACATTCTAAGCTCACGGGTTCCATGGTCCCAGATTCTCATTGCTCCCGGTACTGCTTTCACTGCCTCCACCCCAAATGCAAATGAATGAGGCATTGTGCTATTATTTATTCGCTATCTGTACTGTTCACCAGACCATTAGTTCCATGGTGCAAAATCTGTACCTGCTGCAACACGGAGGATTCCTAATGTGGTACCTGGCATGCAGTACACAAGTGATATTTGTTGAATGAATGACTGAATGAATGAATGAACAAGAAAAAATGCTGGCGCACTCACCCCTCATCAGACCCTGTGATTATTCATCATCACATCTGTTGTCCTGCTCGAAAGGAACTTCCCAGGGACCCCCAGAATCTTATTCATCTCTGGACTTATCCTTAGAACAATGAGTGTTTTTGTGAGTTGAACCTAATCAAAGTCTAGAGTCCAGCAGGTCCCTTTATTAGAAGGTTCATTATCTGGGCACCAGAAAGGAGGAGATGTTGAATCAGGAGGTCTCAAACCTACTGTACCAGATTTTCAAAAGTTTTCCATTTCTGCGAAAAGTGTCCGTGCTCACAGATTGTAACTCCCTGAAGGCAGGACCAAGGGTTCCATTACTGGGGCACCAGCACTGAGCCAAGAGCACAGCCCCACCTTCCCGGGGAGCTTGTTAACCCTGCTAAACAGCTCCATGTAACCCTCTTCTTTGTACATCTAAGACTGTGAGTCAACCCTCAGTGACCCTCTTCTCCCACTCTGCTCTGTGCAGGTTTCCTTCCAAAGGTGGGAAGGCTATTTTAAGATTACCTCTGCTATTGTGTGGATCCCAAACCAGAATAAGCCAGGGCTCTTCCCGTGCATGTGGTCCCAGTCGCCCCCTGACTCTCCGTGCTGTACAGACAGCAAATGGCGCCCTCCCTGGCCCCGGCCACATGCCCCATCCCAGCCTCCTGACGCTTCCCTCAGTGTTGTCCGCTGACTGGCTGCAGAAAGACACCGCCCTAAGCCCCCTCTCTCCCCCTCCCTTCCCTCGGCTCCCCCCATTTCGCGTCCAGCTCACCAGCCAGATTCACTAGGTGACACGGTACCTTGTCATACAAAGGCACAGGCAGCCAGGCCTGCGGAGCTCTATATTTGGAACATTACTAAGCTCATATCCCAACTTTATTTTTATCCGAGACTAATTTTTTCATGAGCTAAAAGGCCAGGTAGTTCTGTTCAGAACATCTGCCTGGAAAGGGACTGGGGGACAGGAAGCCAAGAGAGAGGACACAGATAGAGAACATGCAAGGCAGGTCACCTCCTCTCTGAAACCCAACACAAGGGCCTCTGCTCCTGGGAGGAAGAGACCACAGACATATCGATTTGCTTTGGTCTGTGCCCTCCTTCTATTCATGAGGTAGTGACTTTGAGATTCTCTGAAATGCTTCAGCTCTACACTCACTTAACAGGAACTGTGAGGGCTCCCATTTCTCATCCAAGTGGCTAAGGAAATACCGGAGATCTGGGAGGATTTTGGAGGGCAGTGGATAAATAAATGATGACATATCCACGAAGGAATATTATGCGGCCATTAAAAATATTTAAGCATTGTCATTAATGACATGGAAAATGTTCCCCTAATGGAAGTTTGGCCTTGAAACTGCATATTCAGTGCACGCCAGACACTAAATGTGCAAAGAAGACTAGACGGAAGCATACCACAACTTTTCTTCTTTGTCTATGTCTCTGCTTTTCATATTCCCTACTGTGTGCTTGTCTAGTTTAATTTTTCATTTGAATTTGAAGTAAAAAAAAAATAAAACCCTTGCCATGTGCAAATAATTTTAATTATACAGAAAAACAAATTCAAATTATGTAGAAATGAAAGCCATACCCCACCATCAGCACTGTTAATCATTTGGTATGCTGTCTCCTGAGTCTGCTGTTACATATGCATTTGTGTATGAAAACCACACACCGACAGGTTAAGCATCTCTTGTCCAAAATTGCTTGGGACCAGAAGTATTTCTGATCTTTCCCAGTTCTGGAATATTTGCATGTATATAATGAGATATCTTGGGGATGGGATCTGTGTTTAAATACAAAATTCACTTAGGTTTCATATTCAGCATCTCCACGTAGCCCAAGATAATCTTACTCCATATTTAGTGCACCTGCATTTTGCCTGCTACCTGTCACATGAGACCAGGGGTGGAACCTCCCTCCGTGGCATCGTGAGGGTGCTCAACAGTTTCATATTCTAAATGGGGTGCAGTAGCACAGGCCTGTAATCTCTGCACCCTGGGAACCCCACGTGGGCAACTTACAGAGCTAGTGAGACCCTGTCTCGAAAACAAAAAGGGCTACAGATGCAACTTAACATGAAATCCCTGGGTCCAATTCCCTGTACCACAGAAAAAAAGTTTCAGATTTTGAGGAACTTTACAGATTGCATTTCAAATTATGGATGCTTAACCTATATAGGTACAGAGTCCACCAGAAAGATGTATACATGCTTCAGCAAAAGAAAAACAGAGTGATGTTTTCCCCAGATGATGGTGGCCCCACAGGCTGTCATATATCACAGAAAAACCACTACACTGCCTGCCCTTAAAGAAGAAACTGAAAATGAATGTGCAGTGATCTCAGTGACCAAGGTTACCCAAGCAGTAGTTTGCTGTACTTACCAATAGCTGGGAGTAAACAGTCACCACTTCAAGTGCACCTTGTAACTGTAAGGGCCAAAGGTAACTTGCATTAATGTCATGATGTTGTGACAGATTTAGTATTAAACTATTTATTCAAATTGTTCTCTTCCTGAAGTGTGCATACATTTTTGGGGTGGATTCTTTATATAGAGATTATGAATCTCAGCATTGAAGTGTTTAAAAAGCAATCAAAATTTGTATGTACATGTTATCATTTAGATTATGTTGTGTTGAAGACAACAGGCTACTTTTCATAAGGAAAATCATCTAAGTTTTTTTTTGTGTGTGTGTGTGTATGTGTGTGTGAATACAATTCACATCTGCAGATATGACTGTGGAGTAGGGAAAGTCTCCCAGATTCCCCAGGGAATCCACTGGAAGTGTAAAGTTCCCCATAGAGGGAGCCATGTGGGCCAGGGCCCTATGGCTGCTGGCAGTCTGTGCACAGGAGGAGAAACAAGGCCAAGCTGTTCTGGAACCTTCCAGAGAAACATGGAGCTCTGCTGACAGTCTGTTTAACTCCACAATACTTATGTGGAGTTTCTGACCTCCAGAACTGTAAAATAATGAATATCTTATTATTGTTTGGGCATTTTGTTTGTTTGTTTGTTTGTTTTGTAGTGAGGGGACTGAACGCAGGGCCTGAGCTACAACAATAGCTTTCTTTAAAAATGTATTTAATTTTGAGACAGGATCTTGCTAAGTTATTAAGTTGCTCAGGGCTAGGCTTGAACTTGTGATCCTTCTACCTCAGCCTCAAAGGGTGCTGGAATTACAGGCATGCATCACCAAGTCCGCCCATATGTGACATTTTAGGTCACCACATTGTGGAAATTTGTCTCAGCTGCAATGGAAAACCCAAACACCAACTCTCAGGCCATCTTCTGGACACTCTCTGCACACAAGACTCACCTCCACATAACCTGGCCTTCCTAACAGGAACTTTCTACATCTTTTACTTCTGTCATCAGAACAGCAGTCTTTAAAAAGTAGGCAGAAGTCCTCCTGAAGTTGAGAGAATGTCACTCCATAAATACTTTCCCAAAGCAACTTGTATCAGGCCCTGCAGTAGCATGTGGGGGTCACCTGTGCACCCTCAGAGAGTTTATGTCCCAGCAGATCTGGCTGGGGAGACAGAGTAAACAGCATGCAAGATACAAATGAGTTGCACAGTAAGCAGTGACACACGATGGAGTATCAGTCTGGCAGTGAGGGGAGCCTGGGAGAGCTGAGGTGGAACGAGGAGCCCATGGGATGTGTAAATGAAATGCTTGGTGTCACTCTTGCTTATTTCTTTGGTAGTCACTTATGTCACACTCATTCTGTGTCAGGCTCTAAGTCCAAGTATTACCTCATTTAATCCCCATTGTAACTATCACCACATTTTACAGAAAGGAAACAAAGGCAGGTTGTGCAAGGCCTGACATCCAGTGAGTGGTGACAAAGGGACTCAAGGCTGAGCATGGTGACTTTAGTCTGCGTTCACATCCTCCACACAAGGCTGCCTGGTGTTTGAGTAAAAAATTAAAGATGATAAAGCAGTCAGCCACGCAGCTGTTTATGGGAAAAGCATTTCAGCCAGAAGGAACATCTAGTGCTACAGTGCTGAGGCAGGAGGTATCTGGGTTGTTTGGCCTCAAAGGCAAGGCAGCCACTGTGGCTGAGATGGGGAGGCCAGGGATTGGGAAGAGTGAGCAGAGCAGTCACCGAGGCCACCTGGCAAGGGCCCTGCAGCCAGGGTAGGGACTTGACCCTGGTTCTGGGGAAAAGAGGCTCTCTTCAGGTTTGAGCAAGGAGTGGCTCACACAGCTTTAGCTGTGTTGCCAGGGTTGAGGTTGGGGTGGAGCAGGAATCCCAGGTGGTTGGGGGCTCAACCACAGCAGGACGACAGGGATGGAGAAGAATGATGGTAGGACCCTGAGAAGTCTGAAGCAGATTCCCAGATGCTGGAATGCAGCATGTGAGATGCATCCCTTGCAGCTCAGAGCCATGGGGGTTGAAGAAGGGACTGGAAGGACAGCATCACTCTATGCCAGGATGCAGGAAGAGGCTGTCTTTCACAAGTATGGTGACTCCTTCTGAGGATGAACTCTCAGCCTCTCCCATGTCTTGGTTACTTTTCTCTTGTTGCTGAGGCAAAAAACCCAACACCCAAAGTGAAGGAAGGAAAGGTTTACTTAGCTCCAGTTTGTGGAGGTTTCAGTCCATAATCAGCTGGCTCCAAAGTGAAGTGGCACATAGCAGAGGGCAACAGTTCATGGTGACAGAAAACAGCACAAGCAACAAAAGCAAAGGGGAGGAGCACTTAAAGAAGACTCTGTCCCTTATATTGTATGTGGACTACAATTGCTTGGGTGTAGCACTCACATCTATTATCCCAGCATTGGACCATGAGCCATTCACAAACTCTAGAAGCCCATCTTCATGACTGCATGAGGCTTTAGGGGGACATCCAGATGTAAATCATAACACCTGGTGAAATGACAGCAACTTTTCTGCTACACAGATATTATATCTGAGCCAAGGGGCTTTCCAAAGGTGCTTTTGATGGCATAACAATGGTGATCATGATGCTTCTCAGACCCAGCAATTGTAAAACCATTAAGCAAGTCAAGAGAAGTACTGAAGAACCCCAAGGGTTCAAGGCCAAGACCTAAACTGATATCCTAAAAGCCAGGTCAGGAGCCGGCAGGAAAATTCCCCGGTGCTCCCTAGTGGGCGGTTGGAACAAAGAGTCCCATAAACCCCCCCCAGCTTCCCCTCAGTCTGTCCCTGGACCACGCCCTATTTTTACCCATGAAAGCATCAATATGTTTGGATGGGAACAGGTAGGTCAAATCCCTGAGCAGCCATCCTCAGGGGGCAGAGTGGGGTTGTTGAACAATTTTTAAACTGTTACACAGGAAGTCTCCTAGTGTCTCTAGCTCTCCGCAAGAGAACAAGAGAAGAAATGGGAGGAGGGAAAATAAGAATTGAAATGCAACTCCAGGCAGAAGAAACTCATCATGCCAAAGACACTTAAAATTCCCCTCCCATCAACACCAAGCTCCAAGAATTCTGATGGTGGCAGAGAAAACACAGCCAGCAAAGACAGTACAAAACAGTCTGAAAATAGAGAGCTCAGCATAGAGAGACAGAGATTCACAGCGTCTCAGTCTCTGCCAACATTTGCGGAACATCAGGCTGGGTGGTAAGACCGGCCAAGGTAATTAATGGATATTAATGCCAAGTTCATGAAATCCTGTGTTAAAGTAGGTACCCTGTTACCCTCTTTCCCCCAAAATAAGACCTAGTCAGAAAATAGTTGGCCTTAAAAACTCAAGATCGAACACCAGCCAGCCCCGGTCAACCTGTCTTTGCCTTACTTGTAATCACGGTTTTCCTGCTCCTTGGCCACTTTGTAAGACAAGTAAGGCATGGATAGCCCAATCAGGGATGATATTTTTGATCTCTGATTCTCAAGGCTGACTGTTTTCCAACTAGGTCTTGTTTTCAGGACAACACGGTAGGTACTGCTATCCATCAAGTTCATGAAACCCCTTGGATATTGACATCCACTCCATCAGATGAGCATTTGATGAACACTTACCAAACACTACACTTGGAGCACGGAGCCCAGATTCATTTGCGGTGCACCATCACACGTGGTGTTTTCTCTGGTGGTGTATACAGTCCTGTGGACTAACAGAACCACTCTTTTATCCCCCAGTATCATGAACTGAACCCTGGGTCTTCACCCTGAGCCCTTTTTGGTTTTCTTGAACCCAGTCTGGGCTTGAACTTGCAGTCTTGTTGTCTCAGTTTCTCAGAGAGCCGGGTTACAAGCATGCAACACTAGACTTGGCTGGGACCACTTTGGATAGCTGGAGGGAAGGCATTGCTACCAGAGTAAGAACCCTAGGCAAGCATCGGTCTCCAACATCGCCGGTGTCTCCACTGGGGCAGGAACCACATCGCCTAGGGCTGTTTTCCCTGGCCAGCCTCCTTTGGGGTTATTCTACAGGTCTCCTAGAGCAGGGGCCTGCAAGAGTTCCTGCGTCTCAGCCCACCCTTTCTGCTTTTGAGAACGGCATGTGTTTGGGCTGGGAAGGGGACCTTGGGAGATATCTGTGTGTCAGTCAGTCTGTGAACAAATAATGTGTGTGGTTTGCTATGTGCCAGGCCTGTGACAAGCACTGTCATATAATAGCCTCTCAATAAATATCTGTGAACCTTTGGGGACAGAAACCTTATGAGCCTACGTGGGCAGGAAGTCAGCTCCCACCTCCAAGTTCTTCGAGACATTTTTCCTAGAAGCAGTGTCCAGGGAGAGAGACACTGAGGCAGGAGCAGGGCAGGTGGAACCCGGTTCTTCATGTGGTAGGCCCACCCAGAGTGCGTCCGCCAGGCCTGCTGCAACAATGATTTCCCATCCGAACAGCCTCCTATCCCTCCAGCAGCTCCGCATAAAGCCTGGGAGCCCAGGGCCTTGGTACATACATTCTCCCAAAGCCTGGCTCTCCTTCTGGCCAGCACTTTGCCGGGACTGCTCATGTGAGCTTGATCTGGGTTTCTGACCACACTGTCATAGACATCTTGAGTCTCGTGCTTTGGGGCGAATGGATCACTTCGTCCAGGACAGATGCCCGTGCCCAGGCAGACCCCTGCACCAGTCACGCTCGGTTATAATTATCTATGGAGTGCAATACCAAATAATTGTGGGACATATTTCACCCTGCCTGTTGAACACATCGTAAGAAAGGAATTGATCCCTGCTGTTTCATTTATTAGATGGTGTAATACCACAAAAATCGTTTCCACAATATCCCAAACTAAATCATTTATTCTTGACAAAAATCCAATAAAGAGCTCAATCCTTCTCCATAGGCAGATAAAGCGCAGATTAATGGGGCTGCCCAGATCAAAAAATGCTGGGAAAATGAAAGCGAGATAGGAAGAGAAGTCTCCTTCCTCCTCCTCACTTCCCCAAGGCTGCCCGGGCTCAAGGTTTTATTACAAAAAGCCGCCTAAGTATTATAGGCTAATCCGTAAATCCCGGCCTAGTAAAATATGTGACGGATTTGTAAATTGTGCCCTTTACAAATCTGATTGAACTTTTTTTTCACTGGGAGTTTTTCTTTCTCCTCTTTTTCTCACCTTTGTCCACTCACCAGCTTCCTTAGCTGTGTGGGAAACTGCACTTGGCTTCTCCAGGCCCCTGGACTATTTCTTGTAAACTCGGCCCCTCCGTGACCCCTCTCTTACCTAACTCACAGAGGGTGAAGACTCTTGGTGGTACAAGAGGCAAAGAAATTCATCCTCCTTGTTGATTTAGCATCTAGGAGAAAATTAGGTGCAGGTAGGGTCAGGGCCAAGGTCAGACACAGCAGGAGTCAGGGTACAGGGCATGCTCACAGCCAAGCGTGAACACGCTGAAGGGCTAGCAGGGGCGTGGGGTAGCAGCCTTTCCAGGGAGGAAGGAGGAGACCAGGTTGCCTCAGGACCACTGATGAACTAACTGGCTGGGAGACAGCTCACCAGCAGGCGCCCTTTTGTCCCTCAACTGGAGCCTTATTAGATTACCTCAAACCACCCACAGGAGCTGGTTCCCCCAGAGCCACCCAGAGCACCTGCCCTGCACCCTCCTCTGTGCACACCCCCCAGGGGACCCTGTGCCTCAGTGTGCCCAGGATCAAGGTGGGGGACGGTCCCAGCAAACAGAGCTTGCAGTGACAAAACTATCAAAGTCCCAGGCAAACCAAGACCAGTCACCTCTCTACAACCAATGAGAGGAGCTGATCCCTCAGGCTGGCTTCTAGCTTCCTCTGCTTTAAGCCACTTGCCGGGCAGAAGCAGGAAAGGGCGTGGGCAAGAACAGCTGCTTTGGAATCATCCAGGCCTGGACTTGGGTGTAGGATTAGTCATGTTCTCTCTGTGGACATTGGCAAGTCGCATAGTCTTTTACGGCCTCGTTTTCCTCCTGCGAAAAATGGAAACAGTGATGCCCATTTCATGGAATATGTGTGCCAGCTAAAGACAGGACATGGGTGAGGCACCCAGCATTGAGTAAGTGCCATCAATGTTGATAGCCATAGCAGCATTTGAACACACTTCCTTGAACGAGACTATGGAAAAGGCCTAAGAACGGTGGAAGGGCCACTAAGAGCTGCCACAGCAACACCTCCCTCTAGCTCCCTGAGGTGCGACCCCAGTCCTCCAGGCTTAGCCCGGCTGCAGCCCAGCTGGGACTACAGGAGCCAGTCAAGCGGACAGCTGGGGAGCAGATGACGGCTGGACCTGGCCCCTCTGCTCCACCCCATGCTTTGCATCATTGTGATCCTGCAAGGCTGCACCCCAGCACCCCAGGAAAATGACTGCTTCCTCTTCTCACAGATTGCCAAAGGCAGAGAAAGAGCGAGCTGGGATGGTTGCCCTGGCAACTTCCCTCCCCATCCCCCCTCCTATATTTAGGCTTGTGCCATATGGAAACAGCTAGAGAGAAGCAAGGAGAGGGAAAGGTCCTGGGGCCGACAGCCTGCAATGGTGTTTTACAGGTTGAGAGAAACGCAATTAGACAGTAGCAGCTCCGAGAACCAGAGTGCCTCTCCCTCAGTCCCTGCTCCTTGCTCTCACCAGGACAGGATGGAACTGTCCCTAAACTTCCAGAGCAATGGCTACAGGATGCTTTTCTGCGGTGGGTGTCTCAAAGGATGACTTTAAAGCTAGAAGTCTCTTTCGAGCTGTGGGTCCAGCTTCTGCAGATTGGATGGATGTACTGGGGCCATGAAGTCATGACATCGCACCTTGCTTAGTCTGCAGTTTCAGACCTAGGAAGAGACAGAGAGAGAGAGAGAGAGAGAGAGGTGGAGTGGGGTTAGTCTCAGAGGAGATGAAATGCTCTTGACTGACCCAGCTTCCAGGAGAACCGCAGATAGTCCCAGCCCAGGAGAACGAAAGGAAAGGCAGAGGCTGTGTGAGGCAAGAGACCCAGGCAGCGTGGGGAGCAGTGTGTAGATAGAACATTTGTTGCCCAGGAACAGTCTAGAATAAATGGGGCTCCCAGCTGCTGTGTTTCCAGAGGTAGAAGGATATAAAATATGGCCTCTGCTGTTCCTCCAGGGCCAGGGTCTTCCTCTTTGTCCTCAGAACAACTGCTTGGTGCTCTTGGCTTGGCTCACTAAATTTCATCCCAGGAGTGCCTGCTGGGGTTGGTTCCTGCATCCTGGGAATCAAGGCTGGCAGCCAGCGAGCCACACACTCTGTCTTCCCCATCTTCCGACTGCAGCTGGAGGCACTTAAGGAACCCACTCAATCCCCTACCTTGGTCGGGTCACCAGCTCCCTGGAGGCTTCTCCTTCCTGTTTAGTCCTTGGCATCAAAAGGCAATTATTCAGGCTGTGCTGGTGATGAGTGGTTGACGATGCAGGTCCAGGATGGCAAGTACTGGGCAGTTCCCTGAGCACTAGGGCAGCCTGTGCCCCGTACAGGATGGGCTGGTATCCAGTGCTCTTTTGTGGACTTGAAAGTGAAAGAAATCAATGCAGCATCTCATTGTGAGGGTTCAAGTATTGAAACCTGTGAAGAATTGTTGTTTTTTCTGTTCTGAGGTTGAGGAAGGGAAAGCATGAAATAAGCGTTTCCAGGAACAGAACCCTCATTCAGCTGATGGTCACCCTGCCACCTACCACCCAAAGGCCCAAGTTATTGCAACATGTGAGATGAAGGAGTCCTGGTGGGAGCACAGCCTTAGTTACCCCCCCGACCCTCTCTACCCCCACACTGCCTCGTGGAGGCCTATAAAACAACCCCTTCCCACTCAAGGATGTTCAGACTCAGCTCCCTGCTGGGGCACATTGAGCAAACTCAGGAAGCAAGAGGAGCAGCTACCCCACCAAAGCGTGTCTGCCTGGGGATCAGTTGCTCTGGTCTCCCTGACTCCCCAGGGCATGCTCCCCTGAGATTCCAAGTCAAGATGCCAGAAATCTGGCCACATGGAGTCTTGCCCGTCTTGCTTCTGCCATTGCCATGGAACCACAGAATGTGATGGCATGGGGGGCGGGGATGAGCCAGAGGAAACCCATAGGGTCAGGGCACACATCTCCGTAACTTCTTATTTATTGGTCTCCTCCAGGCCCACAGTCACAGATTCTGCTCAATATTTTATTCTTGTTGTACCTGCTCAGGAGCAGAGCTGCAGGCATTTTTGATAAATGGATTGAAAGGTTTGTCTAGTTTTGCTGAAGCTTCTATAAGTGCCTCTGTATCCTCCGTTGAAATTCTATTTCCCATCTTCCCACAATGATTTCTCTCCCCTGGCTCCCCTCTTCCTCTCTGCTAATCTTCATGCCCTGTCTCCTCCTTCACACACAGGCGTGCGCACATGAGGTGACCAAAGCTGTGTACTCACAAGCTTAGCTGCCCACACAGCCCCTCAGGACACCAGCATACAAGGAGCCAGGAGCTTATCCACCCAGGCACAGGGAAGCACACGCGACAGCCGGCCACACAGCACACCCCACGTGCATACACTGAGATGCGCTCGGGAGCTGCTGTCTGAAATGCTCCTGCTGTGCTTTGTGAGCTCGCCTCGACCCCAAGAAGGGAAAGAAAGGCAAGAAGCTCTTGGGTGCAAAGGTGGAAATGATGGGCAGACGCCAAGGGGGAGAAGCTGCACCCCAGGGGTCCTTGCAGGAGCCCCCGTGCACTCCAGGCAGCTCTGCCCCCCTCAGCTGGCGACTCCTCCAGCCTGCCCTCTTCTTCCTCGCCTGCTGGGCCCTGGCGGCCACGCTGGGCCAGCTGGAGGCTTTATCTATCCACATCTGAAACAGCTCAGGAGCTGCGCCTGGCTGACAGCCGCTTCCCTAAATAACTTGCGGGCCTGGCTCCTGGCCCTCCTGGTGACGTCATTGGCCACGGGCCCAGCGATGAAGTCATAGGCTTCCCTTCCCTGGGCACTCCCTGTGCAGCCAGAGCCCTCTTCTTCAGCTGCCTGCTGGGAACCTGCCTGTCCCCCACTTCCTGCTCCCACCTGGCCAGGCAGTGGATGTGGCTCCTCCACCATCTGGGACCAGCTGCGTGGCGATGCCAAACAGCACTGAGCACCTCCCAGTGTCTCCACCTCCCCTCCACCTCCCCCTGCCCCATCCTCTTCTCATCTCCAGCGTTATTAAGAGCCACCTGGGTAGTGGGGAGGGGCTGGCGCCTTCATGGAGCTCCCCCAGGTCCAAATCCTGGCTGTGCGAATTTGACAGGATGCCTCCCCTCTCTGTGCCTCTATCTTCCCATCCCTACAATGGAGGTGATCGTGGGATCTGTCTCAAGGTGATCGTGAGGCTCAAGCCTCACAAAAGCCCTGTCGAGTTAAGCGAATCAGTTGATTTTTGTGGTCACACGTTCACGTGCCTGTGTGCAGGGGAAGGAGAACCCTAGCCCGTATATTTTCTGCCCTATCATGGCAGAAGCATATCTGGCCTCCTCTTTACGGCAACCCAAAGTTGCCCAGAGATACTGTGGGCTCCCAGCTGGGCTCCTTATTCTATTCCCATAGCACCCCCAGTTCATGCCCAGAACCACAGCCCTGCAAAGAAAAGGAAGTTATAGAAACCCACACGCCCAACATCACTGGACACAGCTCGACCCTCCCAGAACCTGTGGCCGTGAATCCAGACATGCGTGTTTAGGAGGCACTCTCAGGAGCACGTGGGGAAATAAAACCTCTCTGGCCTTGAGGTTGGGAAAGTTTCACTACGGTTATTTTCACCAGTGCCTTCTGGTGCCATAGCGGTAGTTACATATGACTGCGAACTCTAGACATCCGGCTAGCCGGGAGCTGGGAGGGGCAAGGCAAGCCGGATCTTGAAGTCTCAGTTTGACAGACAGAATGCGAAGTATCTCATGAGTCATTCTCTTATGTTTATTACATGCTGCGATGATAATATTGCTCATATGTTGGGTTAAATAAAATATGCCATTGCAAATAACCTCACCTGTTCTTTTTACTTTTATAATGTGGCTATTAGAAAGAAGATTTAAAACTACATGTGTGGCCTGTGTCATGTTTCTGTTGGGTAGCCCTGATATCTCCCAGAGTTTTGAAAAATATTCAGTTTTCCCCAGCCTGAGGATTCTGACTTGGTTAGCATTGTGCCTTTGGAGGTGAGTCTGCTTCTGGCTGAAACAGGACTGGCCCTGAGTGGGTGGGGAAGACAAGCTAAAGGGAGTCTCTGCTGCCCAACATATAGCCATTCAGATTTCCTTTTTAAGGAGGAGCTCCCGAAGCTGCCCAGGGCATCCCCAGTTCATCACACCTTCAGTCCTAGGACCATCTTGCAGCATTGAATGTCACCTCCGTGATTTCTCTCATCCTCAACCCCTGCCTAGAAGTCTTGCTTCTCTCCATTCACTTACTCATCCTCTAAAGCCAAGAATGAAAGCATCTCCTCCATGAAACAGTCCCAGGCTCCTTCAATGAATGAATGAATGATCGAATGATTAAATGAATGAGTAACTTTGGGCCACCCTAGTACTTTGTTCAAAATGCGGCTAAATAGTTCATCAGAATCTGCCCTAGGAGAAAGCATTCTGTACCAGGCCATTGCTATTCATATAAATCCCCAGGACAGCCTTCCCGGCAGCTTCTAGGATTACGCTTATTTTCTATATTAGGAAGCGGAGGCAGAGAGAGGTGAAACATCTTGCCCAAGTAAGAAGAGTGGATAAGTAGAGGAGGTAGAGTTTAGCCCGCATTCTCTCTGCCAGGCCAATGGTCCCCATCACAGTTAGTGCCGTCCCTAGCCCGCCCTTCCCATACACACAATGTGGAAGCTGGGGCCCCAGTTCTATCCAGTGCTCTAATCCCACAGCATCCAGCCATGGCCAACAATGGATGGTGAACAAGATCAGCATGGAATTATTTGCTCTTGGAAATCCTTGTTTCAGTCGTTCTTCTGCCTGGCCACCTTCCACACTCGCTCTACCCAGCTTTGCTTGTGTGGGCCTCTAAGGCCTCTCCTGGGCCTCTCTGTACCTGCTTAACTCTCAGTTACTGTCACAAGGCCCCTGTCAGCCATGGATTAATTCCCCAGGTTACCACTGCATAAAATCTAACCTCTCTTTCTATGGTCTCTGCAGGTAGTGGCCTTGCCTTTTATGTAGATCCCTGAGCACTTCCAGAGAATAAATACAGTACAACTTTTATCAACGTTTATTAATGGCAACCTGCAGGACTCTGGGCTCCATGGGCCTGGGGCTCTTAGAGCTGAAGCTGGATGCTAGGAACCTGGGGCATTAAGAGGATTTCCTGAAGCGCTCCATACCCGGGGCTCCCTGGGTCCTCCCAAGCCACAACAGGTCCCCTTAAGAAGCTATGTGGACCATTATTATGCCTACCCCAGGGGATAGAGATGACTCCTGACCGCTACGCACTTGACAGCAGCTGGGTGCAGCAGCCAGGAAAGAAAGCCCCCACCCCCACCGCATGGAAGCTGGACTGATGGGCACAGGGTCCTGGGATGCCAACTTCTGAGCCTTTTCTCTCCTCCTTGGAATGGGGCCACGGAGGATTTCTGTGAGGCTCCCAGGCCATGCCTTGTGATCCTGGGACAAGTGAGTGCTGGAGACTGTGATTGCTCTGGGGAAGTGAGAGCCCCCTCACCAAATTCAATCCAGGACCAGAAAATCCCTGCATAATCTCATCTTACTTAGACCTGCCTGCGTGGCCGCTGTGGGGACCCGGCCACGGCCCTTATGCTTGCTAACTGGGGATCGAAGACCTATCAAGAAAACAAGGACATCAGAGGGTCCCACTGAAAGATCTGCGCAGAGGTCAGCCTCCTCTCTCTCAGTAAAGAGGAAGCTCTGGTCTGCGGGAAGAGGCAGCCAAGGGCCTCCGTCGGTTCCACTGCCATTTTGCCTTTCACAAAGGTGCACCTCTGCCAACAGATGCCTTTCATTAAAAAAACAAAGTTTCCTATACAGTAAATGATGGTTACAGCAAAAAGTCAGGCCCACCTTCCCTTCCTTTCCATTCTGCCTGTGCTCCAGTCCTGGTCACAAAGCTGTCACAGGACCTCTTTTTCTCCATCTTGCCCTCCTTGGCCTGGACAATGAGGGGGAATCTTTGGCTTTCTCCACCAGTTCTTGAGCCAGGAGTTTCTCTTTGCCTTTCGCCTCCATGCACTGCCTTAGCCATGTCTAGGGACAGGACACAATCACGTCCTTGCTTGGGAAGCGTGGGAGGAATTAAACGAGTGAAACTACAGTACACCCAGCCTAAACAGCAAAATTCAACAGCGAGTAGATCTTTGGTGTAAGTCTGTGCAGTGGGACATTTTGGACATATTTATACCAAATTTTCCCGTTGTTTCTCTGTATCTCCAGCTTCTTGGATGTCTTGTCTTTGACCAGCCAATCCTAGCTCTGTGCTATGTGTCCAGTCTTCCAGAAGTGGTTGTGGGGCTCTGTGGGTCACCTGCCTACGGAGGAGAATTGTGGCCAGCACAACTCCGGGAAGCCTTTAGGTCAGCCAGTGAGGGGGATCTCTGGGCCCAGGAGGTCAGCAGAAAAGCCACACTCCCTCCCCATGGACGGAGGGAGCTGCCCTTTCTTTCTGGCCTGGAAAATGCCTGCTCCTTTGCTCTTCCACCCTGAAATCCAGCTCTTGGGGCTTTGCAGGCTCAGGTCTCTTGTAATGTCAGCTGCCATTTGTATGCTTGGCTCCAGGGAGAACCATTCCCATGCCTGCGTGAGACGTCCTCACACCCTCCAGGGCAGCTGCCCTCCAAGAGGCAGCAGGGAAACTCACTGGGTGTTTCTCTATCTGGGGCTTCCTGAGCACTACATCTCACCCCCCATCTCACTGTTCCCCACCCTGTGCAAAAATGTTCCTGGAGATGGGAACAGCTATCTCTGAGATAATTGCCTAATTAGGGGAAAATTACTTAAATTTCAGCAGCAGCAGCCCTATACTCTTCTGGCCATAAAAGCCTCTAATCCCAGCTCCCTGCGAGAGGAGATCTCTGCCCACACTATGTTCACAGCTTCTTCTCCAGGGGAAGGTGTCAGGGGCCTTTTACACATGCACTCACACACACACACACACACACACACACACACACCTGCATACATACCACCCTCACCACCAGCGGAGCTAGGCTCTGCTAGACACTGGCAAGCTTGGGCTTTTATTAAAGATGAGAGGTGACACACATCATAGACTAAGTATCTGTGGCCCCTCCAACTCATATAGAGAAGCCCTAAGCTCCATACCCTGGTTGGAGATGTGACCATTAGGAGGTGATCAGGATTAGATGAGGTCACTCGAATGGGGACTCATGATCAGTGCCCCGAAATCAAGAGCCCCCCCATCTCTCTCCTCCCTGTGTGAGGACACAGTGAGAAGGTGACTGTCTACAACCCAGGAGAAAGGGGGCCCTCGTCCAAATGCAACAGTGCTGCCACGCTGATCCCAAACTCCAGCCTCCAAAACACTGAGTGATCAGTATCTGTGGTTGAAACCCTGGGCCCATAGCACTTAGAAAGCAGCCTAAACTTGGAAAGCACACTTTCTGTAAAGGGCCTGTTAGGAAACATTCTGTCACAGTCCCTGCCACACCTCCTCAGCTGGTCAGTGCCACGGAGCAGCCGCGGACATAGATGTGTACAACTATGGGTCCCCCCAGTGCCCTTGGTTGGTGGCTAAGTGTGGGGAAGGGGGAGCCTCACAGAAGGGCAGCTTAAAGTGAGAAACTAATACAACGTAAAGCTGGTCCAGTAATATACTAACCGCAGAGTGAGAATATACGTATATGTATAAATGCATAGTTGTGTGTCATATATATATTTGTACCAGGGATTGAACTCACGACCTTGCGCTTGCTAGGTGTCTTTTATATATTAAATAAGGATTTTTTTTTTTGGCAGCTACCCTTGTTGCCTTTATTTTTATCAGGTGAGAGAGGCTGGTTACCCTGGTCTTTCATGATCCTGGCTCCATCCATGTTTTGCCTGTCAACTCCTTCTGCTAAATTCTTGTTATTGTGTCACCTGGCACCTGCCGGGGTGGGGGTTGGTTTCTCTTTCTTTACCTTTATCTTTTCTGAGTCTCACTAGACAGGCAGAAGCTGCCTTTTACTAAGATTTCCTACTAATTTCTTTAATGAAGCTGAACAAGGCCCTATTTTATCCCTTTTCTGCCTACCACCCCCTTTCCTTACAACAGTACCGACATGTGTTCCAAGAACAGGTGACGGGCAGACCTGGCCTTGAACTAGAATCTGCTAATGCTGTCCAAGGTCGAGTCTGCAGGTGCAGCTGGTGAGACTGAGTCCAGGGTCCTCGTCGCGATGGTGACAGTCTATAGGAGCTGCCCAGTTCCTCCGCAGGCGTGGCGAGGTTTCTGTGCTCAGCTGCAAGGCAATCACGGTTACCGTTCAAGGGCGTTAATGGTGCTTGTTAAGTGTTCTCGGGCTAGGCATTGAGCTCTGAGAGTTTCTACTTTCTCACCTGCATATTGATAATCTTGTTATCGAATGGAGACTTGGATAGACCATCCACAGAAGCTGTTTCCAGGTTCTTGGTATCCTGAACAAAGAACTGAGTTGGATACTTAGAAAGAGTGGTAAGAGTAAGATTTATTAAAAGCAAAAGTGCGCTCCTCTGGGTGGGAGTGAGCCACTGAGAAGAGCTCAGACCCTATGGGGCAGGTACCAGGTCTCTTAAGGTCCTGGGATTACAGAGGATCCACAGTTGGGAACAGACAGGAGTGATGGCCCAGTGGGCTATCTGACTTGGGGTACCCATCAGGAGGGGAATTTTTAACTATATAAGGTTTTAAAGAAACTTTCCAGGCATCCAAAGGCCTGGTGGGTAGGAAAGGGGAAAACTGTGACATAGATGATCAGATCTACTTTTGCTTTTGTGAATGCCTGGGGTTTGGGGTGAAGTGGCCTTTATCTGTTGGTGTCCGAATGTTTTGACACGGTCACCCTTGCTCTGTCCTGTCTGGTTTCTCAATTCTTACCACACAGCTTTCTGTGCCTTGACTTACTTCCCACTTCAGTCTTTGTTCCCTCTTCCCAGGGTCACGGTGGCTTTAGGTGGGACAGTTCAGATGAAACTGAATCTGGCCTGCTGCCAATGCTACCAGCTTCTGGGAGTGAGTTGAGGCTCAGTGTGTGGATCTTGCAGGAGGGCCTTAGGACGCCTGTCTCCTCTGCTGCCAACTTTGCTAGGGTCTAGCTTCCCTTCTGATTGCACACCTGGGTGCCCGCTGAGTCTCCTGCAGGATCAGAGAGAACACAGTGGAAAGCCGCAGGGACAGGGGTCCTCTATCTGCTGCCCTGCTTCCCCGACAGAGCCAGGAGCTGGCTTGGGCAAACTGCCTCACCCCTTCTTGTGTACCAGCCTTCTTATCTCCTTCTAGGCTTTTCTGGGCAGGGAGGGGCCAATTCCAAGACTGCCCACTGGAGGCGCTGAAGAGCAAGGACAGGGTCACTTGGTCTCCGAGGGGGATCCTGCCAAATGTGTTCATTCTCAATCAGCTTCTAAGCTACCCCCACCAAATCTCTAGACAGGGCCACCCAGCCAGAGACACTCCCCTGCCCCCTGGGAACCCAAGGAGCCTCCTCTAAAATCACCATGGGCTTGGAAGGAAGGCTGGTCTGAAAGGAGCGGTCAGCGTTATGTGACTGGGCTTTAGGTCGAGGCCTCCAGGCTAATATTCCTGCCAAGAGAGTCTGTCATAGCCACATCCAAACCCAACTACAAAGTTCAAAGAGAAACGGGGGGGGGGTGAGAATGGAACCCCCAGGAGTGACTATAGGCAGGAGAGTGAAGCCACGTCGACCCCAGGGGAGCCGAAGGGTATGTGTGTGTTCAGAAAATGAGAAAACCAGAGCCTTTCAGACCTGGATCCCGAGGGCACAGAGACCGTTGCACTCCGGGAAGAGATGAATCACTGCGCTGAGCCCTGGGGCTGCTGGGGTGTGGTTGCAGCCAGGAATAACCAGGCTTGGGTGTGAACTCTGGATGGAGATGAGCAGGAAATGGACCAGAAGAAGCGCTCGTGCATGTTAACGAGCGGTCAGAGACAGGAACCGGGGCTACCCAAGAAGTGTGGGCCCGTGACAGGCCCGCACTGTACCAGATTCCCCTAAGTCATGGTTAAGCACGTCCTGTACTTTGACTGAAGGAATGAATCAGTGTGGTGAGTACACAGCAGCAAAGAGAACAGGACTCCTCTGAGGCAGGGACAGAGGCGTGGGGTGGAGAAGTCACCTGAAGTCACCCCTGCGCCGGAAGATGGCTGAGGAAGCTATGAGCCCTTCCATTTGCTTGTCCGCTGCCCTCACAGCTCTCACCAGGTCCTGGATGGTGGCAGATGCCAAGAAGAGCAACTGGTTGTGGCTCTGCTTGAGGCTGATTCTCCATCCATCCCAGGAGATGTCACCCTCCTGCAGGGATCCAGCCAGACCCGAAGACTCGAGGGCCAGCCGGTGTGGGAACTGTTGACTGGCGCACTGGTCCTGAGGGAGGCTGTCTATTCTCATGTCTGGACTATAAATCAGGGACCAGCAGTAGGGTGCTTTAACCTCTCCAGACCCCAGGAAGCAGATCTGTCCCAGCGGCGCTAGTTCTGGGCCTGATCTGCCGCTGCATTCACAGATCTTGCAGGCTTCCTGTCTCCAAATCCAGGCTCATCCAGAGCTTCTCTGGCTGCCCAGTCCCGAAGCCTTCTTGTCTGACACAGGGGTGCTAACAGGGTCTCGGCACACTGCGACATCTGTGTCGCAATCCCAGCTGGAACTCTCACCGCAGCCCCACCGCCTGGCTGCTGCCCTGTTCCCCTGGCACTTCAGCCCTGCTAGGGGGATCCCATCTCCAGCTTTGCTGCTTTGGGCTTCCTTGGCTTTCAGCTCCTCTGAGATTGTGTCATAATTCTGCCCCCTGTTCCCCGAACCTGGGCCTTGTCCTCCTGCTTGCCACCATGCCACCGGCCTGATTTGGGAATGCCTCGGTCACGTCCACCTCTCTTCAGCATTCATGTTCTTTCCACTTCTTTCCATCTGGACCCCTTGCTCCTGGAACCTGGTTAGTTAGAAACGCAGCCCAGACCTGCTGAATCGGAAATGCTCAGGGCCGAGGCCAGTCACCTGCTCTCACAAGCCCTCCAGACAAGTCTGATGCCATCAAGGTTGATAATCAGTGTCTAGGTTATCCTCTCTGTAGTGTTCAGAGGGGTCTTTCTAAATTAGCCAGCCCGAGAGCTTTCCATCTCCTGCCTAACGCCAGTGGAATTCCCTCTTGCCTTCAGAATTAATTTCTTAAGTGTACGATTTGAGGCCTTTCTGCATCACCCTTTCCCTAACCAGAATATTTTTTTTAACTACTGAAGGTCCCACTCAAACACGGGACTGTGCTTTTCTGTGCTAGAAGTCCCTGCATCCCCTCTTTGCTGAGCAAAGATTAGCATAACGTAATGACTTGAGAACATACAGATTGTTCCCATTCACAGCAAGGCTCAGGGGACAAATAAATAGCACCATGGTCCTGGTGCTAACTAACTGGGAGTAGCAGGTGCCAAGAAATATCTGCTGGGGGCAGGAATGACTATGACCTCCTACAATCTGTCTCTCAAAACCCCACCTTCACCTCAGCCACCCACCAGGCCCTGCTTCTTCACTGCCTGACAGGGCACCTGGGCGCTTGGGCCCTTCTAGGATCCTTGTTGGCCCCTTCCTCCTCCTGCAAGGGCCCTTCTAGGTCAGGGACCCTCCAAACTGGTCATTCGGAGATCAAACATCACATAGGAAGAGCTGAGAGAAGGGCCTGCCTGGGGCACCACCAGGCCAGCAAGGGTCTCTTCCCATCCCAGCCAATGGTTCAGTCAATCCCAGTTAACGGGGGAAAGTGTTACATGGACTCCGCTGACTATCGCCACCCTTCTGGGACTTGACCTCAGGCTGCACAGCAAAACTTTATGGTAATTATTTATAATCATTTATAGATTTAGCCCACTCCTCCCAGTGGAATTACCTTCCCAAGCATGCCTGCTTACACCAGCATAAAATGGGTTTGTGTTCCCTGTGCACATGGCAGCTGACAAGGAGGCAGCCGGAGGTGAGGTGTGCGGCGTCTCCAGGGGCTGTCAGACCTCTGCAGTGGCCCCAGAGTGATGCGATTAATGCCTGGTGGTGGACTTCAGGCCCCCGTAGGTGTGTGTTTGGAGTGCAGAGCAGACCTAGTGCTGATGTTCAGGTGCGGGATGGATGAGGAGTGCCAACCCTTCTGGAAGGAGTTTACAGGGTCCCTGCTTCTCTTGTCACCGCCCTTGAGGAGCTGGCCAGAGCCTTCCTACCCCAGCCCCTTGGAAGAGCAGCCCTGGAGACCAGGGGAGTGGGGAAGGGAGTGTGTGGCTGGTCTCTCTGCAGCCTCTTGCCCCTGACTGCATACAGAAATCCGATTTTGTCCCATTTATTCTCGATTATGGTTTAAGCACACTCGCACTGATCCCCAGGACGTACTCCAGACAGAGAGCCAGCGTGGCTCCCTTTAAAAGAAAGCAATCTGCCCCTTCCCCTGTGCTCAGTTGCCCTGCCATTTGCCCTCCTGGAGACACCCCAAGTCCCCTTCAGTAATGATGTAATACAGGCCTGCTTTATCCTCTCTCAAGCCCCACTCAGGTCACCTAGCAACCCCGACAGGCAGCTAGCCTGGCCAATCACCTGCGGCTTCCAGCACCCACCCGTCTGGATGGAGTCAACCAATCAAGCACTGGCCCACCTGCCCTGTTCCGCCTCCCTGAGGTCCCTGACAAGGCAGCACAGTGACCAGCACTTCTCACTTCACCCTTCACTCCCCACCGAGGCCCGTTCTGCGGCTTAATCTGTGACATTTAGCATAAATAGTTTTCTATTCCCAGCTGACCTTTAATGGCTTTTATCATCAGCTGCGGTTCCTGGCCGCTGTCCAGGAGCTGCTATCTGTTGTCTCAGTCCCTCCCGACAGAGCAGCCAAGGAGCACGGTGCCCGCCACGTGAAGCCGGGGGCCCTGGAGATGCGCTAGACTTCGGCTTGCCACTCTCCGCCCGGAAATATCGCTCCGTGTTTCAATTAGAATTAGTGGGGAAGCCAGTTATTAAGTGGTTAGTTATTATGGTAATGGAGACACTCCACATTAACCGGGGCAGGCTCGCCGCCTGCCCCTAATGGCCACGCTGGAGCCCCTAATCCCTCCTTGATGCTGCCTGCACCTGGGCCAGCAGAGCAGTGAGAGGGAGACGACAGGAAGACAAATTGCACCCCTCTCACACCACCCCTGCACCTGCCCCCGGGAAGTGAGGTGCTGCTGTGACATCAACAGACTGTCCCCCTGAAATCCCATGCCGTGTCTCCGTGACCCTGGAAGCAGGAGTCACCATCGAGACCGGTGCCCGCTTCCCCTGTGCCTTGCCTCCCTGTCATAAATAAATGCCCTGTCATTGCAGAAAGGGTTCAGAAGACTCTTGCGGAGGCTTGCTGTGTTTGTTTTGTTTTGTTTGCACTCCTTGAGATGAAACCAAGGGCTTCTCATGCCCTACAGACCCTGTTACTGAGCCACACACAGCCCTCAGAGGTTTAGGTTTTGGTAAAGGCCCTGCAGATACCAATGGTGCAGATTGGTGACAAAGGACCCCTTAGGCTAGAGGGCAGGGGGGCAGGACTCTGGATCCATCCTGCCAAATGACCTGGGGCAAGTTCAAATGACCTCTGGGAACTGCATAGCGAAGATTTGGGCCGGTTCCTCACCACTGCTCTGCCCCAGAGTATCTGGAGCACACAGCACACCCGCGTCACACAGGACGGTCCACTGCAGCAGCGAGTCAGGGATGATAGTCCACTGTCCTGGCATCAAGGCTGGACCGGGTCCTATAGGGATCTGTGTGGGGGCTTGGGACCGAGGATCCTTTTCCCTGCTGACCGGTCTTCTCTGTCCAGTGAAGACACTCTCAGCGTCCCATTGGTCTTGCTTTTCAAATGCTCTCTCTGACCAGCCTCTCCCCTCCCTGCCCTGGTTCAGGGGGAGCATGGGTCCCCTGTGGCCAGCAGGCAGAGCTCATTCAAATTCCAACTTTTTCCCCCCTGGTGACCCGGGCTAAGTCGGGGAGCCCCTGAACCTCAGTTTCCCTAGAAGATGACCTTGTGAGGGTTGACAATGGATGCGAGGAATGCAGGAGGCCAAGTGTGCTGTCCTTCAGCAGAATGGTTGCTGCTACCAAAGACCCTGAGAAGGAAAAAAGAGAAACAGCAGCCCACAGTGGCTTCCTTTTCCAAAAGCTCTGGCAGGTATTGAAGGAGGGGAAAGAGAGATGGGGAGACCAGAGGTGTGCTTGTCTCCACCGAAATGAGGATGAGGATGGACAAGAAAGGAGAGAGAAGAAGAACCAGAGGAGGAGGGAGAAGACGAAGGAGGAGAGAAGGGAGGGAGAGAGCATGAAATAAAGGAGGAGAGGAGAGGAGTTCGCACCCTGGGTCCGGAAGGCCCCGATGGTGTGTGGGGAGGCAGGCCCCAATGGGGTGTGGGGAGGCAGGCCCCGGAATGCTTAATTTGTTTTCTTCTGCTGGCTGTGCCAACAAAAGAAATGACTCTGAGGGGCCCGGATGAGGCAGCTGAGATGCGACGCCGATGCACAGCTCTGGCCTGGACAAATTATCTTTCTAACCACTGCCTTGGTAGCATAAGCGTGCTCTCAGTGCAAGGGGAGGGGCTGGTGAAGAACGCCCCTTGGTTTGATTCCTTTAATCTTTGACACCACCTGTCAGGCAGGCGTATATAATGAAGAAACACTGTACCTTCCCAAAGCCCCAGCTGCCTGCTTACTGCACCGTGAGAGTGGGCACTGCTCCGGCAACCAGAATGGGACAAGCTCTTAATTGGTTTACTTGCTTCTCTGGGAGACTGTCCTGTTTTCCTATGGATGAGGCTCCTGCCCAGACCTCAGGGATTGCCTCTCTAGCAAAGCAATGGGACATTCCTTCAGGCCACCTACGTGGGAGCAGGGACCCTGCCCTGATGCTGTTTGGAAGGCATTGTGGTGGCAGGTGAGTCTCGATCCACCAAGAGTGGCCTGCAAATATCCCTGCCCGCTCCTTGGAGCTCCTCGTGACTGGGTCAGCCCTGGTCCTTAAAGAACTGGCTGCACACACATCTGAGTCCTGAGCCCAGATCCCTGTAACTCCCTACAAAGCATCAGCTGCAGAGATAGGGGAGACACCCACCCCAAGGAGGGTAGGGCTCTCCTTACCCGGATGGACAGGCTCAGCCTTCTGTTTTCCACATTCTTTGGGCAGCCAAGAATGCCATGGAGACTCCAAGGACAGAGAGAGGTAGAGAAGACGGAGAAGGAGAGCTGGAGTTGGGCAGCGCATCTTTACAGAGGAGAGGCAAGACACCGCCAACCATTTGGGCCCCGAATAATGTGGATATGGGCTGCCACTGCTTACTCCCACATAATTTCAGACAGGGCTGCCTCCCAGAGAGACTGTCACCTCCTTCTGCCCCAAACTCCAACCTGTCGCTGGCTGCAAGCATCTTCCCCCAGCTCCCGGCGCCTGGTGAGTCCATGGATGACGGTGGTGGCCACGTTCCCCTCCTCCAGGCCAGTTAAAAGCTGCTGAGGAGCCTGTCTAACCCCACAGCTGAGAGAAGCCGAACTCCGCTCCGAAGTCTGAGGCCAATCGGAGCAGAGGGCGGGGGGCGAGCTCTGTGAGGAGGCTGCATGCAGGAAACCTGACCCGTGACTGGCTTTGCTTGACCACTCTGCCAGGCCTAGGAGGCGCTGGCTAGGCTGTGCGGACAGGGCACCTCCTTCACCAGAGTCTGCGGGATTCCAGGAAGCTGCATGGCTTTTTGATGATCTGTCCAAGAGGAATAAAGGATACCCGACCCACTTGAGTGGTTGCAAATGGAGATGAGAGGTGTGGCCCATGGCTCCTGTTATGGATTGACCGGTGATTAACTTAACGCCAGCTGGATTACATCAGCATGGCGCTGGGCGTAGATGTTCCACCTGAGGAAAGTTGCCAGCATAAATAGAGACGTGCAAAAGGAGAAGCTATTCACATTTGTGCTTTAGTGCATTAATGCGTTAAGGCATTGTGGGTTCTCCTACATGTTGCTGTTTGAGCCGTTGGTTCTCCTGGATAAGCTTTGGTCTTCACATCGAGCATTGCTTCCTGGCTCCGGAGAGGAAGACATGTGTCACTCGGTCTCCAGGATGAACTCGTCACGCTGACTTCCTGGCATGTACTCGACTGTGCTTATCGTTGGAGGAGCTCGGGGCCTCCGTGTCACTGAGGATGGCTGTGGTGCTTTCCAGGACAGCCCTGGTCTTTGTTCTGAGTGTGACTTCTCGGCTCCAACGTAGAACCCTCAACCTACCAGCACGGCTCCTTCACCCTGCTGGCATAGACTTTCTGGCTTCCACTGCTGACCTTTGGGCCTTCCCAGCACAGATCCGTAAAAGAGATTGGTATGAGTCCTTCTTGTGGGCTCTTGACCTCCAGGTGGACTCGTGGGAGGCATTGTCATGAGCTCTGGGGCTTCATCTGGATTCATGTGGGACAATGCTGTGGGATTTCGACCCTTGGCTAAATATTCTATGTCGTTAGTGATGTGGGTAGATTTCCTGCATTTTCTTGTGTTCAGCTTGGGTGACATCATAAAAATAATATTGTGAACTCCATGTCCTGATTCTAATTGTTCTCTGCATAACCCATGACTACAACAGCTACTGTGCAAGGTATAGTGCATGGTGGCTCCAGGAGGCTGAGAGAGGAAGCAGCCCCAGCCCCAGCCCAGCCCGCAGAGTCCGGCCCGCACTGAGGCAGGTGCTGGGGACGGCAGAGCACAGGCAGCCTGAGAAAGCTGCTGTGTACGTCAAGGACTGTGGGGTCTTTCTCACCCCTTGTTAAGTCTCGGCGATGTGTCACAGGACCAATATTGGTCGGTAGTGTCACTTTTTAAGAAAGGAAATTAGAGTTGATTTCAGGTGATTCCTGTCACCCCATCCCCCTACACGGGCATTCTGGCATCCTTGCATTTTACAGTATGGTTTGCATGCACCAGGGATGCATTCAGCACATGTCCTTTGGGGACGGTCACTGAGCGGACTGGCCTCTCATGCAGAACTAATCCTGCCCGTCATGGCTCCAGAAGGCCGGCTCTGTGTTACCCAGCATCACCGTATCATTGCCGGGCTACTCTTGTTCCAGAAAGTTTTTCTCCAAGTAGTCCAGAGAGGTGACCCCCTGAAATCCCACCCAAGAGCCCTCATTCTGCATCTTTACCAGGAAGACTGTATCAGTTTCTGGTGTCTTTTGTAGTCAACTGTCACAAACTAGAGTACTCCACACTCCAGAAATTGATTCTTCCAGTTGTGGAGGTCAAAAGTCCAAAATCAAGGCATCAGAGGGGCTGGACTCTCTCTGGATCTCATCGAGGGCCCTTCCTGGCCTCTTCCAGCTCCTGCGGGCTCTGTCTTCACATGGCCTCCCCCACCCAGCCCTTCCTCCCATCTTCAGGCTTTCCCTAATGACACCTGCTGTGGGATTTAGGGCTCTCCCTGCCTCCAAGGTGATCCTACTTTGAGATCCTTTGCTTTTCCATATAAGGCCACATTTGCAGATTCTGGCAAGCTAGGACTTCAGAAGGGTTTTTTTTGGGATCATCTTTTTAACCCACTGCATCATCCACTCATGCAGGTAAAATGTGTTTTCAATCTGTCTCCTGTTCTCTAAGCAAAACCAAATCCTAGGATCCATGAGCAGCAATTCAGTGTGACTCCCACAAGTTCTGGGCAGAGTATTGGTTCACTCTTCCCTGAAACAGAAAAGTTGCCCAACTTTGACCTGTCAGAGTCTGGTGACTCCCAGAGGGTGGGAGTCATCTGGGCAGAGGACTTGAAGAAGGAGGTCCCCAAAATGAGGGAAGGGCGGGGGTGAAGCAAGAGTCATGCTCCGGATGCAGGATTTAAGGCAGAGCTCCTCCGAGTGTGGACCTCTGAGTAAAAGTGCCTCCTCAGGTTAACACCTGGACCCCATTCTGCACTCCTCAGTCCTACTGCTGCCCCATGGGAACCAGTCCAGGTGTTCCTGGGCTCCTGTCCAGAGAAGCACTCCAGAACTGTGTGACCTACACAGGCTGTGAAGGGGAGACTCTCCCTACCTCCGCTCCCCGCAGCCTCTCAACCTGGTTGCCAGGCTTGCAGCCCCCTCTTTCTACAAAGTCAGAAACACCCCTAGGAAGAGGAAAAGGTACATAACCAAGAATCTCTTTCCCAGAGGGTCTCGGCCCTGCCCCTTGTCACGTGTGACAGTTGGTGTGGACATTTGTGGTGTATAAGTTCATCCATTAGTCGTGGTTTTCCTAGGCAGAGCACATGATCCTCTAAGACACTTCCAGGGGCCCAGATTTATTCATAAGCACCCCTGGAAGCTGAAGCAAGCCTTCACCAGTGGGGTGCCCTCTGGGCTTCACCCACATAATGACCTGCTACCACCACACTTGGCAGCAGATTCCTGCCAGGTTTCCCAGCCTGGCTCCTCCCCAATCACTCTCTTGGCTCTACTAACTCTCACTTCTACAGATGCTCTGCAGTTTTCCAAAGATTTCTATGTCCCTTTTCACAGGACTTGTGTGATGCCCTTGACATTCGTTCATTTTACCAAAGATGCGTCTGAGTCTCCGGGAATGAATAAGCTGCCACTGCTCAGAAATGGGGAACAGGAGTGAGCTCCTCTCCAATTTGGTGGTTTGGGCTAGGCTCCCCTCCAAATGACTGCTGCTCCCCTTGGCCACCCATCTTGGACTAAAACATCAGCAGCAATGCCCAGTGAGTCCAGGGGAGACTCAGGACCACAGGTGAGTGGCCTTGTCACCTAGTCACCTCTTCTGACTAAGAGGAAGAATCCTTGAAATGCAGGCTCCTGGCCTCGTGGGAAGGGGATCTCTCGGGTTCTCGAGCCTGCCGGGAGGTATAGTGGAAATAAACAGCAGATGGCCAGGTCTGCTGGTTTTAGGAGGGCAGGGAAATCAGCCATCACTGTCTGCTGCCTCAGGAGAAGCAAAGTCTCTGGCTTCATTTACCATTGATTCGTACCTGAACTGCTCAAAAATAATGCCCCAAAAGGTCTATTTCCAAAATGGACTGGACATTGGAGTGACTGTGCTCCACGCTCTGTCCCTTCCACCCTGCCGTGACCCGTGGGACAGCTAAAAGCCCTCTGAGTCTCTCCCCTATTGGCCTCCAGCTCTGATGAGCAGGTGACTGGAGTGCTGGGTGGGGTCACCTCATCTGAAACCACTTGGGAAGCTCCAGAAAATGGTTCTGCCTCTGAGCTGGCATGAGGTGTCCATGCATCTCGACGGGGGCTAGGCTCATTAGGACAAGCACCACCTGCAGGCACTCAGACTCCAGGTGGCAATGGGTCCCCTGAGATGTTCCAGGATGGCTCTTAGACCAGCTGCCAACTACAGCGGCACCGCCTCAGGGAGGAGGGGTGTCCTTCCACCTCCGGTCCTTGGGCCTGCTTTTTAAAGCTCCTCTGGGTTTCATCCCTGGTTATGCTGTTCTCTAGGTAACACCACCTCCCTGAGTGTGAGTGTCCTCTTATGTAACATACTGCTATAGTGTGGATCTTGAATGTCCCCCAAAGACCTCACATGTTGGAGGCTTGGCCCCCAAATGATGTTGCCATTGACAGGCTGTGGAATTTGAGGAGGTGGAGCCTCCTTGAAGGAATTAGGTTTTGGGGACATGTTCTTGGAGGTGATATTGGGACTGTGGGTCCTCTTCCCTATTTTTGATTCCTGGCTTCCAAGAGGTGAGCAGTCTCCTCTACCACATGCTCCTTACATTTCATCTGGCCATAGACTGAAACTGTGAGCCCAGATATGCATTTCCTCCTTCTAAGTTGATTTTCTAAGGTATTTTTACACAGTGGTGGAGCGTTGAGTAACACCTGGAAATAATAACAGGACCTCCTCCCTTGTGGGCTCTCAGATCACAGGAACTGAGGAATTAAAAATGACTTCATCCTCTGTAAAATGCCCCCAATTGTGATACCTGTCCGTGTCATCACTGTTGTGTTGGAAAGTATCAGGGGCAGGCAGCAGGAGTCTCCTGTGCCAGGGCACCCATCTCTCTGCTGTCTTCCTGCTCCCCCTGATGCCAAGGTTCTGATCGCAATGCCAAGACCCACTGCTATTGCATGGGCTGAACTTAGCCACTGCTATTCATTTGTCAAAATTTATCCTCCGACACTGCAGGATGTTACCATGTTTGCAGACAGTGTCTTCAAAGAGATAAGTTAAGTGAGGTGGTCTCAATTCAATACCACTGGTGTCTTCTATGAAGAGAAGAGATTTGGACGTTGGCATGCATGAAGGGGCAACTGTGTGATGACCTCGAGGAGGCGACATCTACAAATCAAGAACTGAGGGCTGGACAGATCGTGCCTCCCAATCCTCAGGAAGAACCAACCCTACCATTGCCTTGATTTTGGACTCGTCACCCCAGAACTGTTGAGGGGGGAAAACTCTGGCAAACTAATGTGGTTATGTGCACCACTGTGTGTTCTGGGAAACTGACCCTACTGGACATCAGCAGGGACTGTAAAATCAGGGCTCTGCAGCTGAAGTTTGGGGACCCCTGAGCTAAGCAAACCCAAGTGAGATTCTTTACTGCAAGACCCCTTCTGGCCATGACTCACCAGTGGGTATTTCAGGTCTCTGGGAAGGGCCAGATTAATTGACATGGACCCTTTTCATTGCAATGCATGGGATTTGTGCTCTGTAGAGTAAGCTCTTGACATTCTGGAAACTTCTAGCTTCTAGGGTCATTTGGCATCAAGGGCTCTACCTCTGCACTCTCTTCCTCCTGTCCCTTCCCATCTACTGAGAGCAAGTAAAGCACTGGGACCCCACCCAGGTGGGGTGGGGAGGGATGGGGCCAGGGGAGGCCAGGGCCATACTTGGGGCTCAGTGCCCTCTGTCTGTGCTGGAGACCTGGTCGTCTCCCTTTGTAGACATAGGGCAGGGCTGGGAAAGCTCTGTGCTTTCAGGCCCTATGATGTGCCTGTTAGGGAAGAACTGTCCATGCAAAACAGACACCTACTTTCCAAGACACACTTTCTACTCTGGGATTATGTATAACCCATCCGAACATTAGAGCCAGAACGTATCTGAAAAATCCCATTTGTTTCTCACTTTGAAACTCATTTAGTTTGCTTCCTGCTTCCTGTGTTAGGAAGGGAGGGCTGGAGGCTGAAGCTTTCCACAGGCTCAGAAACCCCATATTCCCCCCAAATTATACAAGTCCCCAATACCCTTACTGTCCAAGCATCACCTGCCAGCTAACTCCTGCCACTTGGCCATGGGTTGCGGTTGTAAGATGCCGTTTGTGTTTAGACAGCACTGGAAAGAGCCCCACTCTGCTCATGAGTAACCCCAGAGTCCCAGGCCATGAGCAACCCAACGGGAGACTCCGCAGAGCTTGTCCCCCCATGGCGAGTAGAGAAGGTACTGATTTTGAGCTCACAGGTCCCAAGGCAATTCATGAAGCCAAGATGAAAAGAAAACACCAGGCACAGTAGTATGAAAAATCTTCATTTCTGTCTCTCTCCTTGCCAGTGACAGAAACCGAGCGTCTTGGAAGAAACAGTGCCATCCGTTCCCCCCACCCCCGGTCGTGCGGCCTCATCCCTCTGCAGTAAAAGTGACGTGGGAGATTCATTGGAACATGTGCCCTCGCTCCACTCCCATCAGCCCACCACAGGGACGGGAACTATTCATCTTTTTGGCTCAGCTTGCAGTCTTCAGAACACTTGTGGGGGGCACCTTGCCCAGCTCCGTGATCAGATGAGGCAGGGGCCTGTGGAATACTGCCACTCGCCCCAAGCTGCAGCGAGTCTACCTTCTGAGGCTGACAGTGTCTCCTGGAAAGACAAGGCTGGAGTGGCAGGCCGGGAGGCCAGAGCTACCAAGGCTTGTGCCCATCGACGCCATCACTCCCCATCCCCTGTGTTACAGGCTGGATGAGCTAGATACCCTCCCTGCCCTGGAGAAGGTCAGTGTCCTAGAGTCTGAGAGCAGCTGTTTGCAAAGCCACCCAGCGCAGTGGCAGGAGCCCCTAGGAAGGGGTGATAGACCCCTGGAGGGACAAAGGAGGTATCAAAAGAGAAGACAGCTTGTGCTGGCTGGCAGGATGGCTGGGGGTTCCTCAGGCAGGCGGAGCGCTTTGCTTTCCTCACACGTGTCAATCTCTGCTACTCCCTCCTGCGCACTGGTGACTCATTTGTTTGTCTTTTCATCCCCCTAAAATGTCTGAGAGCTCCTTTAAACATAATCTCAGCAAGAGCGAGGCCAGGGTTAGCTGTGTTTCTTTGTGTGTCCTTGTGTCTAGCTCAGTACGTAGCAGATGCCCAGAGCAAGGTACAGCATGGCTGGACCCTAAGGCAGGGGAAAACGGAGGCACCTGGGAGGCCCAGGTGGAAAGGACTTTGGCACAGAACGGTAAGAACCTGATCCGCCCCTCACTTACCAGACAGCAATCTTCTCCAGACTTCTACCGCGACAGGCACGGGGTGACATGCCAAAAATCAGTGGCCATGAAGCCCCACTCCATAGCTCCCAAGTGCACCCAAGGTTGCCATGGAGAAGAGCTAGGATGCAGCCCCTGGGCTCTGCCCGGCCGGCCAGCAGGAACGAATGACTGGCCCTGTCTTGCACCATCTCAGGTGCCCAGGGGGCCCAGTCTAGCATCTCAGGAGCCTCACTTCGGCCTCCGCCAAGCTTCAGCCCTTTTAGCTCTCATTTGTAAATGGGCTTCAGACCAAGCAAAAGATTCAGCAGGAATCCGGCCGGGTTCCCAGACACTTAATTGGAGCTGGGCTCTTCATTCCCCGCACACCTGTTCCCCAGCACCATATGGTCTGAGGTAAATAGACTGTAATTGTTTATCCAGAGTCAAAGCTGCCATGAGTGAGTGAGTGAGTGAGTGAGTGAGTGCATGCGTGCGTGCGGGGCCCGCAGCCTCTGCCTGCTCCTCACCTTCCCGCCGTCCCCCCATCCTTCTGCAGGCTGCTGAAGGACAGAGTCTGCACAAGGTTAAAGAGCGCCCACCGCCCCAGCCACCCGCCACCATGGCTGCTCCCGCTCCAGGGCCTGCTTCAAGACAAGGCCCACCCTGCCCCTCGGCTGCCAGGAGCCTGGCAGCCCGGCCCCCCTGAGCTTGCCAGCTTGGGTAAGCAGCAGTCACTTCTCATTTTTCTCTTCTGCCATGGAGGCTGAGACAGGCTGGGGCTCGGGAGCCCAGCGATGCCTGCCCTCTCTCAACACCACCACACTCTCATTGATGTCTGCAGGAAATCTCTTATGTTTCGCTCCATCTAGCAAAAATAAAGGCCCGATCTCTGCCATCGGTTGTTCTCATGGTTAATGAAAGGAGCCAGCCCTTTACAGGCTGTGTCCTGAGGGGTCAGGCACTCAGTCTGTCCTTGTGGCAACTCGGGGAGGAAGAATGGGGATTGTTTACGTTTTACAGATGGGCACACTGAGGCTTAGGTCCAGTAAGCCCCTGGGCTGAGGCCACCCAGCCAGAAACCAGGAAAGCCAGAAAACTTTCCCAGCTCTGTAGGCTCCAGAACTTTATCCCTAGAGGGCCACGCTGTCTTTGCATCAAGAGATGATGGGCGCAGGAGCCTGGCCCAGTGCCAGCCATGCAAAGGAAACCAGCAGGTGCCCACTCTCTTTTCCCTGCCCTTCCTTCAGTGAACACATCGCCCCAGCTCCTGGCACTGGTTTCTGGGCAGTACCCAGCTCCAGGCCCCGAAGCGCGCTTCCCAAGGTAAAGTATAAATAGAGCAGAGCCCTGTCTTCTCCTTAGTTCCCTTGGTCATGGTCTTTACTCTTGGCCAGCCCTAACAGGGAGAGCCTGTCCTTCCCCTAGGCATGGCCACCCCCAGACTGCATCCAGCTCCGGCACAGCCAGCGCAGGCAAGGAAGGGAGGCGGCTGACGACGCCCTGGAGAAGTTAGACTGGATTTCAGTTCCAGAAAGAGCCAGGACCTCTGAGCATCCTCAGGGCTCTGGCTGGAAACATGGCACCATGAAGGAGGCAGGATGCCATGAAAGAGCATAGACACTCCCAGCACCCGGGTCTCTCTGCTCAAGAAAATATGAGGCTTGAGTTCTTTTCCCTCCCTGCCTGGAGCCCACTCACCTACCCATCCCAAGCCCCCTAGGAAGGACCCACAAGAGCAGGTACCCTGTTCTCTTAATCCATAAGAGGAAGCACATACACACCTTCCACCTTGATGGAGGCCATCAGAACAAGCCTCCTCAGAGCCCACCTGGACAGCGGGCAGCCCGGTGATGAGTCTCAGATGCTGCTTCCCCCAGCCAGGCCTTCTGCCAGGCCCTGTAGGAGGCTCCAAGGAAGGATAATTCCTATCCTTTGAGATGCTGTCATCCCTCTGGAGAGAGAGATGCCAAGTTCCCGCCTCACACACTTATTGGACCATAAAGACAAGCTCCCCACATTGAGCACATGGCCAGGCGGAAACTGCACACCAAAGCTCAGAGCCAGAGGGGGCCGAGAGGAGGAGGGAGACAAAGGGTGCCAAAGCTTGTGGGGCAATTAGGGGAGTCTTTTTACAGGAGGCTCCCCGGGGGGACTTGAGGTCTCTGTCCCCATGGGTTCCCTGATTGCTCTGGGGAAGTCAGGGGCTGAGGTAGAAGCAAGAATTCTGCCACCAAGAAAAATGTGTAAGGAGAGGAGAGCAGAGAGCTTTCCCTCTGCTTTTCCTTAGCAAGTTCTCCAGACGCCCAGGGGGAGGCCCTTTGAAGCAGAGCCTGGAGCCCTGAGCAGCGGGGGGCTGCTTCCCACATCTGTGGGAAGGGGAAGGCGTTTAAAAGATATTTAAACTGCTGCATAAATTGGCCCCTTGGGGGTTGCTATGTGGCTCTGTCTTGAACTGGTGACTACGGGAGTATTTGCAGTGAGCCATCAGGAAAGAGGCTGTGGGAGTGGCGGCAGCAGGACCTCCTGGCCCTTGGCCTGGAATGGATGGAAAAGTATCCCCAAAGCAGTGAGTTCCACTGCCAGGAATATGGGCTTTGGAGAAAACTCTTGTCACCCCAAAGAATCTAAATGGGAAGTGAGTCTCCAGTGGAGAAACAAATATTGCAAGACTCTCATTCTGTGGCAGCATTGGAACAGGCAGTGTGTGACACTGTCCTCTGCTCCCCTTGCCCACTGTCCTGCTCGTGGCATTATTACTCCCATTTCACAGATAAGGACGTCACTCACGCATGGTTGAACAGTTAGAGAGGTACAGCAGCATTTGAAGCCAGACCACAGATCATGTCTCTCTCTAAATGTCCTCTCAGGGAGATCTGGGGAAGCTGGACAGAGTCCCCAGTCCTCTGCAGACGGGCCTGGACTTCATGGCATGGCCTTGGATCCTGAGGTGGATACAGGAGTTGAACAGAGCTGGCAGGAGCTGAGGGAAAAGGACTGGGACTGTTCCTTCCACCTGTGACCAGGACACCTGTACCGAGTTCCACAGCCCACATGTGCGTCACAGGCCCAGCTTGTGCTCCTATCTCCTGTGACTCTCTGGCAAGCGGTCCCTTCGGCCCAGGTAGGGGCCACACTCCGGGGCTGAGGAGTGAATACCCCTGGAGGCAGCCTCCACCAAGATTAGATTGCAACTGGAGAATGAAAACTCCAAGGTGAGGCTGCAGGGTGACTCTGCGGTGAGCTCTTGCCTAGCGTACATGAAGCCCTGGGTTCCACCCCTTGCAGCCCCACCGCAAAACACAGAAACAAAACAAAACAAAGGTCCGTAAAGCTGCACCTTCTTCTTCCCTGGGGGGAGGAACCTGAACGTGTTCTTCTCTGCTTCCTCAAGTTTCTGGGATGTTAGCCCCAGTTGCCCATAGCAAACACCTGTTCATAGCAAAGCATCCCTTCTAGGCTCCTCGCTCCCCTACCTCTCACAGGTACTTCCTGGGACCCCCCCCCAAAGCAACTCACCTCTTCTACCCGTCCCGAGTCTGCTGGGGGAACCCCAGGCCAAGCCCTGCATACCGTTTCTCCAGCCTGCTTCCCTCTGTGCCTCCTTCTCCTTGATTCCGTTTATCAGGAGAAAGAAGGTGGGTTTCTCCTGGAGGAGACATAGCTAATAGCCAGATCACAGACAGCTGCAGACACAGGCAGCAAATATTACGCAGCCGGCACCAGATGGGTGTCTTTCCATCTGTAGGGGGGGACTCCATAGCTGCGGCGGCGGCCACCCGGACCTCTCTGATGAAACGCATTTTAAGTGCTAATAATAATACCATAAAATGCCTCAGTGCTCAAGCATGAGCTCTGGGCTCCAGATAAAATACCAGACAGATAGATTACCAAGTGGAGGAAACGCTCCAGAAGCCGTCTCCCTACAGCTCCCCAGGCCTAATGGATGGGTCCAATCAGCCCACTTCAATTACAACTTGGGGACTAATATCCAAAAGGCTGATTAAATCCCCTGCTCCAGAGCTGCTCAGACAGTGCCCGTGCCTGCCGTGCAGAGATGGTGACAGCAGCATGGGTGAGTACAGCGGGGTGGAAGGTGCCAGCTGCCTTCCCTCGAATGGGGCCCATGCAGTGATGGACTGCTCGGGTAACATGCTCGCTGCAGCCCCCCATCCATCCTTCCAGAGACCGACTGGAGCCCCAGCTACCCCTGTGTGGTCTGGGCTGCAGCAGGCCTGGCACCCTTCACTTCCCTCCTTTGCCTCTGTCTCTCCTGGGCTATCTGGGAAAGAAGGCAAAGCCCTTGAGTTCCTAGCAGAAAGCACCCTTCAAGAGAAAATGAGGGAACCCCTATGGTTTGAATGTACACCCCAAGTCCATGTAGGTGTCTTAATCCCAAAATGTATTTATCTGCTAAATGAACACACAGGTGGGGCTTTCAGAGATAATGAGGGTGAGCTGAGAGCAGGAAGGTATTTGCGGTTGTATGAGAAGAGGAAGAGAAACCAAGCTGACCTGTGCCTACTCAGTCCCTCCGCGTGGTGCCCTCTGCCACATTCTAAAGCAGCGAGAAGTTCCTCACCAGATGCCCAGTAGAGGCTGGCTTCATGCCCTTAGATGCTCCTACCTCCAGAGCTGTGAGCCATTAGACACTTCTATTCTCTATAAGTCACCCAGTTTCAGGTGTTTTGTTCTAGTCACAAAAAACTGATGAAGACAAGGCTGGACAAAAAAAAAAAAAAAGAATACATGATTCGTTTGCCCAGAGGGTGAATCGGGGAAAGGAGGAGTGTGTGCCTTGTGGGAAAGCCACTTCCCCAACAGCCTAAGAGAGAGCGGCACACCAGGTCATGTGGAAGGCGGGAGCCCTGCTTCATAGTGCCAGAGAAGGGCCTGGAGGCAGGTGGACGCTGGTGGATGAGATGTGGGCAGGAGACACGGGAATGCAGAGGAGCAGAGACCCTGGATCTAGAGGAAGCTGCTTCCACTGGAGGAGGGGGACATGGAGGGTGAGTTTTGCCTCTGTCCCCTCTCTCCAGATGCCTGCCACTCCTGCCCATCTCCCCCACAGCATGTGGGGAGCCCCAGCCCTGCTGTGTGGTGAAGGGCACTTCTTTCCTGAGTAGAAATGCTTCTTGTGTCTCCCAGAGCCAGGGAGTCTTTTTCTATACAGGGCCATAGTTCATAAAGATGTTCAATACAAAATACCCATCCAGAAAAATGGGGAATGGAGAAGAAAAAGAGATAGAAGAGGAAGACAAGAAAGAGGGAGAGAAAAAGAAAAGAAAGAGAAAAAAGAGGAAGGGTATCCAAAACCAGTTTACACTAAGATTTCTACTTTAGAGGAAACAAGAAAACATTTGAATCTTTCATAGAGCCCTTCAGAGGACAGAACAGTGTGAAGGTTGCTGAACATGCGTTTCTAAAAAAGAAAAAGAAAAAAAGAAAGAAGGTAAATCGCATCCAGGCTCCACAACAAGGAATACTTGCTGCTTCGGGTGGCTTCATCCACCTGGAGGAGCAGGGCTGCGGGGGGCACACGGGGAGGCGAGTTCTGCAGACACCAACCGTGAACAGCCTCTGGGTCCCGGCTACCATGGAGCCGCGGGATTTATCTCAGCTCAGGGCGCACACAAAAGCGCTCCCGGGTGGGAACTGATCTCGTACCTTCGGCTTTGGGTCCCTTTTGAGCCACAAAGAAGAGACAAAGAACAAGGCACTGTGGAGGGTGGAGGCACGGAGAGGGCTGCTCACCCGGGAGTGGCCAGCAAGGCACATGCCTGTGAAAGGTTCTTGCTTCTGTGGGTCCCTGAGGGTCTGCAAGTGACCGGCAGGAGCCCGCTGAGCATGGGTAGAGAGGCCAGCCTGTGTCTGGCCTTGGGACTGTGATCACTGGATAACTTTTCAACTCAGGTAGGTTCTGCCAAATTCTGCCCAATTCCGCATCTCTCATGAATCCTCTTTCAGGTTTTCATTCTAATAAAAGGAGGAGGTAGACTGGCAACTTGTGGTGCCTTTACTCGTGTTCAGGCCTCCCCCTCCGGGGCCTCTCCGCTTTCAGCATCTGCGTGTGCCAGGCCTGGCTCCCTCGCCAGCTGCAGAAGCCCGCCGGGCACCTCAGTGCGATGCTGGGCTAGACCCACGGATCCGCTTGCCGGTGCTGCTGAGACACAGTAGGACCGTGGGGGAGGAGGGGCAGTTTAAACCACAGAAATGGGCTCCACAGTTCTGGAGACCGGAAGTCCGAGGTCAAGGCGTTGGAGGGCAGTCTGCTCCCCGCTTGCTTGGGTGCCCATCTCTCTGTGTGTCTGTCTCCTCATCCTCTCTTCTCCTGTGGACACCAGTCATACAGGATGAGAGCCTGCCCTGGTGGCCTCCGTTTGCCTAATGACCCCTTTAAGGACCCTATGGCCAGGTGGAAACAATGGGGCACACTTACAATCTCAGTCCTCTGGCAGGAGACAGGCGGATCATTTGAGCACAGCCTGGACAATGTAGTGAGATGTCACAAAATAAGAAGAGTGGGGAATGTAGGACAGTGTCAAGGCCCTGGATTCAATCCCTAGTGCCATAAAATAAAATAATAAAATAAAATAAAATGATTGTCTCTGAACATGGTAACGCTTTAAAGTACTGGGGTTAGGGGCTCAATATAAGGTATTTGAAGGGGACAACTCAGCCCAGCACAGGGCACGAGGTTGGGGGGATAAAGGGCAAGACCGACTGCCCTTGAGTGGGCGGGGTGCCTCTGCTCTAAGCGCTCACCTGTTCCTCTTACCTGCTGTGCCTGTTTCTCTCTCTTTTCCTTCTGCCTGGCCATGACCGGCTGTCTTCTGTCACCCTAAGCCCCAGGCAGCCAGTGGAACAGAGGTCACAGAGCAGGGTGGGGGTGAGGCTGCTGTCACTAAGGTCTGCCTTCTCCCATCCTGGAGCTCTGGGGTGGTGGGTGAGGCAGGGACTTTGATCAATCTGAGTGACCAGGCTCCATCCGGGGGACCTGTGGCTGGGCTGTGTGCGGGGCCAGAATTGGCAAAGTTTAAGGGAAGGGACATGGAATCTGGACCCTGCCTCACCTGGCTCCATCGTTTCCGACTCACAGCAGCTGAACAAGGAAAGCCGGCAGCAGGAGCAGCCTCTTTTACAGAGGAGCAGAGGCCAGTAGGACCTGGTGACTTCCCAGGGCCACAGCTGGCAGGTGGTGGGACATGGAGTGGCACCTTGGTGTGCCTGGCTAACTGGCTTCCCTCCTCTGTGATGTGGCCAGGTTATCACTGCAGGTTGAGGCTCCTGACAGTAGCAGATACCAGTGTCAGCTATGAGATCAGAAATCGAACGTATCAGGGTGCTTGGAGGAACGGGAACAAACCAGAGATGAGGAATGAGTGGAAAATTAGCTGTCCGGGATGACAGGATGCTGGACACTCAGGTACACTTGAGTCAAGGCAGAGATGAGTCAAGGTGGGAGTGAAGGGCAAGCAGCAAGGTGAGGCTGCAAAGGCAGGTCACCCAGCCTGATCTGGCCCTGCCGTTCGCTGCATTTGGGAGCAACGCACTGGTGGAGTGACAGGGAAGGAGGTCAGAACATACACAGAGTGGAGCTAGGCTAGGTGAGCACCACTCGGCTCTCCTGGGAGGACTGTGGCCAAACCGGGCTCTAGAGGAGGAGTGAGCCTTGTCTCAAGAGTCCGTCGATATCCAGGGTAACTGTGGTGACAAGAAGACAGGAGCCAGAGTCCTGGGTTTGCAATGTGACCTCTTCCGGTGCCCTTAAATTACCTATGGCTTAGCACCCAAGTGCAAAATTGGGACAAGTACAGCACCTACTTCACTGAGAGAGCTGAATGTGGAGATATGCATAAAACGCCCGTTTCAGACCAGGTCCTGGCCCCACCTGCTTTGATGTGCAGAGCAGATCGGCCTTGCTGCTTTCTCCCGCAGCGGACGGAAGATCTTGCTCCTGCGGTGAATGGCTTTGCTTCAGAAACCTTACAGGAAGGCTGCTTGGATAGAACCTGGGACTCAGAGCCTGAGGCCACACCCAAAGGAGAGAAGGCAGTGCAGGGCCGGGAGGGCTGGCAGGTGGCCTCACCCTGCATCTGCATGTCTCTTCCAATGACCAGGGTTGGTGCCTGGAAAACAGAGAAGAGTTACACTTTGTGTCCACATCTGCCCAGGTGACGTCCACGGTGGCCACAGGCAGGGTACTGAGGTTTTCTTAGCTCTCCAAGTTATTCCTGGGCATCCCCGGGTCCTGATGAATTAGATGGAGGCCAAAGAGTGACCCAGAAAGCTGAGCTGGCTCCTGAATCAAGTCCCCAAGGTGAAACCCAGCATCTCAAAATCAAACTGCGACACCCAGGTCCTAGCCTCTTGGCACAGGGTGGCCCTCACCCACCTACTTGCATACTTTTCACTGCATTTCAAATGACAAAGACAATTGAATGTCAGAGATGGTTTGAGACTGCGATCAGGTGACTTTTATGGAATTCCCGGTGTGAGAGCGTCCGGACCCAGGGAAAATTTCCCCAGTGGTGACACTTCATTCCCAACATGCCCCTTGCCTCCCCTGTCTGCTGCATTATTGAATCCAGCACGATTGTCTCCTGGGCCCGTAATGGAATTTTATCAGGGAGCCCTATACCTAGATTGCTTATTTGCAGCCTTGCGCTGCTGGCGGCTCCAGATAAAGAATGCAGACTGTGTGCCTCGATGTCAGAATCTGTGCCTGGTCACCATCCATCATTCTGTCAAGACATCACTCCCGACAGCCAGGCTTCAAGCCGAATCAGGTTGGGGATTTTCCATCCAGGAATAACAAACAGCACCAAAGTGAGGCTGGAGAGTCTCTGCCCCGCCCCATCCCTTTGTTACAGGTGAATGAGTTAAGAGGTCCTCCTGTGGGCTCCCCTCCACCTCCTTAGAGTCTGGAGTGACCACAGTCACCAACCTTTACCTGGTCTAAATCCTCTAAATATCACCGGGCAACCGTTCAGCCCATTAGCTAGCAGGATATGCATATCAGAATAACCAAAATTCTTTGCGTGTAGACAGCGTGTAAAAATTCATCCATAATGGGGCTGGGGATTTAGCTCAGTGGCATAAGTGCCTGCCTGGCAAGCACAAGGTCATGAGTTCGCTCCCCAGTACCAAAAAACAAACAAACAAACAAACAAAAAATTCATCTGTAAGCATTCTCCTATTGAATCTTGAGAGTCATTTACAAGGGAGGTATTGTTATTTGCTGGTCAACAGAAAAGCCAGGTGAAGTTCAGAGGTTAAGTGCCATCTCCAAGGTCACACAGAAAGGGGGAATTGGGACTTGAAGCCCATTTGTAACTCCAAATCATGCACTTTTCAGTAGTGTTGAAACTCTTCCTGAGTCATTCTCTCATCTTCCACGTCCTTTTTTGCCATCTGTCATTTCATAACTGTCCCCAAGCATAGGGTAAGGCATTGACTATCTCTTAGGTTGCCCTTGCTTGTCCGTAGAGGGACAGTGATCTTCATTTGATCTTCTCTCACCTCCTCCAGATCATAACCATCTGGGGTAGCGAGTCCAGGCTAGCAGGGGTGAACAGTGACCCAGGCCTGTCTTTGGTCCAATAGGTCAAGCAGCTCAGACCAGCATGGGTTCCTCCTCACTGAATGTGCAAGGGGACCAT
Source organism: Hydrochoerus hydrochaeris (assembly GCA_004027455.1). Classification (NCBI taxonomy): domain Eukaryota; kingdom Metazoa; phylum Chordata; class Mammalia; order Rodentia; family Hydrochaeridae; genus Hydrochoerus; species Hydrochoerus hydrochaeris. The sequence continues at coordinate 181,356 of PVLA01001797.1, read as the reverse complement.
GGGCTGGGGACCTGATCCCCGACACTCTCCAGCACAGCTCACCCATCATCTCCAACCAAGAAACCAGGAAACTGTTCCCCAGTCTATTGGAAAACAATGAAAATTCTTCGAATAGAGTGATGGGTGGACTGGGGCTCTGCACATTCTGACCCCAGGGACACAGCCCTGTTTCCAACCCTGTCCTACTGTGGACCCTGAAATGAGGGAGAAGAGGAGGGAGGGGGAGGGGGAGCTGAGCTCTACCCATTGTCAGGAAAAATCAAGCACAGAAGAAAGGGTGACAGATGCACCTGGACTTTCATCCGTCGACCTACAGGGGCCTCAGGGAAATCAGCAGACAGAATAACACCCCTGGAAATATGTGGTATGGGTTAGAACTAGGATGTCCCCCCAGAGCCTCACGTGTTCAGAGATGGGCCCTTTGGAAGGTGACTGGACCTCGTGGCTGTTACACTCATAGTGGACTGAGACATGGGGAGATTGTAGTTGAACGTTGGGAGGTGGAGTCTGGTTGGAATAGGTGTATCTCCCTCCCCTGTGGCCTGAAATGCAACCTCTCCTCCTTTAGGTTTTGGGTGTTGGGTATTTTGTCCCAAGGATGGAAAAGTGACGAACAGAGAATATCTTAATCCCTAGGACCTGTGAGTGTTACATGGTTAAGTAAAAGAAAGGATTTTGCAGATGTGATTATGGTAGGGTTCTTGGATTTTCTGGGTGGGCCCCAAATGTTGTCATGACATGTCATGAAATAGACAGCAGTGGGTCCATTGAGGCAGAGCCTGGAAAGTTGACAGTTACCAGGAGCTGGGAGAGAGGCAAAGAGCAGCCTCCCAGAGAGCCTCAAAGTGGCTGCCCATATCTTGATTCTGACCACTGAAACTTACTTTGGGCTTCTGCCTCCAGAATTGTGAGGAAACCATTGTCTCCTTCCTGTGCCACCCTGTGTGTGATGATTGGTTAGAGCAACCACAGGGAACTCATGAGACCAGAGCATCAACAGTGACAGTGACTGCTGTAGGCAGACTAGGCTCAGGGCCACAGAAGCAAAGGCCCCTCAGAGGAATAAAAGAGAAGTACGTCTAGGAGGAGGCGCAGCTATCAGGCAACAGAGCATCCTTCTGTTTCTTTCCAATCTGAGCATGGTTCTCTCCCATCTCTCCTAAAGCTCTCCTCTACCCACTTCTGCCCACCAACCCTGCATATCCCCCAAAGGCCACTAGCCTTGCTGTTGTCCTAACATTTATGAGTAACGCTCATGTCTTCTGTTTTCTTCTCATATATCTATATAGTTTATATCTGTGGTCCGTCCTAGGGGACCCAGGCTTGGAATAGAGGGCATGACTGTACATGTGAAAGGTGACCTGCTGATTGTTGCCCTCTTCAGTGCCCTGGTCTTCTCCTTTTGTGGGCTGGAGCATATGGCCACTATATCTGAGGATCCTACTGCCACTTAGGACTGGGGGACCCAGTGATAACTTCCCCAGCCCACAGCCACAAACACACTGACAGATTAAGGGTACTTCTTAAAGACCACATCCTCATGGGGCAGAGCAGGTGCCTAGAGGAGGAGGAGACAGCAGGGAGGAAGGAGACGCAGCAGACAGAGCCCTTCAGCTACAGCAAGCATGGCACTGTCGGGGGTGCAGGGGACCAGAGAGGCAGGTGGCTGGAAGGAAAGAAGTGAATAAAGAAAATGAGTTTGGGAGGCACCGTGAAAACTTTCCAGGCACTCAACTGAAATGCAGAGAATGAGGAAGAGGAGGAGGAGGAAGAGGATGGCCTGTGTCCCCAGGAACAGAATCAAGGGAGAGAAAGTCTGTTGTCCTCACAGGAAGGCCAGATGAATGCCATCTGAAGACAGAGGCAGAGGTTAGAGCGATGCAGCTACGAGCTAAGAATGCCAAGGACTGCAGAAGCCTCCGGAAGCTAGCAAGGAGCAAGAAGAGATTCTTCGCTAGAGTCCTCAGAGGCAATGAAGACATGGAGCACTTTAGTTCTGGACTTCAGCCTCCAGAACTGCGAGAAAGCCTTCTGTTCTAAGCCATCCAGATCGTGGTAGACTAGTCCAGTGGGCTTAGTGTGGACCATAAGGGGCCGAGGCGCCTGTAGGACACGGGGCTGAGAGCTCCCTAGGGAGCTGGGTGCAGTTTAGAGAGGAACGAAAAGTTGGGTCAATGGAATATCAATGTACATATTGTAGTGGAAACAACAGCCACAGCTAACACTACTGGGGTGAAAGTGGAGTGAAGAAAAGCACAGAGTTCAAGGCTAACCCCAAAAGTTGTCTGAAAAGACAAGTCTCAAAAGACATGTGAATGAATGAGTGAGTGAATGAATGAGGAAACTGGGACAGAACAGTGTCTTGGGACCTATGGTAAGGGGAAAATAAAATGCAACAAAGTACCTTGAATCCTTAGGTCAATCCTTCTGGATTCTGGGATCTGCTGGAAATGCAAGGTGCATGAACAAGGGCGTGGGAAGCCCAGATAGAAACAAGCAAAGTGAAATGAGCCCGAAGTGTTAATTAACCATATGCATGCAAAGGCGTTGCAAGGCACAGCTGCATCCCTGGCCTCAGGAATGCAAGCACCACATGTGATTCATTAGCCAATGAGCTGTAGACTAAAACTGCACAGAGTTCAGAGGACAGAGCGTCCAGGGCTGCCGTTCTGGGGAATGTGTGCACTCGAGGGAAGCTCTGACCTGGGTTCTGGAGAAAGAGGGGTAGAATTTATCCTGGGAACAGTGTGGAAAATAATTGGGCAGGTCCTGCAGGGCAGAATGAAACAAAATGGGACTTGAGATCTGGGTGGACAGGTTCACAAACCAGGCAGTGGGAGAGGCAGAAAGGGCTAGGCAGGACCTGCATGTCAGATCAACAGTTTTGGACAAAATCCTACCCATGATTTGGGATAAATAGAAGATCTTTAAGCAGGGAAGAGGTAGCTCCAAACCACGGTCCCAGGGGATATCCTCCAACAGGGTGGATTCAAGGAGGGATGGGGGGGGAGAGTAGCAGGGCTCAGGGGCAAGCTGTGGCTATCACTGACTGGACAGGTGATGGGCAGTATGCAAATGAACACTCTGGCCTCAGGAATGTAAAGTGGCCAGTGGATGGGAGAAAAGCGCCCAGGAAGAGGAGGGGCCCACTGGGTTTCCTTTACCACTGTGGAGCTCAGAGCTTGGGGTAGGGAGCCCCAGACCACCTCCACTTGCCCGTACTGGGGTACTTTGCCTGTTCGCTTTTCTTTTCTTTTATCCTATTCACTTTTTTTGTTTTTGCCCTAGTGTGGGACCAACAGGGCTGGGACCCTGGAATTCTGCTAAGTCACCGCATCTAAACTAGTTTGGAGAGCAACTCCAGTATCTCTGGGGGCCTCACGGAGAATGGCAGGCCTCCCAACTAAAGAGTCCCCGCCCCACCCCACCAGGGGGCCCGCAGCAAAACTGCCTCCCCTCACAGCCCGCAAAGGACAGGCTTCCTGCCCCTTATCGCCAGCAGCACCTTCTGCAATAAGCCTACCGATGCAGGAACAGGAAAAGAAAATCCATTCCCATTTCCTGTCCCCGGCTCAGTGCTGTATCTTGCCCACAGCCCTATTTTGCAATCTCTCCTGTGGCACGTTTTAATATTTATAGCTGCATGGACAGAATGTGGAGTGTGAGAGCTTGTCAGCCTTAGGAGCAGGGACTTAGAAGAGCTGTCACCCAGCTGAGATTCATGAATCTACAGGGACTGTCCCCGAGGATGTTTCCAGGCCACCCTATCTGACAGTGTTCCCAGTGGCCATTTATCTGATCATGTCTCTGTCTCCACCTAAGTTTCACCTTTAGTTTGTTGTTCTCTTCCACTTCCTGTGTCTCCACCAGTCCGACACTAATCACCCTCTGCTTTGGTGAGCACCAGATTCCCTTCCTTCATTTCATACTCGCAGTTAGTATATTAGGATCTATCGCTGCCTAAAAAATTGTCTCCTAACTTACTGGCTTGGAACAGCCTGCAGTGATCCCCTCACAGTCTCTGGGGTCAGGAGTTCTGGCCTGGCCCAGCAGGGTCCCCTAGCTCAGGGTGTGTCACAGCTGCAGTCAAGGTGCTGGCTGGGGCTGGGGTCTCACCTGAAGGCTTTACTGGCACTGGACCATCTTCTAAGTCCACTGGTACAGCTCCTGAAGGGTTGTTGGACTGAAGGCTTTCCTTCCACGCTGGCTGCTGGCCAAAAGCCACTCTTAATCTTTGCCACCTGGGTCTCTCCAACACCGCCATCTTACTTATCAAAGTGAGATCATCAATCAGGCAAGAGAGAAAACAAGGGTAAACAAGGCAAGTCACCAGTTCTAGCTCACACTTCAAGACTAGAAAGCAACCAAGTCATAAACACCAAGAGAGGAATCTTTGGGAGCCATGTCAGAAGCTTTGACCCCATTGGGCGTCTATGAGCCTGACTCCTATTGCTTACACAGTGCTGTGGTGGGAATCCACAATACCCCTCCAGAAACTCATCATTTCATTCCTGATGGGATTTTTGAAGGTGACGGGATCATGAGAACTTAAACCTCATCAATGGATTAATCCGCTGATGACATCGTAATTTGATGGCCCTTTTGGGAGGTGATGGAGATGGGAGAAAGGTGCTGGTTGGAGGGAGTGGGTCCTCGGCATGAGAGTTGGGCAACATGCTGTTAGGATGTTGGGCCTTGTTGGAGCAGGTGGGCCACTCAGGTGACATCTTTAACAAGCACGTCTCTGGCCCTGGCTCTTCTTCTGCGCTGTTTCCTGGCCATCATGAACTAAGCAGCTTTCTTGCACCATGCCCTTCCACCAGGATGTTCCTGCCCACCGTGGACTGGACGCTGAAATCAAGGGCAAAAATAAGTCTCATGTCCTTTCAGTTGCAGATGTTGGGTATTTTGTCCCAGAAATGAGAAAGCTAATGTAGTTGGTCACTATTGACTGTATTATACAAGAATACTTGGGATAGTTCCTAACCCGGACTGCAGAAAAGGCTCCCAGAAGAGGTGGACAGACAGGAACACAGCCTCAGTACAACAGTGCCTCTGTCTCTGTATCTGCCATGGCCCTGATAACTTTATGAAGATGATAGTAGCCTGAAGACACCTTCACAGGAACTGCTCCTGGACTGAGTGAAGTGAAGGCCAATGGGAGGTGACTAAAAATTCCTGGGCAGGAAGAAGGGAGAACAGAGGGATGTAGAGAAAGAGTGTGTTGTGGATTGATAAATGGTGGTCAACTTGTAATAGCAGCTGAACTGGGTCAGCATGGTGCTGAGTGTGGAAGGCCCACCTGAGGATTGTTGCCAAGATAAAAACGAGACCTGGAGAGGAAGAGGTAGTGTTGTTGGTTCTCCTGTTGCTGTTGGTTCTCCCGGAGGAGCTTGTTGGGCTTCTTTTCTGTTAGGAACTTTGCTGTTATCATCATCAGAGGATCTTGAGACCCTGTTGTCACTGAGAATGTCTGAGGTTTTGGGGAGCTGTGGTCTTTACTTTGAGCATTGCTTCAAAGTACAGAACACTCAACCGATTGGCACAGATCCTTCACCCCACTGGCACAGACTTTCTTGGTCCTACCTTTGTGCCTTCCCATTGCAGATCCATAAAAGAGACATGCATGAGTCATTGTTGTGGGCTCTAGGTCTTCTGCTGGACTCATGCAGGACATTGTCATGGGATCCAGACCCTCAGCTGAATTCTTGGGTCTTAGTATGTGGACAGATTTTCTGCACTTCTTGTATTGAACTCTTTGGGTGACCATTATAAAGTAATACTATGAATTACATGTTCTGTACTGTCTTGTTCTCCTTGCAAACCCCAACTACAACGGAGGAGATCAGGATATCTTCTTCAGACACACATAAGATTAGTTCAAAGCTGTGGTTTCTGGTACAAGATGGACATTTCAGAGCACACTCCAAACCAGACTAACTGCTGTAACAGACATCCCCCAAATGTTCAGTGATGTTATCTCAATAAAGGAGTATATCTTATGGTAATGGTCGGAAGTGGGCCAGTTGGGGTGCTTCAGTCTTCCAACAGTATTTGAGGCCCAGGGACCCACCCCCACTCCCACCACCGCCCAATATCTTGTCTGTCTTCTAGGATCAAGGGATTTTTCTACTGTGTGATTCCCATCCAGAAGGGAAGAGAGAACCCTGGAAGTGGCAGCTGGGATTCTATGGGCCAGATCTCAGTCTGCTGGACAGCCCCACTCAACTGGTGAGAGAAGGTAGCAGGGAAAGAAATGTGAGCTGGAGAGAAAGAGAACAGGGCTGTTGGTGAGCAATTCTCCAGCTTCTGTTGAGTAATAGAATAATTGTCAAGGACAGAGTCAAGCCCTTCCTGGCCTAGGTCCTCCTTCTACCTACTGACCACTATCTCCTGGTCCTTTCCCAGACCACCCTCACCTGGTCACATTCCTCTGACCGTTTCCTGTCAAAACTCTAGACGTAGGATGTTGCATTCTAGAATAACCGTGTTCCGCAGTCTCTCTTCCTGTACTTCTTCACCACAGTGTATCTCACCATCCTACTGGGAGCGAAAGTCAGACACTGGGCTGGACCCAAGTTCAGTGTCAAGTCGGCACCCTGTACCTTCTCTAGGCTCCTAAGTGTTGGTTTGTTAAATCGAGGGTTGGAATGGACTCAAGCTCTAAATTCCTTCCCTGTAATTCACACCTTGACTCAAGCCTTGGTTTGTACCAGATGTTTCTGAGTCTGCCATGCCCCATGCCCACATCTGGGTCTCTACACATCTGTGACTTGACCCCACCTGTCTGTCACTTGGGGAGATCTGGTCCTGGCTCTGTCCCATCATCCCTGGCTACAAAAACACCACCCAATGGAACTTTCTGCGATGCGGATGTGTCCTACAATCTGTGTCACCCAGTATGACTGCTGCAAGCCACATATGGCTGTGAGCACTTAACATGTGACTGTGTGACCAAGGGATAGTAATATTTCATTGCACATCATCGTCGTTAATCTGCATTTGACCTTGTTAGCCACAAATGGCGAGTGTCACCATGGACGGAAAGCATGAGAAGTGGTTCTCCAGGGGACCTCAGGCCTCTGGGCAGTCCGAGGGGTTCCCTCTCTTAGCATGCAGCATAACTGGGGAACTGGAACCTCCCCTGGGCTGTCGGTAGCTAGTACAATGCCTCTCAAGTATGGATGTCAACTCACCTTATTGAAAAGCTGACTCTGGTACAGTGAGTCCAGGCTGTCTCAGGTTCTGCATTCCTGAGAGATATCAGGGGCTGACCCTGCTGGTCAGTAGAGCCCACTCTGAGCATCAGGACACTGAAGTCTCCCCTCTTTCCCTGGTGGGCAAACCCTTCTCCCTGACTCTACTCGAGCCATTTCCCCAAGCTGCTATCTTCCAGACTATTCTATCTACCTCTTTGGAGAAAAAGTATCACCGAAATCTTAACACCCCACTCCCAGGGTGTTGGCCCAGGCTGAAACACTGAGAAAGCGGCCTCCCAGGCTGCCCAGCAGCTTCGCTCAGACCTGCAGCGTCAGCCAGCCTGTTTAATAACAGCGCAACACAGCTCACCAGCTCAGCATCAGCCGGGGTCCCCCAGGATCTCTGTCTTGCTTACGCGGCTGGCGGCAAGACCGGCTCTCGTGCAAGAGCTTCTGCAGGAAAACTTGATTCAAAGCAGTGCATGCATGGCCTTGGGTGCTGAAAATCACGAGGCCTGTCAGAATTGAGGCGGAAAAGCCGAGACACCGCCCATCCTACAACACAGCAAGCAATCGCACATGGGCACCCGTCTCAGCCTCACTGCGTGCTGGGTCATAGGTGCTGTGCAGTTCCTCTTGCCAACGAGGAAAACAAGGCACAGACAGGTTGAGATTCTCATCTCTCCTCACACAGAGCCCAGGAGCCAGCCCAGGCAGCCTGGTCCCAAAGGCAAAGTCCATTTGCCTGCTCTGTGCGCTTTGCCCCCACTCCCCTGCGGCCTCCCCTGTAAATAGGGATGCCAGCCACATGGGCCAGACCTGTGGTTCAGAAATGGGGAGATGATGCAGGACAAGCTATGCAGGAAGCCTTGGGGATCTATCTGCTACTGTTGGTGGGGCTTGTTCAGGTCTACGCGTGAGGCGTCCCCAGGGAGCAAGTGGCCCCCTTCCCACCATACACACTCACACACACACACACACACTTACACATGTGTATAAGGCTCAGCTGACTGACATCAGAGATCCTGCCTAAGCCAGGGCTAACAGGCTCCTTGATAGTTGCATCCAGGGCTCAGGGCACAGTCCTCTTTCTCTCTCTCGGGGGCCAAATCCTGTTCACACACGAGCCGCTTCCTCTTACTGGTATCTCTGGGTTGTTCTTGTTTTCATTTTTCAGTACTGGAGGCTGAACCCAGGGCCTTTGCACTGAGCTACCTTCCCAGCCCTTTTCTAAAATGTTCAGACAGGGTCTTGCTAATTGCCTGGGCTCACCCTAAACTTTTGATCCTCCTTCCTCAGTCTCCCAGAGTGCTGGGATTTCAGGACCTTGCCGTGACAGCTGGCTTGCCCGGGCTTTCTGAACACAGCCCTATCCAAGAACCACCAGCTCCTGACCCTGCCAGGATGACACTGTGCCCGTTCATGGGCGGTGCTTGCTCCCTGGGCCACCCAGTGTCCACTCCCATTCTCAGACTGGGACCACATCATCCTTTCTTCTACCCCATTCCTACAGTCTGGCCCCACCTCCAGCTCCAGAACCCAGAATCACCAGGCATGAGGCTGCTGGAGGATGCCCACATGACCCAGTTCAAAACCTGCCCTTATTGGTTGAGGAAGAAAGGCTCTCTCTTCTCCCCGGCCATAGCTTCAGCTGCCATCTTGTCACGGTCTCCTGAGCAAGGAGCCAGAACCTGAGGAAGCCAAGCTGAGACCCTAAGAGACCCTAAGGTCCTAGTGACACCATTGCCCTTGAATTCAGGCAGGTGTGGAGGTCTTAATGAAAATCCCCAGGAAGAGTGGCTCTCCTTTCTGGTTTTTCTCAAGCCATTTTGAGGTCCATTTTCTGTCACTTCTGACCAAGAGGATGGACACAATCTTTGCATCTCCCTGATCTTCTACCCTCTCCCCATAAACCCCACTCCCCACCCTGACCTGGACTCCCCTCGGGGTACCAGCCTGCTGTGCAGCTTTGCCAAAGTTCAGCGGGCACTGCTGACTTGGTTTCAGCCAGGCTTGACTCCCTGCCATGGGAAGCTGATTGTGCACCTCTCACCACAGAAGGGGCGCAAGGCCAGTGCCCTCCACATGGCTGGACAAGGCCCAGAGCCCAGCTCCTACCGCACACATTGCCCTGCCTCTGGGGAGCACCTGCAGAGAGCTGTGACCCTAGGGCCCAAGGCAGCCAGCAGGTTACTCCATGCCCCTGGCTGGGATTTTAATGAAGTCAGAGCTGCCATATTGATCACCACTGGGACTTCTACCAAAACCCCTGGGTGACAAGTCAATAGCCTGCTGCCTTCTCTGGCCATGTTTCAGGAGCACTCATACCTGGGCAAAGCTACCAGAGGTTCCAAAGCCCACCCTGCATCCCTGGGGCCTGGGAAATAAATAGCAGCCCAGAGTGGAGAAGGATACACAGCAATCACTTTCTTGGTCTCATCAGGATTGAAAAATCCATTATCTGGCAACTCAAACTCTGCAGTTCTGGGCAAGTTGGCAGGTTCAGGGAGAGTCCAGCATAAGACCTCACAAAGCACATAGCAGCCTTCCAATCTCTGTTTGTCAGCAATAGTGGGACCTTATGAATGGGCCTCTGTAGTCCTCAGTGCTCTCATCTGTAGGATGGGGCAATAGTAGCACCCATCCCATAGGGCTGAGCACAAGACAAGCCAAAAAGATGGATGAGAACCTGGGGTACTCTAAGTGTGAAGCTATGGGCAGCTACTTTCAGTGAAACTGTCAGGCAATGTCACTCTCACCACTGTTACCTGGCTGGGCCGCCACATCCCTTGTCTCCTAACATGCACTGAACTTTCACCTCTGTCTCTCTCTGTCTCTGTCTCTGTCTCTCTCTGTCTCTCTCTCTTTCTCTCCCTGTGCACATCAGCCTCCACTCCCAGTTTCCCTAAAGCAGATTTGCACTGCAAATGCCAGATCTCTTGCTGAGTCCTTTCTGGACTGGTACGCAGGGGCCCTGCCCTCTCTCAGCTAGCAGCATTCATGCATCTGCCAGCCAAGTGAGTTTAGGAAGAGAAATTGCAAATTGGAATCCTAATGCATTCCAAATAGAAGTGATTTTTCCAGTTCTGGCCATGTGGGCAGAATTGTGCAGCCACTTCCTCCAGGGTAGGGCTGAGCACAAGGGCAAGGTCATTGATTGACACTTGCTTCTAGTCCCATCACAGTGCCTAGCTGCCAAGGTGGGAATCACATTCAAGGTCACTGCATTACTGACAGCTCCTATGGATGCTGCTCAGGTGGCCTGAGTGTCCTGGCCATGACTCGAGGCTTTTCCTACAATTTGTTTCCAGGTTCAAAGCCCAGTTCCACTTGTCTGATTATGAAACCTTCTGCCTGGTCCCTTCAAAAGGACACTCAGAGCAGAGCTCCAAGCCCAGCTGGTGCTGATGGTGCCCAGCCCTCTGTGCCTCAGCTGCCTCTTCTGTCCATCATGAATCTTGCCAGGACCAGGGTTCCTTCCTTCTCCCAGGAAACCTGAGGCTCCAGAAAGCCCCTTTCCCTTCGGGTACATCCTAAGACCTCAGAATCGCCTCACTCATGTGATGGTCTCAATGTTGTCTCCACCTCTGTAACTGCAGAAGAATCCAACGTGGGCACATCAGAGCCCGGCAGCTGGACGGAGCATAGCCTGAACCCACCCAGCCCGTGGGGCTGAGTGTGCCGAAATGACCAGCTCTACCAGCTCCCCACTTCCCTCTCTGCTGCTTTGGCAGAGTCATGATGTGCTGAGAAGCAAGAGGCCACCCATGCCACTGGTGATGAAAAGACCCTCTCAATATCAGGCTGTCACCAAGTGCCAGCTGAGGGAGGCTTCATGAATTGCTCTGGTTCCCCGGAGCCTCGTCAGCTCAGCCAGGAGCTCCACTGACTGCTATTCTCCCCGGGTCCCCTACCCCTGAGCTAGGCTTGGCCAGAGAAGCCAGAGAGACACAGGTTTAGAGAAGGGATTTACTCCTAAGGATCAGATTTCTCTCCCTGCCCCATAATACACCCACCAACTACACACTCACACATACACACACACACACACACTCACTCAGTATACATAAACACACTTTCCCATAAAAAAAAAAATAGAGGACCTGTAGTCATGGGAATCTGTATCTCTGTCAGCCTGGGGTGCTTTCTATTATTCCTGGTGTCCTGGTATGGCTATTAATAGTGGCACCTCCTTCTCTGGATGATGACATACATGGCCACCTACCTAAAGGAACCAAGAAGAGAGACAGAGGGAGGTTGGCCCGGGAGATGAGAGTGGAGGAACCAGTCCTGTCTGCTTTGCTCTCTGACCAGATTCTGCATCCTGCACGAGGCCCCTCAGGGAAAGGCTAGCAAAGATTGCTGTATCCTCCCAACTCAAGCGACAATGGCTCTCCTGTCAAATTCAGGGACATGAACCACATGACACGCTGCTTTGAAGTCTCACCATGTAATGAAAACCCTTAACTTTGGGGCCAAGTGAATGATCATCTCTGGTATTATAAATCACAAAACATTGCTTATCAAGGTATCCGCACAGCTGGTACACATTTATCTGTGCTGATGAATCAGCTTTAAAATGTAAGTCCCCCGGGGAGATGTGGAAACGGGTTTCATCTTGGATGTCAGCCCTAGATCTGACGGTTAGTAACTGCAGTTGGGTGACCGTGTTAAGGATTCTGAAGTTGTGTAACAGTCGAACCTCAGAAAAGCACAGACTGCATCCACTTGCGGCGTGGGACGCAGACTGGTGCGATCCTTGCCTGCTGTTTGTCCTTCTTGTCCCAGAGGGTACCAGGTGTCATGGAGTTTCTTTCTGCGCAGACTCCTGCTCGCTGCATCCTCATGAATGACACTGGGATATTCTGCAATGCCCGCAGAGTTCTTTCTCCAACTGCAGCGCAGCCTGACTGCAAACAGGGAACCGTGCCGGACAGGCTGCCTGTCCTTGAGAAGAAAATTGGATAAGTCTGAGACCAAGAGGTAGCCTGGTTAGGCAAGATGCCTTTTCAGATTACCGTCAGCTCCAGGAGAAACTGTCAACCCCAGCCCAGTGCTGAGCAGGCCTGCGACCCCTCCGGCTGATTCTTTGACACTTTGACATCCTGCCTGTCTGTACTGTCTCCCTCCTTCCAGAGCACGCAGCCTCGAAGGCAGGACGTGAGGAAGTGGGCTTTCCCTCTGGCTCTCAGGGCCCCGTACCCAGCCCGCTTATTGAGAGAATTCATTTCAGGTAACCTGCATTGCTCCTTGGCTGAAGTCCAAGGCTGGGCTTCAGTGACAGGTGCGTCTTGGAGGCCTGAGTGGCCTCTTTACTCCCAGCCACCCACTCCAGGCAGGGTGTGTTGCTGTCAGGGGTACAAGGAAGTGTTTGGAGCAGGGCCATCTGTCCAAATGAGAGCAGACCCCCTCCCACGCCTCCCAAGGTCAGAAAGCCTTAGGTGCCCACGGCTCTGCCTGAAGGGCTTTTTTGTCTCCGTGTGCTCTCTTTTCTCTTTCGCATCACTCTGCCCTTGTACTTGATCCAACAGGGATGGTCCTCCTGGCTGGCCAGTCCTGTTGTACTCCAGAGACGGGCTCATGGTGGGTAGCCAAGCCATGGGTTTCAAGGTCCATCCCTTGCAAAAACCAAAATCTGTAGATGCTCAAGTCCGGGAAAAAACTGCACAGTATTTGCAGATGACCTATGTAATCCTCCTGTACGTTAGAAATCATCTCTAGACACTTGTAACACCTCATACAACCTAAATACTATGTAAACTCTGTTATATTGTATTGTTTAGGGAATAATGACAAGAAAAAATTCTGTATTTATTTTGTACTGATACAATTTCTTGAAAATTTATTCCATCCATGGCCTGTTAAATCGACAAAACACGGAACCGGTGAGCGGAAAGTACCAATTGAGTTATTATTTGCCAAGCTTGTTCATCGAGGCACATGAGAACAGGGGTGAACTTTTCAGGGGTGGCGAGGAAGTCCCTGGGCTTGGCTCTTAGGCTGTTTTATGAAAGGCTGATTCCCATGATGCTGTGAGTGAACTGTGGTTGATGTCACTGTGGCCCAGGAAACAACCACACTGGCTTTCGCTCTGGCTCTCAGGGCCTCATACCCAGCCCACTTATTGAGAGAATTCATTTCAGGGGCCAAGAGATGGTGACCTACACTGTTCCTTGGCTGAAGTCCCAGGCTGGGCTTGTGTGGCCGAGGGATCCCAGACCCCGGGGGTCCCGATGAAGGAACAAACTGTATCTGTGTGGCTGGCTGAGGTTAAGCCTACCGCACTTTCCACTTTCCACTTAGACTTTGACTTAACGCAGTCTTAAGTGATGTCAAAATTAGCCATCTAAATTCTGCCTCCATCTCTGGCTGTGGAATGGAGTTGAAAAGCACCAGGAAGCAGGATGCCTTTCGGGGGAGGTAGCAGGGGCAGAGGAGCACTTCTCCAGAGCCTGTGGGGTGCTCCTTGCACAAAGAAGGTGACAAACCTTTTCAGGACCCAGCTGCATTCACAGACCATCCAGAGCACATCTGCTGAGTGTTCGTTCCACTTGCTTCCAGCATCCTAGAGGATCTTTCTCATTTGAAGACCTCAAAGCACCTCAGATTCTCACTCTGTTTAAACTGCTCTGTGACAAACTGTAAACCCATAGGTGCTATGCTATGGTGTTTGCTATGCTGGTCTTAGTTCAGGATCATCACAGAGCAGGTCCAGAGAGGAGAATCAGGGAAGCAGGACTCTACTGGGAAGGTAGGAGGTGATCCAGGGCCAGGAAAGTGGTCCAGAAGGTCAGGCCATCAGGCCAGCTCCCAAGTGGGTAGCTGGTACTTCAATAGATGCCTCTGAGTGCCCCCAGTTGGGGAAATTTTACCCCCTCAGTGCCAGTGAGGCTGCTCCAGAGGAGAGTACTCATTCCCCACTCCTGTAAAGCAAACCTCTGCAATTCAGAGAAAGCCCTCAGGCAAAGAGAGGGAGAACCTAGAAGGTACAGGGCAACGAGAGCCAGGGAGCCCCGAGACCACGGCATACGGCAGGTATTGATGATAGAGCCCTCCTCTCCCCATCCCTAACACGTGACCTCTCCTGCTCCACAAGCACCTGAGAGACAGAAAATGGGTGCAAGGCTTGTCGCTCAGGCCCGGGGATTTAGCTCGGCGGCATAAGCGCCTGCCTTGCAAGTGTGCAGTCGTGTGTTTGATCCCCGGTACCGAAAAGAAGAAGCTCATTGCTCAACCCCAGTTGCTCTGGAGCCCTTCCTGTGTCCTTCATCCTACTGTCACCTGGCCCACAGATGCCTTCCCGGGCCTGGGACAATCATCCACTTCTAGAAACATCTTGGAAGTCCTTAAATCCATACCCAGGGCAAGTGCCCTGGGGCTGGAGACAATTAGATGTGATTACAAAAGGGCCTCTTGTCCTTTTCTTTCTGCAGCAGATGTTCCTGTCATGCGGTCTGAAAAGGTCCAGATGTGTGTGTTCGGGATGCGGAGCTGGCACCGCCCAGGAGCAGAGATGAAAGAGGAGCTACCCAAGAGCGGCCGGTACACAGAGGCGAGTGAAAAGCAGGGCGGGGGCTGGCAGCCGTGGGGTGGGTAGGTCGTCTGCACGGAAAAGCAGTCAGAACCAGGTGTGGCTCAGTGGTTGGACCCAGGATGGTGCTGAATCCCAGAGCTCTGTGCTGAGGACCGGACAGTCCAGCCTTTGGTTCTGAGCCACAATACAGCACACCTTGGTTTGCACTGGATGGCAAAGCCCGTGAGAGCAGGCGTCTTCTTGCTGGCTGCTGCATCTGGGACCCAGAGCACAGTGCAAATGGTGCATCAGGGAGGCAAAGGAAAAGGCAGAAAGATTAATGGGAGAAGAAAGACAGCACCCTGCATCGTAGCACTGGAGGGACCGGGAGCGGGAACGTGCGAGGAGTCCCTAGGACAGAGGGGAAGTGTCGGGGTGAGGGGGAGCTGTAACCCAGCCCCCCACTTCCCTCCGGGTTCCTGCACCGGAGGCAGCACCTTACTCACTGCCCTAACTCCCAGGCTGAAAACCTTCTGGCCCTCCTCCATCCTCCTCCTCCTCTTCCAGCCTTCCTCTCCAAGGGGATCCAGAGGTCAGTGGTGCCCGGCACACACCTCTGCTGTCACCACGGTCCACACTGCCTTCCGCATCGCAGTTGTATATGCTGGACACTGGCCTCAGTCTCTCCCACTCCTGCTCCCTCCGTCTCAGTGCTCATCTCTGCCCTTACCCATTGCTCTCAGCTATGCTGTCTTCCTCCCCAGGAGAATGGAAGCCTCTTGTGTCTGTGGCTTCTGTCTCTGTTGGCCTCTCTTGTCCTGTCCTCCAAAGGGTGCTTGACACAGGATCAATAAGCAGGTGTCAAACTAAACCCAGCTGAAGACTTAAGGGCCCGTAGGGATTACTCTGCTATGGCTTCCTCTTGTCCTCATGGTTCTGTAGCAATCACCAGTATTTTGCCCTCGGGGAGGGGGAAGAATAAGCCATGTCAGTCTATCATGCAGGCGTAAAAGCTCATTATGTAGAGCAACATGAGAGAAGGGACAGAGCCACTTCACTGTCCTGTCTGATCTTCACGGGGTCCAGCCCAGTGTGGGTACTCTGAACACTTCATAGAGTGGAAGTAAGTCGCTGGGGTCCCCTCCTCACACCCAAGACTGATCCTTCCCTCTCCCACATCCCCTTGGTCCCTTAACTTTTCTCCAGATCAAACCACATGGCTACCTAGGTTTACCTCATACTTCTGAATCCATGTTCTCATGGAACACACAACAGCTGTGCAGTGTGTAGGGGTGGGTGAATGAATGTGTGAGGAAGACAAAGCAGGTGGGTGAACCCCAACCAAAACTGGGGGAAGCTTCCAGCTGGGTACATCCACCACCAGGCGAGAAGGAATAAGCCAGAGAAAAGACACATCCCACCAGGCTAAAAGGAGAGGCAGACATGCACATGGAGGGCACACGTGGCTCCCTAGATCTGCCACAGCAGACCATGTGCTGCTCCTAGCTGGGCCAGTTGCTCAGAACCAGAGGAGCAGGAATGCACAAGCCCTTCAGCAAGCTGCCTGAGTCCTGGCAGGCTCAGTTCAAGCAGAGCCCCAACGCTGCTCATTGCAATCTGGGTTTATGGGCCCATAATCAAATGGAAACTGAAAGTTTCTCATGAGTATCATCTGTCAAAATCGTATGGTGTCCGGATTCTGCTCGGGGAGGCTGGGTTATAAATACCACACTCTGCTCCAGCTCTGCTCCATCTCCAGGGACTCGTGGGTCATTTTTCAACCCAGCACTAATCTGAGGAACTTGATCTTCAATCAGACACTATGTCTAACAGGCTGGGTATTTGGGATACTGATTGTCCCCTGTAGGATCAAGGAGGTAAAAGCGATCACAGGAGATGAATCCACCAGCCAAGCTCACGTTTCCTAACAGCCAAGCAGCTCTCTGCCACCTGCATCTGGGACCCAACTTAGCAACTGCTGTCCCCTGCGGTAGACACCTCTCCGCACCCACTTGCAGCCTGTTGCGACCAGAGTGGGTACCAAAGGCGACACAACTCTTCCGCGGGAGCAGTGATTTTCCTAATTACAAAGGGGAGCTCAACGCGGTCAAAGTGAAAAACCTAACAGCACAAGGAAAAAGAAAAATTGCTTGTAATTCCATCCTGAGAGGAGATCTCTTTAACATTTTTTGGTGTATAGATTTCCATCCCCTTTGCTCTCTCCTCTCAATATTTTTTTTCTTTACTAAATATGTCGTGGTGCATTCTAGCCTGCTGTCCTTACCCACCCACACCGCTGACTGTTAGATCCTGATCATTCCCCCAAATCACTGTCTTTCCTAGAGCACAATTTTTAATTGCTAAAGCCACATTGATTTGCTTGGTCAGGCCCTCCTATTGAACAATTGGTTTGTTTCCATTTCTTCAATAGTATAAGAGATACTGAAGAACATATTGTACATGGATCTTTCCACAAATTGGAACATTTCCTTCAGATAAATTTGTAGGAGGGAAATTGTGCTGGGCCAAAGAATATGGATATTTTTTAAAAATCTTTTGATCCTTCTTATCCTGTCTCTGAGGTTCTGTGCCATCAAAAAGACCCAGATCTTTTTTTGGGAACAATTTTATCTGGTAACCAATTTAGAGTAATAGCAGAGTGAGGGAAGTAACTTATTGTTTGTCACAGACGTGAATAAGACAATTCATCTCTCTGCTTACAGTGGCTGTTTTCAGAATCGTAGTTTATCTCCGTTGGCCACCTACAGCAGATCTGGAGACAGGGTTATGGGCTGGAGTAGTAATTCCTCTTAAGAAAGGAGCACTGAGCATTCAGACCCCTAACTTTATTGGAACTTTAGAATACATTAAAAGTATGACATCTTTGCTGTTTAAGACTTTTCACCTGAACCCAGTGACTTAGTTGGGTGATTTTGGGTGGGGAGGGGCCCAGGCAAGTAGAAGGCAGCAAAGACTGGTAGGCTGGCTTAGCTGGCAGGGGCAATTTGGAGAAAGGTGATTAAAGGGTTGAAAAGAGAAGTTAGAGGAGAAAGTGCTCTGAATTGACCTCAGTGGTGCATTTAAAGGCACCTGAAATGTCAGGGGACGGTAACCTTCCTGTACCCGTTGCTAATCAATCTCCAATTACCTGTTCCTTGTACAAACTCACACGCACCACGCTGTGGGTCCTATTCAGAACTTTCTCTCAAGGGACACACATCAGGGGACCCATCATGGGTGGGGTCAACCTTTGGAAAAACTGTAAACAGGGCACAAAATGGACTTCAGGAGTCCTCCACCTCTCTGACAGTGTCTTCTTTCCAACCCCAAGAGCGGTCCAAGGCCCTAGTCTTAGCTCTTAATTCACTGTGCAATCTCAGGGAAGTGACGAAACCTTTCTGGTCCTCTCACTTGGACAGTGGGAGAAAGATGCTTACTCTATTTCTTGTTAATTTTCATGTAAATGAGACGCTCAATAAATGCCAAAGTGCCCAGCATATGATTTTGTTCAGAATAGCTGTTCATTGACATTATGGACCATTTTTCCTACCTACAGATCCAGGGTCCCATTTCCCAGAGAACTGAAAAACACTCATATCAGACCCAGCTGGGCACTTGGAAAAGATCAGCTATACAATGCTCTAGGAATTTACCATAAGTAAATAATCATAGATTTAGCTTCAGAATTATTCTTGGTTATATTGTTTATAATTCCTGACCATCAGATGCACTCTCCATATCAAGCCATAAGATACTAAATAAAACATAAAACATGAATATAATACAACACTATCAATATGAATTTCAATCCACCAGGTAAAAAAATTATAACCTGTTTTGGTGTCTGTTTGCATTTCTTTATTTACTGTATTGCTAGACATCTTTTTTTAATGGACTTTTGAATTCTTTAATGTACACTGCCCAGCCATGTCACATGACATTTTTATATTTGGTTATTTTATTTCTTTCTTATGGATTGTCTGAGTGCTTCGTAAATTAATAAATAGGTTTCTTGTCTGCAAGCTATGCTACTATTTCTCCCACTAACCTCTTATCTTTTGACCCCAATTGTCCTTTATCTTCCTTTTTTTTTTCACACGAAAGTTTTAATTTTCTTCAACCAGCCTTTTCCTACACAGCTTCTGGATTTTTGTTTTCCCCACTTGGAAAACTGGTTTCCAACTCCAATGTCATAAATATATTTATTTCAATTTCTCTCATTACTTTTATTGCTTCATTTTTCAAACATTTTAATGCTTGACCCATCTGGAGTACATTTTGATGTGAGGATTTAAGTAGAAATCAAGATTTTTTTAAACAAGAATTATCCCTTGTCCCAAACCACTTATTGGATAATCCCCTTTCAGACAAATCCTTTCAATAAATCCTTTTTTCAGAGGGTCACAGAATGTTTTGAGAATTTGATAAAGGCTATGTATCCCCTTCCCAAGAAAAGATATGTACATACAATTTACCCTACATTTCACAAACAATCACCCTGGACCTCCTGAAGGGCGTGCACTAACTCTGAAGGATCTGCAATCTCCAAACAAAACCCCTAAACCCCCTACTTTCATTGGAATGAAAGGGTCACTAGGAATCATTCTGCAAAGAAGGATATGCTAAAAGTAACTCTCAGAACCTCCTCCAAGCAAAGGACCCCAGCCAACCCGTAGCCCCACTGGACAACTCTCTAGAAGCTCCGCCCTATTAGATGCCCAGATGTGACTCCATCCCCAGCTCAGAATTTCTGCTGCCCCAGCAGCCCCCAATCTCAGGTCCACTTTGTGCAGGAATATCCCTGTTTCAGCTCTATCCTTTCCCTTCTTATACCAACAGGACAGGGGTCCGAGACTTATGGACAGAGACCACCTCAGTGGAAGAGAAGAAAGGCAGTTTCCTGCAAAGGGACTTTGTCCAGACACCCTCTGCCCTCTATGCTGACAAATCCATCTCAGTTCAACAAACTAAGCTCAATCACCATGAAGGGACTGGGGGTAATGGATTATGTGTCCAATTCCTGCTCTTGAGCAGCCAGACTCGTTCCTGGAGATGGAGAGTTGCAGCAGGGCCCCTAGCTTGTGTCAGCACAGAACCAACTGCTAAATTTCCAGGAATGTCATAAGCAGTTGTGAAAGCATCAATAGCTTGAAATCACCACCACTGGGATATTTATACCATGGAAACTGGCAGAGCCCATAATTCAGGTATTTTCCAGGAGTGAAGCCGGAACTGCAATTACATAATCTCTCCATCCCCTCTGACCCCCACTTTTGTGTCCCTCAGTGGGATAACTGCTCCCACACACATTGTTGTTGGGAGAATAAAAGGAGACCATCCACGCATGTTTACTGCGTGGGGCGTGCGTGAAGGAGGGGCCCCACCTGTCACAGCTGTGGTCCTTTTCTAGCATAATGACATCACCACACACAGGCGAAACTAGCACAGGGTATCTGGTGCGCTGCAGCATTACCGGGGTAGAGATGAGGGTGCAGCTAACTCTGCTTGGGCACAGGGCAGCCAAGCCCTGCAGGAGGAGAGAGATGCCACCAAGCAGACGAACCAGAAGAGCTGGGAAAGGGGCAGCACCGGGGAGCAGGGCTGGTGTGTGCAGAGGAGATGGGGAGGGGCTCTCAGAAGCAACTGGGGTGATGGCCACATGAGGCCAGCAGTGGAGGGGCCAGGGAAAGGGTGTCTAAAGTCTCTGGCCTGCACCAGTCTCCAGGATGACCCACTGTCTCCAAAGACGGCAGGGTCCCCAGCAGTCGCTGGTTGACGGACCACCAGGGTCATTGTTGAGCTCCAGCGCCAAGTCAGAAGGCACAGGTGCCCTGGCCCTCCCCCAGGATTCTGGGATATTTGTCCAGTTATCCCCGAGGCTCCCAGCGGTGACCTTCCCTCCCCCATCCCCTTCCAGCCCACGTTTCCGAGTCACTTCTCCTCCCCGTGCACTTTTCTCCACCCTCCCTCTAAGGGCCGGGACCAAATGCTATGGAAACTTGGGGAATGACCAGAATAAAACAGCCCTAGGAGTCGCTCTTCCATCAGCCCACCCACCCCACGGCTCCCAAATTCGGGGTTCTCCTGCTCCCCTCCGCGGCCAGGCCTAACAAGCCACGGTCATCCTGCTCCTGGCCAGCAGGGGTCGCTGCTTCCGTGTGCCCCTGAACTTTGCGGATGTCGCCTCCTCTCCCGCTCATCTCGATCGTCTTCCAGAGGTGCAACCCACGCCCCAGTCTTCGGCACCCCACCGACCGCCATGTCACCTTCAAGGAATCCACCCAGGATGATGGACAGGCCGCACGCCGCCGGCACGGCCTCTTCCTGGGAGCCCAGCCGCTGCCCCTTTGCCGAGTAGCAGTTAGGGTCCGCAGGTGGATCTGGACCACTGCCGTGCTATTAAAAAGCTTAAATAATATCAAGCGAACATCTTCAATGCCTCCGTGATGACCGCTTAACACAGTCGGGGGCAAGGAAGTCAGGTTGGCCTCTGGGCTACACCTTTGTCATCCTAGGGAGAGCTGAGAATCAGATGAGCTGGAATGAGCTTCCTTTCTTCTGCTGGAGGGTCCAGGATGGGTCAGGGTGTTTAAGTACTGGCCAGCATGTCAGCAGCTCCACTTCTGTGCCTGTGGCGTAGCAGAGCCCAGCCCTTCCTCCATCTCGAGCTGGCACTCACCCATCCCAACCCAGGGGACCGTCCACCCGTTTATTTAGAATTCGAGGTGTCTGGGTTCACCGTTCAGCGTGTGGAACTGCTTATGAGAAACTGCTCACCTGGGCACAGGGCACTGAACACGTTTCACTACGGAGGGACTGGCCTTAACTGCATTAATGTTATGCTAAATCAGGTAGCCCTGCATATGAGAATCTGGTACTGATGATAACGTAAGTGTCAAAAGACTCATAAAACTCAGAGAACAGCAGAATAATCAAAGAAATTATATGTACTCAGGAATTCCATCTGCGAGCTGAGACAATAGTCATTATCCTGTATCGCAAGTAGAGCAACCCTCGGTTCAACAGAGAGAACCCAGATCATTCCAAGCAGAGACTAGGAAGCAGCGTGTCAATGAAAGATCGCAGAATTTGAAGTCAAGAGGTCCTGGGTGGGAATAATGCGTGGCCTTGGACAAGATGCTAACAGCTCAGAGCCTGCTTTTCCACACCAGGGAAATGGAGATCATTATGTTTACTCTGCTTGGCTGCTGTGATAAAGAGGAACAACTGTGTACAAGGTGTGATGGAAAGCTACGGCGGGTGTTTACATCTTTAAAAATTCATTACAGTAAAAGAGACGGTGCCATTAATCGCCCTCGCTTTGAACACTTAGGCTATTGTTCCTGCCACTTTCTTCTACTTCCTGAGACAGTTCTAGAAGCCTCGTTTCAGGAGTGATTTTAGCTGCCCTGCCGTGACTGCCTCAGTGCCCTCAGCTGACTGGGAGTGTGATTTCTTCCTTTCTTTTTTCTTTTCTTTTTTTAGGCAGGGTCTCACTGTGCAGCCCAGTCTTTGCACTCTCAGCCATGCTCCTGCCACAGCCTCCTCAGCGCTGGGATGACAGCTGTGCACGGCCGCGTCCAGCCTGCCCTGACCCGACTCAGAAACGTTCACCGTTCACGCTCGTTTTTACTTTGAGGAAGACTGAGAAGTCATGCAGTGCCGGACCTAGTGGACAGGTAGGGAAGGACAGACCGCAGCGCCTGTGGGCACCTGCCTCTCTGTTGGCACTTGGGAACGGCATCCATGGTATTTTTGATCACGCTCTGTGAAGACACTCAGGAGAGAGGACTTCCGGAAGGGCTTCAGAAGTGGGGAGAATGACGGTAAGGGTGCTCAAAACGAGGGGACGTTTTCAGGGGGGAGTTAATGGCAATGTGTCTTTTACTGTAAAAATAATAAATGTAAAAAAAAATGTAAAAGTTCACTGCATAGTTCAATCACCTTTTATATAGAGAGATGCTAAGTCCTGAGTCCTTGCTTCTCAGACTTGGCTGAGACTTTTCAGGCTGCTGCAGAGGACAGCGGCACCTCTCAGGGCCTGTGGGCACTCCTGGTGTACACACACCAAAGCTGGGGGCGCTGCCCACACTCTCCAGGGACAGACCGGGCTGTTCAGAGAGGATCCTGCCCAGCTCCTTCCCCTGTCCACCCTTCACATCTCTCTCCCTCCCCCCTCTCCCTCCTCCTCCTCCTGCTCCTCCTTCTTCCCTTAGCCATCCTCCACCCGCTAGGATGCCAGAGTCTTCAGGTGGCATTGAGTGGGTGAGTCTCTGCTCATTTAGCTGAGTGGGAGCCAGGACACACATCCAGGCTATGGTCTGAGACAATGGTAGAGGGCATGGCGGTGGTCCAGGGCTGGCCAACAGCTACACAGCAGATTGGTGGGGACCAAAGGAACATTGTCTGGGTGCATAACCTGAGCGGAGAACAAAGTAGAATATAGAGAACCAGGTGACAGGCTGAGGGCCAGCCTCCCAACAGCTGCCATGCCCGAATGTGGCACTGAGGAGAGTGTAGTGATGGGCAGACATAAGGGAGCCCTGCAGGGATGATGGATTCCAGAGCTCCAGGGGTGAAGGGCAGGGGAAGGGGCAGATACCAGACTCTGGGCAAATAGCTGTAGAAGGGAACAGCCCAGCAGGGGACATGGATGCTTCCACAACTGCAAGGAGGCATTAGGGAAACAAGACCCAATCCCCCTCCTCTCCCTTCTCATCCCCTACTCTACCTCATGTTGCTGCACCCCAAGTAAAACCAGAAGGCAGTGGGGCCCCTTCCTTCAGTCCCGGACATTGGAGAGGATAATAAGACGGGGATTATAAGCCTAAAGCCAGCCTGGGTAACTTAGAAAGACCCTGCCTCCAAAAAAACCAAAAAATGAACTGGGAATGTACTCAATGCTCCCAGGACTCAGTCTCTAGTACCCTACCCCCAAAATGGAACCCCCAAATAAGTCCATGCAGAGGAGGGCATGAGGGCATCCTGGGGGCAGCAGAGGCCAGGACAGCAGGAGCCAGAGAGACGCCAGGAGAGCGAGCGAGCTAGGAGGCAGCAGCTTGGGGCTGCATGTCGGCAACACCATCTTTTGTCCAATGGAATCTTTGCAGCCTGTTTATCTTATATTCCTTTAACTGGAAAGGGTTACAGGGGAGTATGAGACCCAGAAAACAGAAGCCTTTCTGGAGGCCAGAGGGAGCCTGTGAATAACTACCCACCCCAACCTGTCCCTTGAGGTCCCCTTATAGCTGGGACCAGCCTGAAGCAAGACCTGGTGGGGCTTTGGGGAAAAAACTTCGCTTCCTGATACAATGACGATGACATGGAAGCAGAACCTGCTTGTTGGATGTACAAGAGGTGCTCGAAATCTACCATGAACGTTTAACTTTTTAAAAAACAGTGTCAACAGTAAAAGACTTTCTCATTAATCCCCCTCAAAATCTTACCCCTCACTCTGAGCACACTTACCCTTTCATTCTTGCCGCTTTCCGAAGCAGTTCCGGAAGTCCTCTTTCACGAATATCTTACAGTATGTGATCAAAAACACAGTGAATGCTGCTGCTGAGTACTATCCAACCAAAAGGCAGGCTCGTAAAAACCTTATGCTGGGTCCTCATCCCTACTAGTGATTAAGGATGTGGCATTGTGTGACTTCTGGCTCTTCCCCAAAGTCAAAATGACTATGAAAAGTAAACATTTTGAATCCATTCAGGGCATTAAGGCAGCCATTGTAGAGTAACCAAAGACACTCATGAAAGAGAACTTCCAGAAATGCTGCAGAATGTGACAAGAACGGTGGGATACGTGTGTTTGAAGTAAGGGGAGGGGGGTATCTTGAGGAGATTAACAGCAATGTGTCTTTTACTACAACACATTCTTAAAACTTATTTTTTCAATTATGCCTTATAGCTACATGCAGTCAAAATATCTGGAGCTATGGCAACTATTTTGTGACCATGATGTGATCTTGGTGTAAAGATGGCAGCGTCTTTAGTGATGACACCATCACTGAGCCATTAGCACCAACCCTGCAATCACCTCGCCTCGAGGCTTCTTGTTAAGGGAGAAAATAAATATCCTTGGATTTTAGGCTCCTGGAAGCTGAGTCTTTGAGAAGCAGTTGCCACGCCTTGGCTTGAGCAAACGGACCATCCCAGGACCCAGCAGAGGACTTGAGCCACCCACAGTGCTCAGTCCCTATTTGTCGATGCATCATTAATGATCAGCTGAGCACCTAACATGGGAGCAAATGCTAGGTATCACAGCGCCCTCTCTCTCCCTTTCCTGATGGCTCAGAGAAACGTCATCCCAGCAGAGGACAGGGTCAGCCACTGCCTCCCATATCGGGGCAGACACAGGAAAGCAACGCTGCTCCACACATACAGATGACTCATAAAGACGTATTTTTACCCCCTTCAAATGGTGATGTTCCTGTAATAAAGAATTTAATAACCCGCTGTGCCTGTTCGGAGAGAAAACTCATTTGTTTAATAGGCAGCAGTTTGGCTTTGTCATGTTCATTTAGTTTTTAATGACACACAGTTGTGCCAATATTGATCTTAGCTTATAGGGACTCAAAAAATTTACTGTCTAGATGGATACAAGACACAACTGTTTTATCTGGCCGGCCTTGAAGACACACACGGCCCCAGCACTGGACTTGCAGGGCCCTGCAGCTGGGGATGGACTCAGGTTCTGGGGGAGAAGCGAGGTGCTCCTATCCGCCCCTCTGGCCTCACCTCTTGCTCTCATCAGCCCGGATCGAGGCTGCCGGCTCGGGGTGGGCGGGTGGGGGTGTGTGTGATGCTTTTCCTCTTGGAGAGCAGAGCGGAGCCGTGTCAAGGAAACAGAAGTTGATTTTCCAACACACTCTCAGCAAAAAGCTATCAGACAGTGCTTGTGTGTGTGCGCTGCGCGCACCTTGGCAACCCCAAAGCCTGCATCCCAGGTCAGACGGGGCCCGCTGGGTATCCAGAGAACCCCAAATGTCATTTGCACCCTGAGCGGGACCCCTCTCTCTAACATCATTTACCATGTTGCTTTTTGTTTTTCTTCTTAACGGGAGACTGTATACAAACAGCAAGGGGGACTGCAGAGACCAGCCGAACCTGCTTCCTGTGTTCTGAACAGCTCATTTCAGCATAAATACATACAGCAGGCCCCTGCTTCTCGTAGGCCGTTTGTAATCTCAGCCGTGTGCTGTTTCAGTTATTGGAGGATGGAGCGGAGTAATAATACTCAGCACTTACTCAGCACACACTAGGTGCCAGGCTCGTGGTCGCTAGCAATTGACAGGGATTATCTCATTTAATCTCTCACCGCTCCTTGAAGGAAGAAGGCCTGTTGGTGTTTTCATCTCTATCACAGAGGAAATTTCTGCTTAGTGTGATGGTTTAGATCAAAATGTCTCCCCAGAGCTCAGTGTATTGGGAGGGCGATTGGACCATGGGAAAATCCCGCTGAAGACTTCAGAGCCCAGTGTGCCGACAGGAGGTGGGGTCTGATGGGGAGAGGCAGATCACTGGGGTGTGACCTGAAGGTTATATCCCCCGCCTTCTCCCTTCTAACTCTGCTTCCTGTCGGCCCCGCAAGGAGCAGCTTTAGCCTGCTGTCTCCTTCCACCATGCTGCTTCTGCCTTCGAGCTGACCGGCTGTGGACTGAAGCCATGAGCTGAAATTAACTCTCCTCCTTCCAGGGCGGGAGTCCAGGATTGCGTTTCACCTAGAGGAAGTTGGCTAAGACCCTCAGAGACACCAAACAGCTGGCCTAAGGATGCAGAGTAAATGACCGCAGACCCACGGGTACCCCTGTTCTCTGCACTGTCCTGCTGTCCATGTCTTTCCAAGCGCCATACACTGGTGTCTGCAGCCCAACCCCTTTGCTAGTGCACGGGGCTGGCTGACGGGCAGCGCCTGCATCCAGCAGTGAGTGGGCAGGCAGGAGCACTGTCTTGGGTACACACCGCTGTTTCCCACCTGACCTTTGTTTCTCCTCTGTGGTTGGACGCAGCCAGCCATTCTCCAGGTAGTCACTGGACATTAGCTTGGTGGTCACCTTCCCAAAACTCTGTGTTGCCATTAAAATAAAACAGGCATTAGGGAGAGAAGCGATCACTCTATGGATAGCACATAGTAATAATAAGTCCTATTAAATAATAAGTTTGTGCCATTGGCGCTGTTTGTTTATGGAAGTTTTAGGGAGCATTCTATTCATGATGGCAAAGTCATAGAAGATTGATTCTCAGATTCACCAAATTTGAAAGGACCTTTAAATCATCCATACAAGTCCAGTCCCTGAGGGAAGAGAAGTGACCTACCCAAGGTCATGCAATTAAATTTGAAGTTGTGGCCTTTTCTGGGAAAGATTGGCATCAGGACCCTGGGCAGGAAGGTAACCCCCCTGAAAACCTAGGTGTCGTTGGATAGTTAGGTTTCCTCTGCATCATTTCAGTCTAGAGCTCAGTTTACAAGCGAATGTTCATCCTGCTGGGTGACCGCCCCAGTGAGGACCCACAGCTCCTGCTCCTGCCCCAGCCTGTCAGGATTGGCCTGTGGCTGCTCTCCTGTAAATTCACAGGACCTCGGCACATCACGCAAAGGTGGCACTGTCGGGACCAGACCTTGTGTTCCTCTCTTGCCCTTCCTTGTTCCCCACCATAAAGCTCTACTGTCTTTCTTTCAGTGTCTGCCTCTTGCCACAGGACCTTTGCCTATGCTGGAGTGATCTTTTCATCCCCTGTTAACTTCCTGCTTTTCCTTCAGAGCTCAGCTAGTCACTGCTGTCTCAGGCACTGCTCTGACCCCTCTGAGCCTGCGTACTCTCACGGCTCTGCAAAGCTTTTCAGTGTTGGCCATGACCTCAAGTATAATTTTATGCCTCGTTTGAATATGGCTTTCCACCTGGAAAGGTAAATTTCCTAGAAAGCATCAGTGGGTCCAGTCACCCATTGATATGTAACAAATTTCCCCCAAACTTAATAGTTTAAAAGTCATCATCATATTTTGTTCATGACTTTGCAAGTCAGGGATCTGGAGCAGGCTCTGCTGGACGCTTGGCATGGTCAGTTGTCAGCCAGGCCAAAGGCTCAGCTGGGTGGGGCAACCACACTGGCAACTTCCATGGTCTAGAGGTGAACTGCAGTTGGCCAGAAGCTCAGCGAGAGAAGGAGGGGGGAGAGAGAGAGAACTTCCTGCAGCCCCCAGAGTGAGCTTTTTCTACACGGCTTTTTCTGCCTTGGCCTTGGAAGTCAACAGGATTTCAGCTGCATTTTGAAGACAGTCATAGTGTCCTATAAATTACTCTCAGGTTTAAGCAGGATGTAGACTCCAGCCCTATGTGGGGGAATGGCAAAGCCACCTCAAAGAAACGAGTGGGATGGGAGGTGTTTCTGCTGCTTTTGATCCATGCAATCCACTGTACAACAGGACAGAGGCCACCTTTCATGCAAAGGTTTGGATAAAAAAGTATCTCGATGAATAAATAAATACATAGAGCAAGTGGAAATTGGGAAGGAAGCAGGGAACCGAGGAAGGGAAAGAGGGAGGGGAGAGGGAGGGCAGGAAGGACGCTCAGGAAGTATACAGAAGGGAGGAAATATCTTTGGGCATGAGAGTCATAGCAACTCTGGTGGCCACAGGAACACTTGCTCTCTGGCCATCGACTTTCTATATTATCCTTCAAGAGCGCCACCCAGCACCTTTGGGAAGCACAAACCCTGTCTAATGGGGTACGGACTTAGAGGTAACCTGATATGAGAGTTAATAAGACAAGGAGAACAAATGGGCTGTGAACTGAACAAGAAAAAGCCAAACAGGCACATGGAGTGCTTCGAAGCCCCCAAAGAAATATAATTGAATTATCTAAGCCTCTGGATTTTGGGGAGGGGTGCAGCGGTGAGGTGCCTGTGTTTTATGCTGCATCACCCAGCCAGGGCACTTGGGGCAGAGACAATGGCCATGTCCCTAAAGCCAGTGATTCAATAACATGGACTTCTTTGATTTACTCCCCTGGGTGGGTGGCAGGTTAATAAAACTTGAATGAACTTACTAAGTCACGATTTCTCGTTCTCCTGACAGGGTGGCACAGACATGGACTGAGTTGCTGTCCCGGCTCCAACTTGTCATCCCTGGGTCCTCTGTAAGGGCCTAGGCACTGCTGGTCATGGTGTGGCCAGCTGGAGACAGGTTCTGACCAGTCTCGCTGTTCGGGAAGCATAGCCTGTGCCCTGGCCACACCTGGCAAGACAAAAACTGAGCCAGGGCACAAGAAGCAGTGAGCCAGGGAGGCAGGAAGGCCACAGCGCTGCCACCGTCGAGCTGCACACACCTGTGCCCGCCTGCTCCAGAGCCTGTGAGTCCTCACACTGTACAAAGAGACAATTGACAGAAAATTATATTGACAAACTCTCCACGAATACAATTACTCACCAGGAACATCCTGAATCCATTAAGCGGAGCCCAGCTAGCTGTGAGTCCGTGGGACTCTCAGAATTCAGGAACAAGCCTGGTCAATAACGCATACGTTGTTAAAAGGCATAAGTCTGGAGAGGGGGGTATTTAAACCACACCCCTTCTTTCTGGCCTTTTTTACTTTCTTTAATAAATACTGCTTAGTCAATAGCCCTCATCCTCTCATTATTACCGTGATATACTTAAAATATTATTTCACCTTGCTGTAGTGTTCTGGGGGACACAGCACTGTTTCTCCCATGGAGATGAAGATACCAGGCCTGGGGATATAGCTCCCTGATAGACAGTGCTCACCTAGCATGCGCCAGGCCCCGGGTTTGATTCTCCAGCAGTGGGGTGGTCAGCGGGGAGCCAAGCATGTCAGCACACACCTGTAATCTCAGCACTCTGGAAGGCTGAAGCAGGAAGATCACAGCTCCAAGCCCAGCCTGGGCAAATGAATGAGGCCCTGTCTCAAACAAAGAAATAAAAAGGGTTGGGGAGAGAGTTCAGTATGAAGGTCTTGGGTTCAATCCCCAGCACCTCAAAGAAGAACGGAAAGGACCAAGAGGAGACGAGAAGATGTGTGGAAATTCAGTGACACCTGCCGATGCTGAGGCTGCCGGGTGGTGGAATGAGATCAAAGCCCAGGTCTGTGACTCCACACTGGGTGTCACCTTTCTTCGTTTGGGAGCTGCCTGCCAAATACACGTGCCCAGCTTCCGGGGAGCATCGCAGGTCACCTCTCAAAGTGGGACACAGCCAATGTGACATCCTGCAGTCAGAGGTCTTCTGGCCTATCCTGGGCACAGATGGGCCAGCACAAAGGTCCACATGTAAATTCAGTTCCAAATCCACCGCGGTTTTGGCTCTGGGAGCCTCCAAACTCTGTGTCTCGCTGAAGGTGTGAGAAGCACTGGCCCCTGGCCTCTGTAGAGGTCAGCCCAGAAGAATGGTCTGGGCAAGGGGCCTGAGCCTGACTCCCCAGTGCCAGTCATTCACAGGGAGGGGGCGGCTCGGGGGCTGGGATCCTTCTGGATGCTTTCAGAGAAGCCACACCCTACATCAGTCAGTACCACCTCCCAGGGAAGGAGGTGCTGCCACCTGAGTATTTTATAGATGAGTACACAGAGGCACAGAAAGGGCAAGGAGCTCACCCACAGCCACACGGCAGTGCGTGTGGCCTTGGCATTCCCTCACCTGGACCTGCTGGGGCTCAGCCCTGCTGTCCAGTGGGCACAGTGACCTCAGAAAGAACTTCCTCACCTAAGGGCAAAGCTGTGGCTCAGTGTGTTGGCTCCTCCTGACATCTCTGTCCTGGGCCGGCAGATGGCTACACCCTCGCAGGGCTTTTCCCTTGGAGACAAGTCTCTCTTCTCTTTTTGTGTCTGAACTTCCTCCTGTCACAGGACTCCAGTCACACTGTCTGGAGGTGCAACTCAATGGCTTCATTGCAATGTGCTCACCTTGGTAATCCAAGCACCCTGGGAGGCTGATGCAGGAGAATCAGTAGTTCAAACTCAGCCTGGGTAACTTAGCCCTGCCTCAAAATAAAAAGACAAGCAAATAAACAAAAGTGGCTGGGGAGGCAGCTCAGCGCAAAGGCCTTGAGTTCAATCTCCAGTACCACAAGAAAAAAACGAAGAGAAAAAGACCTAGCCACAAATATAGTTGTGTTCCAAGGTAGTGGAGATTAAGGTTTTG
This sequence comes from Hydrochoerus hydrochaeris, assembly GCA_004027455.1. NCBI lineage: Eukaryota > Metazoa > Chordata > Mammalia > Rodentia > Hydrochaeridae > Hydrochoerus > Hydrochoerus hydrochaeris. The sequence continues at coordinate 150,492 of PVLA01001797.1, read as the reverse complement.
ACGGATCTTCGGTAGAACAGGGTGAAGGGACACAATTCAGCCCACACTGTCTAGAAACCAGGAGGGAAGAGCTTGGAGCAGACCCTGAGAGGCGCCTGAGAGGGTGGGAGCTTCCTGCAGGCCAGTCTCACTGCAGATTCCTGAGCCCCATTTCGAGTGAGACAGCCCCAGTTTCCTCCTGCCCTCTGTGCATGGGCAGCAGGGCCTGGGCGCCAAGGTCTCTGCACACAGGACTCTGCAGACGGGACTGGTGTGGGGTGTGGGGTGTGGGGCATCGTGTCAGGCTGCTGCAGCAGAAGGTCACAGGTTGGGTAATTTATGAAGAACTGAAATTCGTTTCCTCACCATTCTGAAGGATGGGTAGTTCAAGGTCAAGGTAATGGCATCTGATGATGGCCTTGTCACTCTGTCACGCAAGGGCAGAAATCGAGTTAGAGGTAGAGGTAGAGGTAGAGGGAGAGAGAGAGAGAGAGAGAGAGAGAGAGAGAGAGAGAGAGAGAGAATTAGTTCAGACCTCAGGACCTGACTACATCCTAGCCCTGAACCCTTTGCCCTGGAGGTCAGTACCCAGCATAGGAACTTGAGTGTGCCTGCACTTACACCTTCTTACAGGAGCTGAGGATGCTGGGGGTGACCAGGGAGCCCGGGGGTCTTTCTGGTATCGCTCAGGTCCCAGGCAGGGAGTGCTGGGTAGTAAACAAGTGTTGTACAGAGAATGACAGGGACCCCAGACAGAGGAAATTGCAGCACAAAGAGAACAGTCTGAGGCCCCCCGGTGCCTGAGCTGTTTGTAGTCGAAGGGGGAAAAACAAATGGAGAACCAAACAAAACAGATTACAGATCTTCAAAACTAACAAGGAGATCGGCACCTCTAAAGCTGGGCTTCTCCGCCCACCCTGAGGATGCCCCGGAATCCCCCAGCCCCCTGCCCCTTTGATTCCAGCCGCTGGCCTACACACCAGGATCAATGTGAATGTGTTTTTCTGTGCCCCGACTTGGAAGCAAAATGCATGTGGAAATAGAGAAATCAATTTCCAACCTTGGAGACTTCCTAGGAGATCATTCTTCTTTCCAGAAAGGGAAAAATGAAGGGAAGTGCTGGGGCGGGGGGAGCCACGGGCACAGCCTTGGCCTTGAGGCAAGGCTGCCAGGGTTAGCAGTCAGCTGCTCTCACCCTTCAAATTCCAGAGAGCCTCAGGAGCCCTGGAGAGGCACACGCTTGTCAAACACCCAGTTTGCAGTGTATATGTGTGCAGTGTACATGCACACGTGTGTGCCTGTGTGTCTGCATACATGCAGGACTGCCTTGCATGGGTGGTTTTGTGTGTGTGTGTGTGTGTGTGTGTGTGTGCACGCATGGTTGGTGTGGGCACATGGGGTTACACTAGTAGATCCTGAGACATACGGCTCTGTTAGAGGGTGGAGGGCAGGTCATAGGGCCCAGTGTCCTCTCCAACCACAAGTGCCATCTGGTGTGATCTCCAGAGTCTATGCGACACTGGCCGAGGTCAGGTTGTCTGGAAGCAGGGCCTGGCAGAGAGATTCTTAAACATGTGGTGCAAGAATGGAATGACCGCAGAAGGTTTTTGCAAGGGCGCCAGTGTGCCTAGCTGGGGCAGGAAGCCAGTTAGACCAGGATGAGGCTCTGTGGAAAGTCCCACCTCCCCCTTCCCCATGGGGAGCTCTGGAGTGTGAATTCCACCACAGGTATTTTCTACTCTCAGGGACAAGGGTTTGGGGCCATCATAAGTTCCAGTGGCTCAGATGGCCCTGGAACAGGGCACAGGGAGGAGCCTCCTCCAGAGAAGGGGCAGAGCAAGCCCTTCCCACCGAACACAGCAGCACTGGGCACACTGCCTGGGCAGGGTCCAGGAGTGCAGGCATCAACTCGCCTGCACGTGACATTCCAGAACATTCCAGGCAGGACCCTGCTGCAGGAAGGCTCCCTGCCCTGCCTGTTGCAGCACCATGGAGGGAGAGGTTGGAGATCTTGCAGGCCAGGTATACTCTGAGGCCAGCAAAGCAGTGACCAGAGACTGTAAGGAGAGGTGGCCCTCTGGAAGGTCAGGGTTCACCAGCAGCCAGACACTTCCTCTCAGAAAGCTGTCCTTAGACCAGGCTTGCTCTGGGGAGCCAAGGTGCAGACTTTACCATCTCAATATGCAGTGTAGAGTAGCTCTCTGAGACTGCACACAAAGCCTGGCCAGTGTATGTCTGCTGTAGGGGTGACTCCTGTCACTCAGACCGGACACTTGCAGTACAGGGGGCTTTGTTTCTGACAGGCCTTTTTCAACTAAAGGCCCCTCCCCTAGCTGCGCATCAGAGAGCACCACCCCAGAACTTGGGCAGCGGCTTCCTCCTGCCTCTCCACCTCAACAAATGAGAGGCAGCAGAGATTCCTTGGGATCCAGCAGGCTTCATGGTCTGCAGCCATTTGTCCCCTGACAGCCTGGTTATAATAGCTATCACTGTTATTAATTGTGATCTGCTCTGGACTGGCCTCTGGGGTTGGCACCAAACAAGACATACAGAAGATAAAGTCCCACCCACAGGGCTACCTACAATCAGGTGAGATAAGTCACTTACACAGGGTGGAATCTCTTCTCCACAGGGCCTTGGGTGTTGATCTTCCCATGACAGCCTGCAGAAGAGAAAAGAGAGCAGGCCCACTCCCCTGACACTCTGGACAAGCCAGAGAGGCACCAACCCCCAAGCTCAGACATATCACCCCTCACCTTTGTCAAGGGGTGCAACTTGCTTGCCTCCCCTTTGTGGTGGGGGCCTCCCTCTACACCTGCACAACTGGGGTGGAACAAGCTTTGTACCACTCAAGAGGAGCTAGGAAGCAGGACCCCACGATGTGACGGAATAGTGAGTCTCCGACCTGCTGGCTGGGTCTCTTAGGCAGCCATACAAAATACCATTAACTTGGAGGGGGGTTGATAAACAATAGCAGTTTATTGGTCACAGTTTTAGAGGCAACAGATTGTGCCTCTGGTGAGGGCTGGCTTTCCAGTTCACCTTTCTGCTGTGTCCTCACATGGTGGAAGAGGCTGGGGAGCTCTCTGGGGCCTCTTTTGCAGGAGAGCTAACTTCACTGAGGAAGGCTCCCCCCTGTGACCATATCACCTCCAAAGAGCCTCAGCCGCAAATGCCATCCCATTAAAGATCAAGTTTCTGTTTTTAACACTGTGGGCACCCTACCACACCCCTCTCCAGACTTGACAAAAAGGTAAAATCATCATCTAACTTGTCCTGAGCGCTCCTAAATGCCAGACACTGCAAAGTGCCTTCTGCCCATTAGGTCACTGAAACTTCACAAGAAGCCTAGGAGCCAGGGGCCACATTGTCCTCAGGGACAAATGAGGGCACTGAAGCATGAAGACACTGAGTCACAGGGCCAAGAAAAAGCAGCGCAGAGGTGGCGGAAAGACCTTCTGAGCAGAGGTGGCTTCCGGAGTGTCCCACTGATCACCGTGTTGGGACAGAACACGGCATGGCTGCAAGGCACACAACCAGCGCTCCACCCTTGTAACCTGGGGAGGGTGATTGTCAGGAAACACGGGAACAGACGACCAGGGATGCTGAGATTGAGAGACATCCTGGAGCTCGGGCTTCCCATTGGCCCAATGTCATCAGGTACACCAGATGCACCTTGTTCCTTCGATCTGGGAGCAGGCCTCCTGATACGACTGCGATCCTCTGAGCCGACTTTAAATACCGTGTGTGTGTGTGTGTGTGTGTGTGTGTGTGTGTGTGTGTGTGTACAGAGTCAGGTAAAATGCGCACCAATCCACAGGCACTGCCCCCCCGCCCCGCCCCGCCCCAGTTTATGTTCTGCCATTGTTTTCCACACCCCAGCCCCAGCCCAGAGAGGGACACAGGCACATCATCGCTGGGGAAGCACTCAGCTGTGCTCCTCACGGCCTTCTGCGTCCTCCAGCTGCACAAAGTACAGAAACAGGAAACAAGCTCCAGACAGCAGCGACGCCTGGCTCAGACAATCGCAGCCAAGAGGCGGGAGAGGAGGGGGGGACAGAACACGGGGAAAGGGAGAAAGAAACAGGAACCAGCCACGTAAGGTCAAAGCCATGAGAGCACCATGAAAACGCCGCCAGCGGAGTGGGAGCAAGACACCTTCAAGGCTGGAAATGTGACAAAGGAGTTGTTGCCTGGGACTGGTGTCACCTTTGGGGAGACAGAAACAGGGGATGGAAGGGAGAGGCCGGGCGTCCGGTCTCCTTGAGTGGGCTGGGCCACTGGCCGCCTTGGGCTCCTAACCACGCAAGGAGGTGAGCAGGGTCCCTTCAGCACCTGAAGGCTCATGGAGGAATTCTGATGGCTGGCATATGATGGGACAGCATGCAAATATATGCCAATGAGGCCACAAGGGCCTGTGGTGCTTTTCTTTATTTATGTAGTTGAAGCAGAAGAAATATATGTTCATTGTAAACAAATCAAAAAATTAACAATATACGCAAAGAAAGACATCAAAATCTTTTGTTAACCCACCATCCAGAAAAGCAAGCAATCAAGCAAGCAAGAAAGCAAGCAAGCAAGCAAGAAAGCAAGCAAGAAAGCAAGAAAGCAAGAAAGCAAGCAAGCAAGCAAGCAAGCAAGAAAGCAAGCAAGAAAGCAAGAAAGCAAGCAAGCAAGCAAGAAAGCAAGCAAGAAAGCAAGAAAGCAAGCAAGCAAGCAAGAAAGCAAGCAAGAAAGCAAGAAAGCAAGCAAGCAAGCAAGCAAGCAAGCAAGAAAGAAAGAAAGAAAGAAAGAAAGAAAGAAAGAAAGAAAAAGAAGAAAACATTGCTAACATTTTGGTGTATGTTCTTCCAGACAATTTTCAGCTCATGCATATATAGTTGCTTTTTTTTTTTGTAACCAAAATAAGTTCTTACTTTACATACTGTTTTGCAACCTGCTTTTCTGCATTGAAAATATAACATAAATGAGCAGAGGGCATTATAATTTAAGATTCCCTATTGTTGGAAATTCAGATTGTGTTCGGCTTTCTTCGCCAAGGTTAAGAGACCCCCTCAATGCAGGCGCAGGAGGCAGAATGAGCATCCCAAGGCGCAGGGGAACCTGTGGGTAATGGGGGTGGACAGGAGAATCTCACCCCAAAGGGCTGCTGGAACAGAATTGTGTTTATTATCCACAGGAAAATGCTAGCCAGATCTCAGGCTTGCAGACCAGCAGCAAGTGACACAGACTCTTTGTGGCCATCCTTGAAGATAACCTGCAAGGAATGCCAGACAGACAGATGCATGGTTCAGACAGCTTCCCAGGGAGGGGAAGAAAGGGGAAGATCCCAGGAAGTTACCTATCTCTTCTCTTAATGTTAAGAATTTGGCAGCCTCAGCATGGGGAGCCCTGTATCCGCTCTTGTCAGGAAGGACAAAGAGAAACAAAAATCCCCCGAGTCTGATTGGGAGGTGCACATAAAGGACAAAGAAAATGCCCACTGCAATATGAGAACCAAAATGTTCCTTGCACACTAGCGTCTTCAAAGGAAAACGTTAGGGTAAGGTCATTCACTTAACTTCCCTTGAACACCTACCACATGCCTATCTGTATCGTTCCTTGTTTAATCTTCAAAACACTGCTATGGAGAACCTGGCCTTCTGCCCGTGGGGACACTGAGGACCAGGGAGAGGCATTGACTTGTCTAGGGTTCCTTGAGGGCAGAACTCAGGTGTGAATTCTGCTCCTTCGAAACCCCAGAGAGGGCTTCCATGAAGAGGGTGAGCAGAGGGCAGCTGCTGCCCAGATGCCTCAGGAAAGCTGCTTCACATAAAGGAAGGGAAGCTAACTAACCACCAGAGCGCGAAGATGGGAGAGCAGAAGGGCTCTCCCGGGAGAGAGGAGGAACGGAGGGACCAAGAAATGCATGAAACCGGCAGGAGGGAAGCTAGCAGCTCAGGCTGCAGTGCAGAAAGGTCTGGAGAATTCTGCAGAGCATGCTTCATGGCTTTGGAGGCTGTCCCAGAGTCCTCAAAGGGTAGACCAGGCGGAATCAGAAACGCTTGGTGAGAGGAACTGGCGTGCTTACCCTCATGAGGAGCCGGGGTCTCTAGACTAGAGGCAGCATGAGAACTAGAGAGTCCTCCTTCAGAGCCTGGCTCCTGGCTCCCTCCCCCTCTGCTGCTCGGACATCTCCCCCTGTAATTACAGCCCAGACCCTGAAATGAAAGCCACTTTGGTAAGATTTATTAGGCTCTTCCCTCAGAGCTGAGCTTCATTTGTTTTGCTCCATATTTGCTGGTGGCTCTGGTGCAGCATTAATGGCCTATTTGGGGGCCCATGATCCTCCCATGTCCTCTCTGAGGCCAGAGGGGGCATCCAAGCTTTTATTGGCCCATTTGGTTGCTTTTTAATTACACCGAGTGGGGAAGTAATTGAGCAGAGCAGAATGTTGCAGACAATATTTTTCATTATTGTTAGTATTTTTGCTCCTAATAATCCTGGTAAATGAGAAACTTTAATCCAGAGGATTGGGCTGTTAATTGAAAACTAATGCCAGGAAAAGATAGGCTGCAAATGGAGCACAAGAAGGAAAAGGAAATGAAAGCTCACTTCCCTCCCCGGGGGCAATGGCGCGATCAGAGCCGCTTTCTGCCTTGCAGGGAGGGCCGGGCTGCGCCCAGGGAATCCAAGAGAATGCTCTGGGTTATTACTATTAGCATCATCCTTACTATTATTATTGAAAAGTCTCCTGGGAGTATGTGTGGGCTGCAGTGGACGTCTCCAGAGGACTAGAGGGCAAGAAGGAAGCCTAGAGACCTTCTGAAGTTGGTTCCTTAATCAACCACTTCTACCCCTCATGCTGGAAACTAGAGAAGAAAAAAGATAAAACCCAATGCTGATGAGCATTAAAGGCAGTGGCTCTACGCTCCCACAGCGGAAAAACAAACTTGGAGAGATTGTCTGGAAAACGATTTGAAAAGAGAACAAAAAGCATCTGAAAAGTGTGCCTTCTCTTGGAGCCAGAAACCCTGCTTCTCTAGTGAAATGAGAGGGGAGGGCCAGGATGTGTGTCAACAGGGGTTTGGCATAAGAGCCTTCAGGGCTCCCATTTCCAGAGGAGGCTCTGGAGAATGTCTGATAGGATAGTCCCAGGCACCTGGGGTTTACTGAGTTAGCTAAACTCAGTGCCTCAGTCCCGCCAGCCACATTGGCTCTGTTCCATGGCCACGTGGACAACTGGCTGCTCTACTATACAGCACAGATGGGGATTTGGCCATCATCATCAAAGTCCCATTAGACCATTTGGTCTCGAGGTTTATGTCCAACCTGGTCTATCTTAGCAACCACAGGATATGTAGGAAAATGCAAATATTGCTCTATGGGCCCCCTACTGAAAACCCTTCCATGCTTTTATGAGCCCTTCCCATGAGCCCCTCTCTAGCGCCATCTTGGGTTAATCTCTGCCTTGTCAGAGTTCAGCAACCCTGATCTCCAGTGGGTGTGAATCCTTTACAGCCCCTGGGCCTTTGCGCCAGCCATTCCCTGAACTGAGGAACTCTTCTATCACTTCTCCAGCCTAGCAGAAAGAAGTGGCAGCAAATCAGGGCAGCAGGCCCAGGAGAAACACTGCTAACCACACCCTGGCATGTGTCCCTATCCCCTACTCCCTCGATGACCATAGGGACCATGGCCTCTTCAGGCACCCTGTCAGCCTTCTTCACACACACACACACACAAAAAACCCCAGGCTCTGAACCCACTTTGGAGCTTTAAGGACAGGGAGTGAAATGAGAGCTGAGAGTCAAGAACTGTGCCCTGGCTGATCCCTCAGCACGTGCACCCCTAAGTTTCATGCCTCACGGAAGCACAAACCCACAGTCTTGGCCTCCGGGGTGCCTCACCAGGTCTCCTCTGTCTTCCTTCCTCCCAGCATCACATGCATGTACCTTTCGGTGTTTGCCGGCCTCTCAAGGCTTCCAGCTCTCCGGCTCTGAGAAAAACTCTAGAGTATGCTGCCCCCTGCACTCTCCGCACTTATCTGCAGTCCCGTCCCGGGCCACTGCTGTTTGCTCCAGGGTCGTTTCCCTTGCCAATACGCGAACCCTGAAAGACAGGTCCCTATTCTGTTCCTCCTTCCATCCCCAAGCCCACCTGAGCACGTGGCGCCTAGTAGGTGTTCAACAAATGCTTGTCAAGTAAAGGGGAAAAAAAGCCAGGAGACTTCATCTCCGTACTCCAAACCTGAGCCAGACGTTTCCTGAGAAAAGCCATACAAAGTTCACAGCTGGGATGCTAAATCGAGTTAAGGCATTCCTAATGATCTTAATGGGTATTGTTACTTTAAATTAACTAATTAATCTGGGTTTAATGTGCTCTCGCAATGCAGCCTTGTCATCATCATTATCATTATTTTATAGCTCTCCGAATCCAGCCTCACATTATAGCAGCAGTGGTCCTGTTTGCCAGGTGTATGAAAATTATTGACTGTACACACATTTCCGGGTTTCATGAAAGGTACCCACATTGATACTAATGGCTACTAATAGCCATTGGCCTAGGCTATTACTAATATTATTATTCAATGTCTTGGATCTGGTTCGTCATTTGAAAATCAGTGTCCCAGAGGTAGAGGCGGGCAGGGATGTGAGGGGAGGTCATGAGGTGAGTATCTGATGCCTGCAAAGAGGGTGCCTTTTCTCCCACCCCCCAAGCCCCCAAGCTTGGGGGCATCTTACACTGTCCCCTCTCCTTCACACTCTGTGCTTAAGGCTCACCTCTCAACAAGGTCTCTTTTTCTCTCAATTTCTCCTTTGTTCTCTCTGCTCATGGTCAAGGCCAGTTTTCCCCCCACTGTGCCAGTGCCACCGGCTTCACTGCTAACTGATGTCCCCACCCAAGTCATCCTTCTGGAACCTGTGCATTGCATAGCCCAATCCTAGATGCGGTCCAGTTCCTGGCCCTCTTTCCCATCTGTCTTCCATGCCTTTGAACATAGCCCGCCCCCCCAAGCCCCATAGTGTGAGACACTCACAGTCATACAGACTCTGGAGCTGGGCATGGTGGTACATGCCTGTAACCCAAGTACTTTGAGAGACTGAAGCAGGAGGATCTCAAGATCAAGCCCAATCTGGGCAATTTAGTGATTTAGTGAGACCTTGTATCAAAAATAAAACATAAAAAGAGCTGGGGAACATAGCTTAGTGAGAAGCCTTTGGAAGTTTCCAGTACCAAAGCCTAAGGAAAGGCACATGCAAAAACAAAGAACAGAATGCAGAGAGACAAGTGCAGGTGTACAGGTAGTGGCAGGTACGAGGTGCAGAACACCCCAGAGAAAGGGGTCTTGAGGGTCTTGATAGAGGAGGGAGTCAGGGAAGGCTTCTCAGAGGCGGTGATGTTTAGGACCTCACCTTTTTGCTCAAGTGACCTCTCTTCTTCCTTCCTTTGTATGTAAATTCCCAGCTACAAGTCAGTACAGTGTCACTTCTCTGGGTGATGCCGAGCCTGAGTCCACGGTCACTTCGGCCTCCTCTGAATAGCTCTGTCACAAACCACCTGCTGTCCTTGGGAACCTCCTGCATTGGAATCTGATCTCCAAGTAACTCTCATCTTCCCAGGTGGCTGGAAAGCCCTGTGCTGAGCTCTCTTTCTGGAATGGTCTTACTTCAAATGTCCCCAGGGTTCACCCTCCTCATCCCTTTCACGTCTCTGCTCTGAGGTCACCGTACGCCCCACATCGAATCTTCCCTGCCTCCCCCCAGGGCATATTCTTTCTGCTGTGGGGCTCTTCCTCCCCCTCCTTCATAACAATATAGAGAAATCATTCCTATTTTTCTTCCTGGATCTTCCCATCAGGTAATATACTAGATATTTCCATTTGTCTATTGTGCAGATCCCTCTTTTACAACATAAGCTCCACAGAACAGAGATTCAAGTCTATTTCCTTCCATGTTGTAACTAATGCCCACCACAGAGCAGGTGCTAATGTGCGCCGTTAATCAACAGAAGGAATAAAGGGAACAAAGTTACACTGTATCATTTCCTATACAGTATCATGTGGCTCCGCAGGGCAGCTCCTCTGTCTAATCAGAAGCTAGCCGGGGTTTCCTTGTCCTTTGAGGAAAGGGAAAACCAGCTGGAAGCCTCAGCTTCTTCACCAATGCCATTCAAAAAGCTCTGCCCACCACTGCTGAGAACGCTGGGCTCCTGCCCTCTTGGATGCCTGGCTGATTAACTGGCATGGAATCTGATGTGGAAATATGCAGGCTTCTATGGACCCCCACCTGGAGAATCCACTCCAGGGCAGGATGGTGTGAGCAGAGGAGGTTGCTGGGGCTTTGCGGGGAGGGGCTGGGGTGATCCTCTTTGACTCGGGTCTGAGAGGTCTTAGCATCCACCAACTTGCCAGCTCTCATCCCTCCACAGTGCAGCTATTTCCCCGATCTAGAGCAGCTTCCTGGGCTCTGCAGATGGCTTCTGCCCATACGCTGTCTCCTCTGCCACCCTCAAGCACTTCTGATCAGGACAGTCCTCCAAGAAGCAACACCCCGCCCACTGTTGAAGAGAAACCCCCACCTAATCAAGTACAGCGGGTTTGGTTTCTCTTTTGTTACCATTACCATCCCCATTTGACAGGGCAGGAAGAACCTGGCCTCTGAGATGATAAGCAACATGCTCAAGGTCCCACAGTGAGTCAGAAGGAGAGTCTCTCCCAGCTACAAAGAATAAACAGAATCCAGGCAGTCTTCTGCTTCACACTAGGCTGTCTGCTTTCTCCCTTCTGTCCCGCAGGCACATTTCTTCAAAGGCATGACCTCGCCCGACCTCTCCTTCTCCTGCCTCCCACTCCCGCCTCCACCATCCACCCTGGGCTCTACACATTCACTCCCAAGAAAAGTCTCCTTCCTTACTCCGCCCTGTTCCTGGAGACTGCTTGGTGCGTGGAGAGTGATCAGGCTCAACGCATCTGTCTTTTCGGTAGCATTTGACTGGTTTGCCTTCTGCGACCCCCACCACATTTCTCTCTTGGTGAGCTCCCTTGTGTCTTTTACTCTCTGCTGTAAGGAGGAGAAGCCCTCCTTAATCTCCCCACCTCAATCAAATTCCACTGTATATGTTCTTCTCTGCATAGCAGTATTTGGCACAGAGTAGGCACCTAGAAAGAAGAGAAGGACTGGACGGACCGGGGCCTACTTCACTCGGTCTTACAGCTACTCTTTTACTCGCATGTGTTGCGCCCTCCAGGTGGACAGTGCCCGGAGAGCACGATCCAGGCTGGCTGTGCCTCTGTTGTATCTCTGCTGTGTGCCCAGGATCTGACACATGGAGGGGCTCTCTCCACATGCTCCAATATGTCACATAGGTCAAGAGCTGAGAGTCACACCCAGATTGCCAGCTCCAAAGCCTGGGCACTTGATTGACTGGTAGTTCTTGACCCTAGCCATTTGTATTCAAGCAGCCTCCTGAAATTTTAACGTACATAGGAATCACCTAGAGATCTTGGTAAAATATGGATTCCGATAAGTAGGTCTGAGTGGGTCCTAAGAATCTGAATTCCAAGTTTGCAGGAAATGCTGGTGATAGCACTGAGACAGATGCCTTTGGGCAGCAGGCACTGAGCTATAAGCAGAGCATCCTCCAATTCCAGAATCACAGCAGAGGATAAGGGGACAGGGCAGCAGGCTCTGAATCCGAGAAGGTACCACATATTCCCTGAATGAGAGTCAATGCTCTGTCCCTCAGCTCTATGTAGCAGCTTAGGCTGGCTGGGCTAAAATACATGCCTTTCCAAAACATGACTGAATTCATAGTACGTTTTCATCATTTTCCCACTGATAGATCCTAAACAAAATCCAAAAGCGCTTGTGTCCTGCTCTCTTCAGGGGCTGGTTGGCAGGAAACAGGTGGTACAAAGAGAAGTATGTGAGGGGGACACAGGGAACAGGGACCGGAGAGGCAGGCTGCAGGAGCAGCTTCCTGGAGTGAAGCAAGTGTGGCTCCAAGATGCTCTTTGTTGGCATGGCAACAGATATCCATGTTAATAGCTGACCATATTTAATAAACAAGTGGGAAACAAAGGAGTGGGATGGAAAATGAGAGAGCCCGATGCAGGCTGGCTCCTCTCCTAGCACCTGAGAGCTGATGGGCCTTTCTGATCGGGTAGTGGATGCTGGCAAGAAATAAAAGGCTTCTCAGACTGCCCTCTGCTCCTAGCACTGAATGGGAGCAGACTTTCCCTCAGCACAGCCAGGCCAGGGGAATCCCCGAACACACAGGGGTTCAGCAAAGCCATCTCTTCGGGAAGGGAAACAGTGAAAGTGATTGCTGTGACCCTGTGCCAGGCTTTCTGCCACGCTCTTCACATGTGCAATGAACAGGGACACTAGGTCACAATGCTAGCGCTACAGTCCTTTTGAGATGAGGACACTGAAGCTGGCAGAGGTTAAAAGACTGGCCAACATCCCAAGGCTAGTATGAGGCTGTGGTAGTCTGCGTAGTATGACTTTGTGCAGTCACTTCTCATTGAATCTAGGCTGGCCTTGTGATGTACCTTAAGCTATGCAACACAACCAATGCAATGTGGCAGCACCCACCCCTACTGGGAGGAAGCCTCCAGCAGCTCTTGGGCTCTTGGAGCCTTAAGCCACCATGCAGGAAGCCCAGCTATCCTGTTGGAGGGACTCTGTGGAGAAAGAGGAGAAAGAAGGAAAATGAAAATGAGAAGAAGGATGAGAAGAAAAGGGAGAGGGAGAGAGGCAGAGAGATGAATCCAGACCGCAGGTAACCCACTCCTGGAGACCACCATCAAGACCAGCAGAAGAATCACCAGCTGAGCCCAGTCCTGTTGACAAAGTCATCAATCATGCAGAGTCAGGAAGAGAAACAAGAAGTCCATTTGCTCTTCCAGTGAGTCAGCCAGTGCATGGGCTGGGAGACAAGAAGAGCTCACCTTATACATGGCTGATTCGGAGGATCACAGGCTGAGTTGATAGCAGCTGAGGGAAAAAAAAATAATAATTCTTGTATTGTTTGATTGACTTTGCAGGTCTAAAGCTGGTAACCTGAGCATCTACTTACAGGAGAACAATATGCAATACAGCAACTATGGGAGATTTCCTTCTGTCTTGTTTTTGAAATCCAATATCATTCTGTTTTGTTTTGTTATATTTTACTGTTTTGCTTTCTTTAATATTTTGTTTTGATTGATTTTACTCTGTTCTGTTTTATTTCATTTTATTATGTCTGATGGTATGGGCAGCAATTTTGAAAACAACCAGGGGCATTATGGCAATCACTGTTGATTTCCTATTATCCTGTTTTGAAATCCTATATCTCTTTCACTGTTTCGTTTTGATTGGCTTCATTCTGTTTTATTTGGTCTGATTTTATTCTCTTCAAAACAAAATTTTTTAAAAAGTCACAAGTTAATAAAATGGTGGTTCCTTTAAATCCCTCAATTCTGGAGTAATTTGTTACACAGCAAGAGTAAGTGACACAGTAAGTCCCTCAGTGACCTACAGGACCAGCCCTACCTGGCTGCCTACCTCACCACAAGCTCCTCCCTCCCTTTTCATGAAGTATGTGTAGATCCCCCAGCCCACAAACAAGAGCTACTTCCAAAGCCTGACTCTACCACCACATCCAAACCATCTCCCGTGGCTGTCACTGATGGTGGTGGCAGTCTCGGGCAGCCCTCGTCACTGCCCTTCCGTGCTCTCTCCAGTCCATTCACCATGGTATCTGGTTAGCTCACCTCTGTGCTTCTTATTACTTAGTCTACGCGGTCCAGCATGGGAATCATCCCTGCCACGTGCTGCCTTCTCCAGACTCTCTGCCACTTCGTGAGGCACTTCCCCCACATCGTGAGCTTCCCAGGAGACTCCCTCTAGACAGCGCTCTTCTCCCAAGACCAGTCTCTCCACCCATCACACAAGAGAGTTCTCTGGGCAACATCTCACCCCCAGGTGATGGCCTCTACCCATTCTTGAACTTCATGCAAATAGCACCCTTAGTATTTACTCCTCTGTGACCAGATTCTTTCACTCTACATAGTGCCTTGGAGATTCAGTTGTATGTGTGTGTGTTGTGTGTATGTTGTTTGTGTGTGTTTCTTCTTATTGCTGAGTATTATTCTGTTGCTATCCTGTACTTCATTTGTTCATCATTCTCCTATTGGTCGGTATTCAAAATTGTTTCTAGTTTGGGTTTTTAATACAACTATTCTGAGCATTTACATACAAAGTCCTTTATGGATGCATATTTTTAAAGTACCTAGGAATAAAATTGTCAAAATAAGTCAAAGAATAGGTGCATATTTACCTCTGTTAGAACCATTAGTCTCCCAAAGCAGCTTCCCCCTGGCATCTTCCAAGGGCAGTGTGGCCCTGTTCCTCCCAAGCTAGTGCCCACATTTGTCACTATTGGCTGGCTCAGATCCTGGTGAGTGTGGATTAATGACATCAAGCACCTTTTCTCTTGCCAATTGGTGGTGAGATGTGCCCTATGCAAAGTGTCGATTTGGATCTTTCGACCAGTTTTAATTGTATCATTTATCTGCTTATTATTGTCTATTTTCATGTTGTTCTCAAGAAAGGTCTTGAGGGAATTATTCCCCAACACCACCAGCCACAGTCTCACACACATTCTCACACACATTCATACATACGCCACACATGGACGCACACCTCAGACGCGGGCACGCATACCTGCTGTGTTCCTCATATGAAGGTACACTCCACAGACACTCCACATGGGAACCCCACAAGTACACAGTACACGCACTGCGTACACGCATGACAAGTACACATACCACATGCACACAGAATCCACACCCCTTCCACACAAACCATACATGTGCGTACATATGCCACACAGACATGGCACATACCCAGATCACACAGACACAGCACACATGTACACATGCACATGCCACACAGACACACACTACACAGATACACAACATACCCCACATGACACACACATCTCACAGACATACATTCTACATGCACACACCCTACCTGAGTACACCACCCACAGTACGTACGCCGCAGACATACACGCAGCACACATCTTCAAGCACACGCAAACACACACACCATGGACTTACACACATACCACATATGGACACCCCACTTATACGCACATGCACACAGATAGACACGGATCCACCTACACATCTACACACAACGCAGGCGCTCAGGACTTACACATACACACACACCGTACACAACACACAACGCATGCCCGACACACACACCCTACACACAAACATCACACATAACGTCCTCCACCCCGCCACACACACTTCTGGGTTCCACTGTTATCCACTCGTAGGACCTCTTGCTCCCACATGCCACGCAATATCCTAGGTGTCGAAGCACCACTGCCAACATGACCGGTAGAGCACCTTGCTATCAGAGGTCTCCATCCCCAGTGGGGCAGGGATAAGCACCATGAACCACGGTCACACCAACAAAGGAGCCAACGGGCAGCGCTGCCCGAGGTGGGGGGGCGGCCCCCGAGGAGGCAGCGTTTGAGCAGGTCTCCAACTCCAGGCATGCCCGGGATTGGCCTGGAGGAGGGAGCACAGCAGGAGTGGAATGAGGGATGGGGAGCCAGGCCAAGAGCTATAAGGCTTAGTTAGGGGTAGGGATTACGTTGGGGCTGGTTTTCAATCCACTGAAAAAAATACACGCATGCGCGTGTGGCCCTGTACGCCCTTCCATAGTTTTGCATAGCGATGCATATCTTTATTACACACGCATTACCCCCTATTATTTTTCTTCTTTACTCTTCTGTGCCATTTTATTCCATTTCACAGAATAAAAATGCTAATCATGATGCTCCAGATGGATTGCATGACCTGCTAATAGATTTCTATGTAAATGGCAAATATTTTAGATTTTCCTGACAGAGACGGCTCCAAAGGATCAATTTTGGATGGAAG
This sequence comes from Hydrochoerus hydrochaeris, assembly GCA_004027455.1. Lineage (NCBI taxonomy): Eukaryota > Metazoa > Chordata > Mammalia > Rodentia > Hydrochaeridae > Hydrochoerus > Hydrochoerus hydrochaeris. The sequence continues at coordinate 134,585 of PVLA01001797.1, read as the reverse complement.
AGGGACATGCCCTGACCTATGGTTAATTGTTTAATTTACATTTTGTTTTTCACATTTTAGAGCAAAACTATAAACAGACACAAAGTGGTGAATGCTCTGCCATCTCCCCTTCTCTCCCTGTCCACTCGTTTTGCTGAACCATTTTAAAGCAAATCTCAGATATTGTATCACTGCACCAATATTCGTCCATATACAACCACAGCAATGCCATCTTCAGACCCAGGGAAAATAACAGCAATTATTTAATACCTTCTCTTACTCAGCTCGTGATCAATTTTTCTTGATCATCTCAACATGGGTTTTTATAGTTGGTTGATTTGAATTCATCTGTGCAGAAAGTCCACGTGTTGCCTTTGCTTGGGATATTTCCAAATCTCTCTCTCTTCCTTCCTCCCTTCTCTCATTTCCCCTTCTCTCCTCCCTGCCCCTCCCTCTGATGTTGAGGTTTAAACTGCATAAAATAAAAACGAACAGTTTGTTGGCTTTTGTCAGCTGTAACAGCCATTCAAATCCAAAGTTTCCTCACCTCCCAAATAGCCCTCACACTTCTTCCCAGTCAGCCCAAGTCCCCTCTACCCAAAGCCAACTCCTTCTGACACCTATCAACATAGATTTGTTTTACCTCCTCTTATAAGGCCTAAAAATGGAATGGTAAAGTGTGTAGTGACTGGGATTGTGTGTTTAAATAAAGTCTGTGACAATCACTTCTGTGTGCATAAGTGATTTACTCCTTTGCATCCCTGAGTTATGTTCCATTGTGTGGATGGAATATAATATTTTTTGCTTTTTTCTCCCTTCTCTCTCTTTCTCTCTCTCTCCCTCTCCCTCTCTCTTTCTTTTCCTTCACTACTGCGGACTGATCCCAGGTCCTTTGCACTGAGCTACATCCCTACACCTGTATATTTATTTTTTATTTCAAGACATATCTTGCTAAGTCACTAAGTTGTCCAGACTGGGCTTGAACTTGCAGTTCTCCTGCTTCAGCCTTCCAGAGCGCCGGCATTACGGGTAAGTACAGACATGGAATTACATGCACTTGCACAGCTGGCTGGAATACAACTTCATCATTCATTATCTTGTTGATGGATATTTGGGTCACCGCTACTCTAGAAGTACTAAAAATAATGCTTCCTTCACGTTATACGAGCCTTGTTCCAGGAGCCCGTGTTGTTACGTTTCCTTGTTGTTGATGTTTTTATAAGCCCTGTTCTTCTGGGTCCTTATTACTTTCATGTGAGTTTACACTTCGTGAGTGAAGCTCTGTGGTTGATTTATAAGCCTGGCTCTTCTGGGTCCTCATTATTTTCATTTGAAATTTAGGAACAGGTTACCAATTTCGATTAATAAGCCTGCTGAGATTTCAACTGGGATCATATTGGCTGCATAGATCAATCTGGAGAGAATGAGAATCTTAAAAGCGTTGACTCTTCTCGTTCACAAGGGAGGTGTACCTCTCCACTGTACAAGGATCTTCCTAATTTCTCTGGGCAAAGGTTTAACTTTTCAATGTAGATATCTTGCACATTTTCTGTTGAGTTTATTTCTAGTGTATGTGATTCTTTCCTGTTATTCTATTTTATTTTAAATTTATTTCACAAACCTCACATCTGACAGGCAGGACCTGTGTCGCTGAGCTAAATCCCTGGCCCTTTCTTGTTATTTTAAATGATATTTTAAAATTTTTATTCTCTAAAAATACAATTGAATTTTGCATATTTGATCTTGTATGCTAAAATCTTGCTAAACTTACATACTAATTCTAGGAATTATTACATTAAATCATTAGAATTATCTATATTTATTTATTTTCTTCTTTCTTTTCAGTGATTATAGTTTTCATTTCTTTTTCTTGCCTTATGTTGATGGCCTGGCTTTGAGTATACAGCAGAATAGATGGATGAGGATGACTACCTCTTTCTTTTCAGTTTTATTGGGGGGGATATTATGTCACCTGTGAGTATGATGTAGCATTAGGTTTTTCATAGATGACCTTTATAAAATTTTAAAATGTATTGTTCTCTATTTTTAGGATACTGGGAACATTCTTTTGGCATGAGTGAGAGTTGTATTTTATCAAATATCTTCCTGCACTTATTAAAATGATCCAATGTTTTTTTCTTCTTTATACTGTTATATGATCAATTACACCAAATGATTTTAAGTGTTAAGTTGACCACCTATTCTTGAAGTAATTCTACTTGTTGACATAAGAATTATCCTTTTAAAATATGCCTGCATTACTCTTTTGGGCTTTTTATTTTTTAACCTAAGTTTAAGGAGAATGTTGGCTTACAATTCTCTTTTCTTGAAATTTCTTATCAGGCTTTGGTATTGCAATATTCTGATCTCGTAGAATAAAGGGTATTGTTGGGAGGGGGCATTGTTTCTTCCTGAAAAGTCTGAGAGAAATCACCAGCAAAATGAACTGTAACTGTTATTTCTTTGTGTAGGTTTATTTTTAACCATAACCAATGCAAGACATTCAGATTTTTTTGTGTGTGTGATGAAGTTATGTTCTTCAAGAAATTGTTCATTTCACCCAAGTGGAATTAACCCTAATTTCATCCAAATTCATCAACGTAATTTTTTGTAATATTGCTTTGTCATCCTTTATTATTCTGGGCTCTGTAGTGATGGCGTCTCTTTAACCCAATATTGGTAGTTTTTTTTTTCTTTATCAGTTTATCTGAGCTTCACTGATTTTATTAATCTTTCCAAAGGAGAAATTTTTGCCACTTGGTCATCCTTATGGATTTTATCTATTGCTTTCCAATGTCTATTTCATGGATTTCTGCTTTTATCTTTTATTTCTGTCTTTCTAGTTTGCATTTAATTTGCTTTTTTCCCTTGGATTCTTAAGGTGAATTCTAAACATTTCTTCTTTTCCATTATGATCCTTTAATGCTGTAAGTTTCCCTTACTGCAGAGTTAGCTTCATTTTCACAACTTCTGATGTATTGTTTTTATTTAAGTTCTGCTTAAAACCTCTTTAATTACTTAATTTGGCCAGTGGACGCTTTGGAAGTATATTGTTTAATTTCCAAGTATTTGGAGATATTCTAGGAGCTCATTGTTACGATATATGATTTAATTATGTAATGCCTAGAGACTATATTCTGGGGGATTTCTTTTCTTTAATCTTTGAGACTTCTTTTTCTTTGCTCTAGCACACAGTGTTGGTGAGAAGTCACAGACATTTGAAAAGGGAGTATATTCTGTGACTGTTGAGTGCCTCTGCGTTCATAAACACCAACCTTACCAAGTTGTTTACTAGAGCTGTATGCCCTTTCTTGATTTCTCTATTCGTTATGTCAATGAATGATAAGTGAGCCCTAAAATCTCCAAGTATGATTATGTGTTTGTCTATATCTGTCAATTTCAGCTTCACATATTTTTGAATTTTGATCTTGGGTACGTACAAATTTAAGGCTGACAGAATTTCTTGACAAATTCACTCCTCTTATCACACTGAAATGGGATCTTGAGGTATTACTTGGCAAGAGTGTTTATCTAGCATATTCCAGGCCCTAGGTTCCATCCCCAGCACTACAGAAAGAAAGGGAGGAAGGAAAGAAGAGTAGAAGGTTATGAAACGCTGATTTTGCTGCCTTGGCTATCTACTTTGTCTGGTACCCAGCCTTCTGATGCTTGGTGTTTGAACTGGGTTCTTACACTATATTCATCATGCCCTTGACTTTATATAAAATTGGGTTTACTATAAATGGAATCTAGACACAACTTGTTCTTTTCCATTCTAACAATCTCTGTCTTTTCATGTGAGAGCTGGCGTTAAGGTTGTGTCTAGATGTTCCCCATAAAACCTCGCAGTTTTAGATGAGCCTTTTATGGAGGTGGCTGAATCTGGAGTGTGTGACAGAGCCATGGCTCAGTGGTAGTATTAAGGGAACTGGGACGAAGGGTGGGTGATTGCTGGGTCAGTCCCTTAATTGGATTGGCACTGGCCTAATCCTGCTGCACTGGAGAAGATATAAGGGACAGAAAGAGGCTTGTCTCCTCTCTCTCTCTCTCTCTCTCTCTCTCTCTCTCTCTCTCTCTCTCTCTCTCTCTCGTTACCTTTGCTGTTTTCTGCCTCTATAAACTGTGGCCCCTCTGCCAGGTGTCTCCCTTCCTCGGAACCAGCCAATTGTGGACTGAAACCTCCATAAACTGCAAGCTACTTTAACTCACGTTTAGCTTTAATTTTGAGTGTTGAGTATTTTGTCTCAGCAACGAGAGAAAAGAAACTAAGACATATTTGTTGCTAATTGTTAAAACATTAGTAGGGTTTAATTTGAGTCTACTGCCAATATTTGCTTTCTATTTGTCTTGTTAACTGGCCCTGTTTTCCACTGCCTACTACCTTTTAGGCTATTTCTCAGCATTCCACTGAGCCTCTTCTATTGATCTTTGTAAGTAATGCATCTTTGTGTTGATTTTTATGGTTGCTCTAGATCCTAATATGCACTCTCAACATAGTTTTCTACCATATAATTATGTACTACTTTATAATGCAAAACTCTTGCTGCTATTTAATGCGGTCCTGTCATTTCGTACAGTGGTATCTTGGTTCACAAACTTGATTCTTCCCATGAGTCTGGTCATGATTGATTTGGACAAGAACCAAATCATATTCAACGCTTAGGTTCAAGGTTGACCTCATGGGGAAATTTGATTTGGTTCTTGTTCAGTTCCATTTGTGATCAGAAGTGCAGAGAAAATTGAGTTCATGAAGCAAGGTACCACTGTATTTTATTTCTGTGAGAAAGACCTCAAAGAACACTGTTATAATGTGTATATTAACCAATAGTCTTCTAAAGATAATTTTACATATATGTATATAAAATATAAATACAAGTTTTAATTATGCTGAAATCTACACTGTTGGATACTTTTATTTCCACAGGCCCAGACTTCCATCTGGCAAAACCTCTTTTAACATTTCTTTTGGGGCAGAATGGCACAAGAAAATTTTCTCAAGTTTCATCATCTGACAATGAGTTTCACTCTGATTTTTCAGGGTATATTCATGGGACTTAAAATTCTAGATTAAAAGTTTAATGTGTCTATTTTTAACACTTTAATTATATTATTCCATTGTCTTCTGGTCTCTTTTTCTTTTTTAAGAGAAGTGACTCATTCTATTAATGGTTTTTTTTTTCTCTCTCTTCACAAACTATGAATTTTTTAGTTGATGGCTTTAAAGATTTTATCTTTGGTTTTTACCATTTTGACTGCAATAAAGCTATAGATAGTTTTGTTTGTATTTGTAGTGCTTGGTGATTATTAAACTTCTTGAGTCTGTGGATTAATGTCCTTGACATATTTGGGAATATTTTTGGCAATTTTCTCTTCAAATATTCTTCTGCTACATTTTGTCTCCTCTCTTTTTTGGACTCTAATTGCAAATGCATTAAGCCATATGATATGGTCCCATAGGGCTCAGATGACCTGTTCCGTTTGTTATTGTTTTTCTGCTTTATATCAGATGATTTCTTTTGACCCAGCTTCAAGTTCACTGATTCTTTCTTCTACCATGTTCAGTCAGCTGTTAAGTTTGTTGGGTAAGTTTTATATTTACAATATAATAGATTTCTGTTTTAGAGTAAATGCTTGATGCTATTTCGGAGTATCATGCTAAAGTTTACCATCCATTCACATATGTTGCTTACCTCTCATGCTAGACCTATTAAAATAGTTAAATTTATCATTTTAAAGCCCTTGATAGTTCACTGAAACTTGTGGCATGACTGCAGTTCTGCTTCAGTGACTTTCTTCCCTTCTTGATGACTCAGCACACAGTCCTGCTTCACTGAGTGTATCTCGTAATTTTTAATTATATTTCAGACATTACATACAAAAGAACAGCAGAGAACAGAATCGCAATTCTTCACTGAGGTGGAGGCTAGATCAGCATAATCTATGGCGGAGCTGAGTTACATCTAAGTTTCACCGCAACCTAAGGGCCAGCCAGTTCACCATGAACTTCAAATGTTTCTATGACTGAGTCAGGACTTCCCATAGCTAGGCTTAGGATCTGTGCACCAGTCTTCCGATCTCTCCGTCTCTCTGTGTCTCTGCATCCCCCCGAGCCCTGCTTTAGGGCCTAACTGTTGGATTTGGGGTCCACCGGAGAGTTATTTTGTTCTCCAGTTCTATCTGGCTCTGTGCCTAGACCTGATCTCTCTGCACCCTGATTCTCTGTCCCTGTCCTTTAGCTGGATGCACCTTGCCCTTAGAAACATCCTGGGGTACAACAAAAGCGTTTCTCAATTTGAGAAGGCCTCTAGTCACTGCCATATACTTGGGAAAGAACTGGAAGATGTCACTAGGCTTTGCGGAAACAAACCTGTGCGTCAGCCCCTATAGAACTGTGAAAGGTTTTTTAAAGTTTGGTTTGTTTCTTTTTATTGCAATGTGCGGTGGCTTTAGCCCTTCTATTATTACCATCCTTGCAACCATGAGTTCCACCATAGAAAGAGACTTGTGCGTCCTCAGCTCTCTGATGGGTTTTTTAAGGCGTGATTACGTCATTCATCCAGCTTGCTTTCATTTTTGCTATAGAAAATGGAGTGGCCATCTCTTGATTCTAAATTCTATCTGGGAATAAAAATGCATTCCAACCAGCAGCAGATTTCCTAATAAATAATGATGAAGTGAACGCGTGTCTATCTTGCTCTCATAGCTCCTGTTTTTGTTGTCTGTCTGGAAGATGTTTGTTCAGCCTTCATGTCTTCCTCCTTGAAGTCTTTCCCAATTTCTCCAGTAGCCCTGGGCATTACTTATTCTAGTCTCATCTGTCCTTTGATCCTGCCTACATTAAAGTTATTTTTTCACTACATCATAATTGTTTGCATGTCTCCCTTCTCTGCTGAACTTGGAATTCCTTGAGGGCAAGAACCTTGTAGTGAATAAATTATATACATATATACACACATAGACATGCACACGTGTGTATATATCTACTCTCATACGCATGGCTATACAGTAATTACTAAACCAACATGTGCCTCATGTAACAGCTAATGAGTGAATGTTGACCTCATGTTCAGGTCCTAGGGCTCTGGCTGATACGTGGTAAGTATGCAACACATGTTTATGGAATTCACACATAAAGAAATGAGTGAACGAGTGAGGCATGGTGGCAGATCCTATCATCTCAGCATTCTGGGAGACTGAGGTAGGAGGATTTCAAGTTTGAACCCAGCCTGGGCAACCTAGCAATTTAAGAAGACCATGTCTCAAATTAAAAATAGTAGCAATACAAGATTAGGGACAAATCTCAGTGTGCAAGCCCTGTGTTCAATCTCTAGTACCAAAACCAGATTTCTGTTCTCTGTCCTGAAGCATCATCAGCATGAGATGAAATTACGTCTACCTGATGCATGATGTTTCCACGCCTGTGTAGTAGAGAAGAGACTGCGTGTAGAGACAAGTGTTTATTTGCATATGCAAACTAATAATTGTGTCGGTATTCTGAGCTTGAGGTGTTTGCTTTGAAATGTGGATTTCCGGCAGTATGAGCCAGAGCTAGCCCAGAGGTAGTGATCCTCAGAAGGCTTGGAAGTCTGCCCAAAGCTAACCTGTGATTAGTGAGATCTATTCTGAGAGGGAAGCTGGGGTTTGAGGGCCCAGTCACTATGCTAGGAAACGGTCAGAAGCAACAAGGGTGCTCCTTACTTCTATGCTTCAAATTCAGACCCAGGCGGGTCAGAGCACCGTGGACATCTACACCAACCTTGTACCCGAAGCGCATGCGTAAATGTACCCTTCTTACCGCTGCTTTACCCCCAACATCCTCATTATGCCTCAGAGTTAAATGCAAGCATTTATTATGCCTAGGAGTTAAATTTCATCTCTTAACCTCATTAAGCCTCTATTTATTCATCCATAAAACAGGCACACTGATGCCTACCACCTTTTTTTTTTTGAGCACTCCATGAAACCCTGTTGCCAACTGCTCACCCTAGATTCCTTCCTTTCCCAGCACATAACCCACCTCAGGCTGGCATCTCTCTATTAACATGAGGACAAATCACCACCCTGGCTAGAAGGCAGCATCCAGGCACAGTGGGAAGGATGGGGTTGGACCATCTCATTTCCTCCTCTCTTTGTCATCCCCAAATTGTCCCTAGCAGTTCAAGTCGCCTTGAGTAGGGAATGAGCCAGGGAGACAGGAGTTGAGAGAATCCAATCACTAGAGCTGCTGGGAGCTTTGAGGTGAACAAGAAGAAAAGAAGGAAGAGAAGGAGAGTAGGCAGGGAGAGCCAAGCCACAGTACTCACACTGAAGCGGGTGGAACCAGTGCTTCCTCCTGGAGACACACAGAGGACAATTGCCCTGGGTCCAAGAACTCACCCGGGCTCAGCCTGCCTTCAGGGAGCCTCCACAGCCAGCAAAGAGCACCAAGGTGGACATATCAGTGGGCCCATAGATAAAAGCTTTCATCAAAGACAGATGACCACGTGACTTGCCTGTGATGTTAGGTTTTTAAATCTCCCTATGAAAGGTAAACAGGAATAAGTGAAGTGCATGTCGCAGAGAAAGTAGGGAAGAAGGACTGGGATTCCAAGTGGAGCTTTCATGTGGATGGATGGATGGATGGATGGACGGATGGATGGACTGAAAACTGGAGACTTAACTCAGTGCCTTCACACGGAACTACATCCCCAGGTTTTTTGTTTTGTTTTTGTTTTGAGGCAAGGTCTTGCCATGTTGCTTAGACTGGACTCCAACTTGAAATATTCCTGCCTCAGTATCCCAGAATGCTAGGATTACAAGCATGTGTGCCAGTCAAGTGCTGCTTCTTGATCTCTCATTTAGCAGAGAAAATAATGATAAAGCAACCAGACTGGGATTTATGAAATACCTATTCAGTGACATCACACCCAGAGAGCATCTCTACTCTCCACCCCAAGGCAGGATGCAATGCCCACATACAGGAGAGGATTTGCTCTGAGGAGTGGCCCATGCCCAAATGCAAGCTCTTTCAGTATGCTGGCCTAGCTGAACCTGAACCGGGTAAGCCTGGGTAAGTCCAGAGAAGTTTTGTAACCAGGAATCTCACTTTCAAGTCTTGGATGTTCTTGTGGGATTGATTCTCGTGGGATTGAATGTGACATTGGGGGTAGGCTGAAGGGACAGAGACAGAGCCCACACAGGTATTCTCTCTTTTCATAGTAATGCATAGTAATTCTGAGAAAGTTCCCTTTGCAGGATTCAGGCGATATTGGGGAGTGTGTTTTCTACTCTTGCAGGAAAGTTAATCAATTTTAAAACCAACCCTTTCTGAGCCAAGATGACAACTGGGAGAAAAGGGATTGGCTTTTTAGCTGCTGGGTTTCTTGGGCAGCTCCCCCACCCCCACCTCCATGGGGGGCGCTTATTGACATTGAAATATCTCAACAATAAGCAGCTATTGATGGCCCAAGAGGTCAATACCGAGATTCATTGACCCGGGCTGCAAATATGGAAGGCAGTGAGTCCAAGGTCACTATTTACCTGAAGGGATGAAAAATAAATCTTGATAAGAACCAAAAATAGAAATCAATATGCGTACTGTGGTGTGCATTGCATTACATCTCTCCAGCAGGAGGCTATTTTAGGAAGTTTCAGGGCTCTTCAGCCTTCAGAATCGGAGCTTAAGAGTGGAGAGGAAGTTGGGATCGAAAATAATCCTTCTCTTGTTGCCCTGGCCAGGGCGTCAGACAATCTACACTGCCCAAGGGATCAGCCCAGTCTCCAGCCACTCTGGACACAAAGGTTTGGAAGAAGAGTGGAATTTCCAACCGTGTGAGCTGTGATGGACTTGGCAAGGTGACCACTTCCCAAAGGACACAAGGTGTGATCACAAAATACAGGGAATGATCCCATTTTTAAAAACTGCATTACAGTAAAAGACATATCACCATTAATCGCCTTCAGGATACTCCTTGTTTCATCATTCTTTTTTTTTTTTTTTCTTTTCTTTTCTCAGCAGGCTCTTGCTATATAACCCAGGCTGTTTGTAAACTCGAGTGATCCTCCTGCCTCAGTCTCCCAAGTGCTGAGATTATAGGTGTTCAACCACCACATCTGCCTCCCTTGCCACTTTCTGAAACCGTGCTGGAAGTCCTCTGTCGTGAGTGTCTTTAGTCGTGCTATTGTGGCTGCCTTGATGTCCTGAATTGACTCAAAACACTTACTTTCTATAGACATTCTGACTTTGGAGAAGAGTCAGAAGTCACAGGGCACCAGACCAATGAACAAGGTGGATGAGGACCCAAGTGATGGTTTTATGAGCCTGCTCTTCTGTTAGATGGCACTCGGCAGTAGTATTCACTATATTCTTTATCACACTGTGTAAAGGCACTCATGAAAGAGGACCGCCAGAACTGCTTCAGAAAGTGGCAAGAAGAATGGGATAAGTGTGTTCAACCCGGGGTGGGGGGATGGCTCCCAAGGGTGATTAATGGGAATATGTCTTTACTATAATAAATTTTAACAATTTAAACATTCACCATATAATTTGATCACACCTTGTAGTTCACTCAACCATACTAGAAAAATGTACTGCCATGTGTCTGGGAAACTTCCGTGTCTAAAGAAGAATTAAATTGGTAGGGAGGGGGAAACCAAGGTCTAAATCAATTCCTAAACCCAGTGTAAAACAAGCAGGAGACAGCTGTCTGATGACCTCCATCCTCCTTTCATAATTCCAAACTCTTAGCTTGCTGTGCTGTGACATTTCCTCCTCTTAAGGGCTATTTTTATTAAAATTATTTGTTTAGGCTTAATTAACTTCTTTCCCAATTGCAAGAGAAATCCATGTTCTTTGTAGAAAATGTCAATTCTCCTCAGGATGAGCCTTTGAATCTGGATCCAGGCATCCTTGCTGGTTCAGAAGGAAGAAAGACATCAGCTTTGAATTCAGACAGACCTGAGTTCAAGTTTTAGTTTTGCAACTTGGGAGGCTTGTGGTCTCTGGTAAGTAAAGGGATGATTTTCTCTCTGCTGTTTCCTGAAAATATAAACCTCTTTTGTGAAGTTGGCACAAGATTAAATAATGATTTATGTAAAGTATCTGGCAACATACTAATAAAGCCAACAAATGTCTGACAAGTTTGATGCTGAAACATATACATGCACGCACAAATAAGCAACGTTAGGAACAGAAATGGGAATATGACTGCTAAAGTAAAGATGGTTTTTAAAATTATGGGAGACATTTATATACAACTTTGTTCTAACAAATTTAAAAATCACTATGAAATAGGTGGCTCCTTAAGAAAAAGTAAATGACTTTTCAATACAGCTAATACTGTAAATGTCAAATGTTCCCATCACAGAAAATGTCAACTATTTGAGGTGATGGATAGGTTAATTACCTGGATTTAATCATTCTTAATTATATTCAAAAATCATAGCATTCCTCTGTACCCCATAAACACATGCAGCTATGATTTGCCAATATATAATTTTTTAAAAAGAAAAAGAGAAAATGATCAAAACTGATTAGAGAAATAGCAGAAACCAGTCTGGACATCAACACCTAGGTATCTCAAACTGAGAGAATTTAATGCAGGGACTTGGTTGCATAGGTGATAAGAGAGTCAGGAACCAAGCAGGGTTGCCTAGCAAAGTTGGAAGCTGAAAGGACCATAGAACGAGGCACTTCTAACAGGGTCCAGGCTCCTGGGAGCTGGACCAATGGTAGTGTGATTCTTGCTTGTGATGTCAACTTGAAAGGTTTAAGAAATGCAGAATGGATAAGGGGAGCACAAGTCTGGGTGTCTGTGCGTGACTGACATGTAGGCCACAAACCCACTCCAGATGTGGGTGGCACCGAGCAATAAGCTTGTAGCCTGGATGGAATAAAAATGGAAAGGAGGAAGTCTTCCCTCTTGCTCCTTCAGAGGAGCTCTGGTCTTCACCATTGCCTTGAACATTCATCTCCACTTCTTTGGGGGCTTCCAGCACAGGCTGACTCTTCAGCCTTCCATGGTAGACTTTGGATTTCCTACACAGACTCACGTGGGACCCTGCTTTGCACCATGTCTTTCACTTTCAACTGGATCCATCTGGCTCTCCAGCACACAGAGAGCCATCTTGCATTCTCCCACCCCTGACTCTGCAGGTGGTCATTGTAAGTCTTTCTTGTAAGTGTATGTCACATCATATTATCTTTTCTCTGTTTCTGTAGTGAACCCCAACTGATACAAGAGGTGTTGAAAATGGTGATGGGACATGAAGGAGATGGAGCTGCCATCAGAGATGTTACCTGAAGGAAGGCACAGGCAGGGATCACTGCTTCTCCCCACTTCCCTTCTAGCATTGTTCAACAACTTCCTTCCACTGGCTGACTCATTTGAAAGTTAGATGACTATCCAGCCTAAACCTCGATTCCCCTGAAATCTAAACACAGCAGAGGAAGGGTAGTGAATGAGTATGATGTCTAATGGGACTATGGCTCGGGGTCAATCTTGGCCACTTGCCTTGCAACTGAAACAGAACATTGCAATACCCAGAACTTACAGGAGGAGAGGTTTACTTTGGCTCACATTTTCAGGCCATGATTGGTTGGTGTTAAGGCAGAGATAACATGGGGGAGGAGCATGGGCAGAGGAAAGTTGCTCACCTCATGGCAGCCAGGAAATAGAGAGAGAAGAGAGGAGCTGGGGATATACCTTTTCAGGTCACACCCCAGTGACCAGTCTCCAGCAAGGTACCACCTCCTCAGAGCACACTCAGCCAGTTCAGGATAGGGACCCATGATCCAGTCATCCACCAAAAGTCCTGCCTCAGGGTCCATGAGAATTTTAGGGGCTTTCTTGATCCAAACCCTAACTGTTAAGATACGAAGGAGGCCATGGGCAAATTTCACTAAACTGCTAAGGTTCAGTGGATTCTGATGCCACATAAAATATTCAGGAGCATAAAATGATATAATAATGTTCCAGAGCAACTACATGAACTGACATGACCTCACATGAAGCCCAGAGGAACACAAAAACCCAGAAAACACCTAAAAGTCAACTTCGTTATTAAAAATTAGAGGCAAGCAGCCAGGGATTTAGCTCAGTGGCACAAGCACCTGCCTGGCAAGCACAAGGTCGTGAGTTCAATCCCCGGCACCACAAATAAATAAATAAATAAACAAATAAAAATTAGAGGCAAAAAATTCCCAAATTTATCAGTCCACTGAAGAATAACATACTCAAGTTTAATTTGTTTTAGGAATTAAAGGTTCAATATTGGGAAATGCATTAGTATAGTCATCTGTATTAAAAAATTAAAAATAAAAGCATTCTGATCATTTCAGTGTATACTGAAGAAAGATCAATCAGTCCCCTCTCTTATCAGGAGGAGAAATGAATCAACTCTGAGATGCCCTCATCGAGTACTCAGAGGGTCACTGGTCAGTTGAGAAGGTGTCATGGTCTGAATGACAGTGTACCCTCCAAAGCTCATTCAAAGTTATAATCTCTGGTGTTGCAGTAATGAGAAGGGTAGCCTTTACAGGACAATTAAGTTGTGGAGGCTCAGCTCTCATGAATGGAACACATCGTTTTAAAAGAGGTGGAGGCTAAAGGTTGTGCTCTCTGGCCCTTCTGCCTTTCTCCATGTGAGGATGCAGCAACATGGCGCCATCTTGGAGGCAGAGAGTGTGTCTTCCAGATACCGATGCCAGCACTTTGAGCTTAAATTTCTCAGTCTCCAGAAGTGTAAGAAATAAATCTGCCCTTACTTGGGTATTTTGTTATAGTAGCACAAGTGGATGAAGAAAGTGTGAACTCTAGTGGTAAAATCTACTGGTTTATTGAGCAGACCTCTTCTGTTTCCACTGACTCTGTAACTGACATGGCACCATCTCCATAACAAAGGATTGACAGGACAAAAGAAAAGGTTTTCCAACTGGTAAAGTTCCCCTCCCACAGCGCTGGTGAACCTATGGCATACATACCACCTGTTATTCGTTATCATGGAAAGCTCTAAAAGGTTGGCCATCCCTGCATGATAGCAAGCAACCACAAATAGTGTCCTGAACAGTCATGTACTGAAATCATTCCCACAAAAAATGTTTCAGTGAAAGTTCAGATGCTATCATTCCTACCATTTAACATTATAATGGAGATATAGGCTAATGCAATAAGGAAACAGGACAAATGAGTTCTAAATATTGATAAAGGAGAGATCAAACTGTCATGATTTAAATGCAATGTGATTATCACCCAGGAGAACCTACTGAAGCTATGAGAATAAATAGAATTAAGTTGAATTTAAAGTCAACATACAAAATCCAATATCTTTTCTGTTCATCAGCAATAACCAATTCACAAATCTAATAGAAAAATGGATGCCATTCACAATTGTAACAGAAATTATAAGTACTCAGACAAACCAAAGAAAGTGAATATAAAGAAAATCATAAAACTTCACAGAAAGGCACCATAAAGAGGGGGCCTGGGTAATATCCTTCTGTAGGAAGATTCAACCTTGAAATTATACAAATTCTCTTTATATTAATATTTAAGCATAATGTGATCGCTATTAAAATCCAAAGAAAAGATTTTTAACTCAATATCTTATTTTTAAAATCTATATGGAAAAAAAATAATGCACATAATGGCTGAGAATGTTTTTAAACAGAAGCACAATGAACAGTGTCTTCCTCTACTAGGTAGAGAAATATACTATGCAGACATTTGTAAAGAGAACTTAGAAATGCAAAACAAAAACAAAAAACCCAAATCAGCAGAACAGAGGCCAGAGAAAATATATTTTTTTTAAAAAAAAATTTTAAGACAGCATCCACTATGTTGTTCAAGTTGGTTTTGAACTTACGTATGCAGCCCAGGTTGGCCTTGAACTTGTGGCGATCCTCCTGCCTTAGTCTCCAAATGTTGGGATTACAAGGGTGTGCCACCATGCCCAGCTCAAAGCAAATACTTGTATACACAGTGACTAAATTTAAGGTTTAAGTGACATTTCAGCAGGAAAATGATTGTCTAGTCAATAAGTTATGTACATTCCTTTTAAGGGAATTAAAGTCATGTATCATATCACATACAAAAATAAACTAAAAATAAAAATCTAGCATAAACAAAGTCCAACCTTTGAAAAAAAAAAACAACAGTGGGTTAGGACCACTTTTTTTTTTAAACTTTCTTACGAATGAGAAAGATTTCAGATGTATTGCTCTGTTTTCCTAGAGGGATATAATTAAATAAATTATAGTGTATCAATAGTATGCAATACACACTGTACAGCCAATTTAAAATTTTTTTACTACCAAATGTTTGTAGAACATAGTGTTTAGTCCCTTGTGGGAATCTGACATGTGTACATAGAACATGTTAATTTTTTTCCATCTTCTTCTCCACTCCTTTCCCGGCCCTCTATCTCTTACAAGTATCGCATGCTGACTGATTGTGCCAGTGGAGCTCTAGCCCTCCAACTGCTGATCCACTTGCCATTTGAGAAGACTCCATCTCCCTATTTCCTATTACCTATCTTTTATTTTATTCTTTATTTACATTCTGAGTTTCTCTTATAAGACAAGTCATATGATAACAGCCATTTTTTAAAAAAAAGTATAGACGTATACATGTTGTCGTGGAAAGATTTCTGAGAAACACTGTTATGTGTAAGGAGTCACAGAAGAATATGCATAGGATTTTCCTGTTTCCCTTAAGTGGATATGTGTGTGTGCACATGTACATATGCACGCACAGACAAGTGACACCTTCGTATGCCATCAAACTACTGTGAGTTCTTTCCAGAGAACCCTAGAAAGGACCAGTGGAGGAAAGTGAGTGATGAGAGAGATTTGATTTTTCTCCTGTGTATTTTCCAGCCACTTAGACCTTGAGAAATATATTTCAAAAGAGAAAGAAGAATTTTGTGTGTCATTTTTCCCAGAAGCGGAACCCCAGACAGGAGGAACTCACGGAGAATGAAGAGCCGGGAATATGGAAGCAGAAGGCTAAATCGTGAGTGCCTCTGAGGTCTCCCCCAAGCCTGGTCCCACCAGGCTGCCTGAAACAGGAACGCCCTGCCCCCAGCTCCCTGTCCTGAGGTGAGATTTCCAGACGTTGTACTCCAACATCAGTGTCATTAGTTGCAGGTTTTTCTCAGCATGAGAAAGGTATGTGACCTCCTTTCTGAATCTCTGGGCAATTCTTGATTGCCATGGTCAACGTGCTGGACTGTGGACCAGCTGTGAGCTATAGCAGTCAAAACTGTCAGACACTGGGAAACAGGTGGACCTTCCTGAGGTCAGGAATCAGGGCAAGATGCCAACGGCATCTACGACAGTCTACACCCTGGCAGACTGAGCCAGTACACAAGTCTCCTGTTCCCCACATTGAGTTCACTCTGTCTGCGTCAGCTTCGCCAGAATTCTGTTTGGTCAAAAGTTCTTGGGAAATGTATTAATAACAAACAAATTGAAAAAGAAGAAAAAAAAGGAAGATTAGGCAGGTGCTGTGGCCCATGCCTCTAACTGCAGCACTCTGGGAGGCTGAGGCAAGAGGATACAAGTGCAAGCTTAGCCTCAGTAACTTAGCAGGAACTTGTCTCAAAATAAAAAGGGCTGGGGTGCAGCTCAATGCAAAAGCCCTGGGTTCAATCCCCAGTGCTGAAAAAAATGGAAGATCAGTGTGACAAACACTTTCTTTGCTGTTGTAGTTAATTCTGACGTCATAACTAATACCATCTTCCTTTTCCTTCTCTAGTACTCGCTGCAGGTTGCCCACCGCTGCTGGTCTAGTTGACTTGCCCAGAGGGGTTGGCACTGAGCCGATGGGTACCATGTTTATCAGGCCATAGTTGCTGTACCTGCCCATTTTCAATTAGAAATACACATAAGAAAACAAGAGGTGGCACAGTTGGGCATCTAAGTGTCTAATATACTCTTCCTGCCCCCGTTACACATGTGGCCACATCTCTACCATCTTACTTTGTTTCCTGGCCTCCTTCAAAGTAACTAGAAGCAGCAGCCAGAGTTTTAGATTAAGAGAAACCTCGCTGGGTCTCCGGGTAGAATTGTTCTTCTGGAAGCTGTACCTGTAGTTGCAGACCTGGGAAATATAAGTCACCCAGCTAAGTCATCAGGAGTGACAATAGTCAGAGCAGCTCCTAATTCCAACCTGATTTCTGAGCCCAGGTATTTTATCTACTGGGGACCCACACATATGATGAGCATTGGTCCAAGAACACATACGACGTCCTCAAGGACAGCAGCACCATGCCGTGGCTTGGAGGACGAATGTTGCTAAAGAGCTGCTATTGAGAGCTGCTGGAACTTTCAGGAAACGGGCCCTGCTGGGAGCTCCTTAGGGCATTGGAGAAGTGCCCTTAGCATGTGTTTCTCATAGGACCCCTCAGTAATCCTTAAAAAGGCAGTGTTACAAAAACCCGAATTTGGCTCTGCCCCCCTCTCTGCTCTGGTTCACCATGACATCTTCCCACCACGATGTAACAGGCCAAACCAGTGGCGCTGCCCCATACTGACTTCAAACCTCCAAAACTGAGCTAAATGAACCTTTTCTCTTTAAAAGTCCACTGCCTCCAGTATTTCGCGGCCACACAAAGCTGCCTACTCCACATCCAGCCTCATGGGAAGTCGTCTTCTATCTGGAGCTTGAGCTACACTCGCAGGAGAGCTTTGCACTGTGGTCTTAGGCCAGCAGCTCCTAGGTGGTGCTGACGTGGTTATCAGGAGATTGAAAGTGTCACAATTTTACTTTATGTTGGAGGAAATTTCCTGGCATGTCCCAAAGCACTAACCACGCCCCCCCAGACCTCACTGATAGAATAGACTCTGGAATTTCGGTTGGGTTATTTCCTGCCCTCTAGTGAACATGTGTCCTTCCAAGTATCTACAGCACTTGCTTTCCTTGCTTATTAAGTCCAATTTATGTGATGCCACTTATGCAGTAGATCAGTGCTTTATGGAATACCCAGACATCCGGGTCCTTTGAGAGCAGAGAGCAAAAGTAACATAGCCCAGGGACAAGACTGTTTACTATTGCCTATCCCATAAATGCAAACTGCTTTATGAGAAGCCTCTGTCATGAGAGACATTGCAAGGAGTGCCTTTGCCAGAGCAGCAGCAGAATAGCAGAGCAGCTGAAAACCACAACCTGTGTGTGTTTTTCTTTTTTGCAGTAATGGGGATTGAGACCATGGTCTCCTGTACCCTATAATGCTCCACCACTGAGATATACCTCCTACCCTAACTTGTTTTACTAAAGACATTACATGAAGCCAGCAGCCACAATTGATGCTGGCACTTGATTAAGTTTGGGGAAGTCCACTGACACCTGCCATGATTCACCTGGCTTTATAGAGGTTGGACAGCACAAATAATGAGGACCAGCACCCCTGCATCCTGGAGGTCTCTGAGATACTCATTACTGACATTCCTCCTGGTGAGCTACACAGTGGAGTTTGGTATTTATTCTATTGGTCAGGTGAGGGGAGAAAATGGTGGCTGTCAGTTTCAAGATGTCCAGTTGGCCTTTTCCACCACAATAGCACTTCCTACAAGAAAGCACTTATTAGCTAGGCATGCCCATAATTTCAGCATTTGGGAGGCTGAGACAGGAAGACTGTCCATTCAAAGCCAGTCTTGATTATGCGGCAAGACCTCTGTCTCAGAAAGCACTTGGTTCATAGGCGAGGAAGCTTCTAACTATGGTAATTCTGATGATACGTTGGTGAACTGTGTAAAGTGACCGCAAGTTGGATCCATGACTCAGTGAAGCCACTGTGAGATGACCCTGGGCTGAAACAGTTTGTTGTCCAACCTCATCTTCCTGTCATCTAACAGGGAAGTCATAGTAGTACTCGGTGCCTCTGAATATCATTGCCGATTTGGACCCTGCTCAATTCTTGAGCTATCTGGATATTCCCCTCCCTAAAGTACGGTTATCTGAGTTACTAGGTTAACTTCTAACAAAGGGGACCAGACTACTTCTGAAGGACCTGAGGGCTCCAGAAGTCCTCCAAGGTTCCTGATCCCTCCACACAGATAGCACACTCCCACATCTCAGGTCCCATCCTTTCCCCATTAGGATCCTGACTTTGGTAGGAAACCTGTCAAGGCTGAGAATTCCAACTTTTCTGAAGTTCTGCCTCTTAGATATAGATGTAGTATTGAGCCTGCTTTTCAGCATGATTGTCTCTCAGCTCCAGGAGACAAGGACCTCCCTGCCAAAGAGCTCTTTGTCTTTCATATTTTGCTGTGAACGGTGATTAATCCACACGGACCTGCCATTTTCCAATGACACTCCAAGGGCTTTCAGAGATAGCTTCTCGATTCCACAGTCTTTGTAATTACTGTCTCTGCTATACTGCTCACATGCCAAAATACTGCAAAATCCAACACATCCCCTTCCAGCTGTAAGCTGTCAGAAAAATTACATTAGTACCACGTGCCCAAGAATATCAGTTCTCACCCTACAATCCCTGCTGGGTTACTCGTTGCAGGCAGGTCATCCAACTCTAGAATCTCTCCTTCCAGTCTGCTTTTCCTGGTACCAGCTCTTTTAAGTCAGGTTCCCTAGAACAATATTCCTCAAAGTGTGATCCATTGGCATCGCCTTCATCTGAGAACTTGCTAGAGATGCGGATTCATGAGTTTTTCCCTGCACCAACTGAAACAGAAGTTCTGGGGGAGGCCTGATGTGTACGTCCTCTGAGTGATTCTAAGCGTGCTGAACATTGAGAGTCCCTGCCCTAGAAGTGGAGCCTGGGGATCGGAATTCTTATGCAATTTATTTATTGTTTGGCAGTACTGGGGACTGAACCTAGGCCTGGCACATACTAATCAAGTGCTCTATCACTAAGCTACATCCCCAGCCCATGCAAGTGATTTCTTGAAGATATTCTCAGGAGGGAGGTAAACGAAGCGAGGCACGCAGAATAAGGCAGGGAAAGAAACTAGGCAAAGATGTGGATGCTGCTGAAGTCGTGCCTCAGCCCCAATGAGTTCTGGAACAGAAATGGTACCAGGGAGTTGTCTTCACTGCAGGTCATAAGGCCAGCTTGACGCACCTGTATCCATCAGCCATTGGCTAAGGCACACCTTGCCAAGAAGCATGGAGGAAAGCATTTCCAGTGAGGGTGCTGGACAGTTCTCTAAGGAAGGGCAGCTGAGACTTGTCAGAAGTCAGCACTTGCTGAGGGGTCAAGGCCTGGGAAAGGGCATCTGAGTGGGGCACCAGCAGCCCTTACCAGGAAGAGCTGGGAGCCTATGATTTTTCTTCATAGCCCCAAAACACAGGGAGGCAGCAGGGGGGTGAGAATGGAAAATGCACTGGACAAAAATCAGAGAACTGGCACTTGAGCCCCAGCAGCAAATGGCAGGTATGTGGCCCTGTATTTGGCTTTGCCTCCCTCATTTATGATATTGGGTTAATATCACTCTCCTGCAGTCATGAATGTCAAATGAGATAATATATATAAAAATGCATTGTAAACTTTAAGTCATAAAGGAATATTACATGGTTTATGTTTTCTGTTGAGTATGTATAATATAAAAGGAATGTATAATTTAAGTTTGGTGACAGGATTTATCTAGAGATAGAATTGCTGGGGCAGAGGGCTGAGCATTTTTATCTTAACTAGATATTGCCAAATTGCTCCCTAAAATGATTATCTCAATGTGCACTCCCGCCAGCAGCAGTATATGAGGGCTCCATTGCCTTATGACCTGGCCATTTCTCTCTCATTTATTCTGGCCAGTCTAATGGATGTGAAGAAGCCATGTGTGCTTCTTCCAGTGCATTCTTTCCAGTCTTTTTTGGCCAGAGATAAAATTAAAGATAAGTCAGATGAACCTCATTAAGGAAATGAATGAACACATTGTAGTATGTTCAAACAGTGGATTGCTATGTAACAGTTACAAGGGATGAACTCATTCATACCTATATATGACAGCACCGAGTGGAAAACATAAGCTCTACAACACTGGGTAGTGTATTATGCCTCTATTTTTACAAACACATAAAACAGACCATTGTTTATAGATATACATATTCGTAGTAAAAAAAAAATATGAAAGATATGCACCAAACTCAGGATAGTAGCTAGCTATGGGGAAGGAAGAGAGCAATCACTTAAAGTCTACGCAAAATGCTTAACATTTGCCCATCTGGCAGAGCAGACGCACATCTTCTCACATTCCTGGTCCTTTATTTTGCAGACAATTCATTATTGTTCTAATTGCTCAGGGCAAAATTCTTTCACGGAGGACTGAGGTACTGTGGCTACCTCCTATCATTTTGCAACACCGTATTGGGCGTTGGTGCGATCACCAGTGAAGAAAACAGCCATGAGTTTCACCCTTATGGAATGCATGGCCTCAAAAGGGAGACATGTCAAAACTGTGGCAAGTACCAAGATGGAAAATGCCAGAAGTGCGGTGATAAGGCAAAATTAAGGAGGAGATGTTTCGACCTGGACATCGGGAGCTGGAATTTCACTGAGACCTGCGGGTTAGCAGGAGGTGACCAATGGGGACAGAGGAAAGTGGACAGGGTTCCTAAATTGGAAATGATGTGAAAGAAGCTCCCAGGCAGGAGCATATGTCCTCAGGGAACTGCGAGGAGACGAAAGGACAGCTGTGCAGGGAGCCTCAGGGAGCAGGATGTGAATTGCAATAGGTGAGACTGGAAAGTTGGCAGGGCAGGATCAGGCAGCGACTGGCAAGCCCTGTGAGGATGTCTGTGTTTCTTTAATAAATTTATGAGTAATAGGTTATCTTTACAAGTTATTTTTAATCTATGAGTGATGAAAAATTCTTATAATTTGTGCTTTAATTTTCCACGATAGAAATGTTCAAGCATGTCCAAATTCAGAATAGTACAATGAAACCCTGTATGCCTTGCTTTGATGTGGTCAGGCGCTCCTTTTCCTGACCATCTGTTATTATTTTAAAGAAAATCCAATATACCACATCATTTCATATATCAGTATTACTGTACGTAGCTCTGCAAGGACTCTCTAGCAGGAGGAAAAATAACCGAAATATAACATTACACCTACAGAATAATTATTTCAGAATTGCATCACGTATTGAAGAGTTTTAAGCAGGGGAATCCCATAATGCAATTTACTTTTAAAATATGGCTGTTCTGTGCAAAATGCACTGGAGAAACAGAGGCAGAGTATGGAGGCCAGGAAAGAGACCCAAGCAGGACTTAGAGGGTAGGCCAGGCCATGGCAGAGGAGAGGCGGAAAGTACAAGTGCTGGATCTATTTTGGAGGTAGAAGCAAGACCTAGTGATGAGTGGAAGGAGGATAAAACAGAGGTGACACCAAGGATGGCCCTTGGGCTCTGGCCCAGAGCTTTATGGGGAGGAAAGTGTTATCTCTTGAGACAGGGAACTCTGGGTAGGCAGGATTGAGTGTAGGACAGTAAAGGGCACAGGAAGAGCTTAGCTTTCTGTATCTCTCTCAGCTTCTACAAGCTTCTCAGAGGGTCACGAAGCACTTTCTGCCTCTTCTCTGACGTCTGCCACCTCTCCTCCTCTTCTTCCTCCTGGCTACAACTGCATGCTTGCTGCATGTCCTGGGAGGAAGAGGCTTAAGTCACAGGTCTGGAGAACAAAGCAGCTACTCAGCTTTCCAGGAAGGCCATGGCCATCTGCAGGCAGCTAGGGAGTCAGTCTTATTTGAGGAGTGAGTTTTCCCCTCTCATGCCCACAAGATTCTCTTTTTATCTTGGAAATGTTTCCACATGGTGAGAATGGAAGGAAACGTGCTGACCTTTCCAGGCATGAAGGCAACCGCAGTGATGCAATGCCACCAGTCTGGAATCAATACTAGAGAGAGCCCAGAAGAGGTAGCAACTATACCCAAGGCACTGCAAACCCACACAGAGCCTCAGGGTAAATCAATCAGAATGTCTCCTCGAGCACATGTAGCCCCCAGACACACAGCTTTAACAGTGGCCAGAATCTTTGCACAAATGAAAAAAAGGTATTATTTTCCAGAGTCCTTATCCAGCTGTCCTTGGGCATAAGAAATAACCAAAGCAATCATTTGAGGAAGCCTAAGACTTCGTCCCTGCTCCTGGTAGTATTTAATCTAGCTAGTGAGATGCGAAGCACAGTGTGACAGTTGGGTGATTATATACCTGGGCTTGTCCCTATGTGTGTGTGTGTGCTTCAGCAGAGATCGTGGCAGGAAATGAATGGATATGGTGACCAGTGTGGAATGCAATAGTCAGGGAAAATGTCTTAAATGCACATTTGAGCAGAGCCTCTAGGGCAGAGCCCAAATGAGGCCACTCCTTCTCCAGGAGGATAAAGGCATGTCAAAGTAGCCTGCAAGTCAAGGGAAGAGGATGTTTTAGAAGGTCACAGTGACCAGCCATAGCCAAAGCTGCTGAGAAATCCAAGCACCAAGGATGAGAGAAGACCTTTCTAGGGGTTTTCAGAGCAATGAATCACAAGTCAGAGGTCCAGGGGCCCAGGAAGAAGGCTATGTAAAGACACAGAGGCGCAGCCTGTTTTGCATGAACTCAAGAAATTTGGCAGGAAAAGCCAGTTGAGAAGTGAGATGAGAACCGAAGAGCCAAAAGGGTCAGGTGAAGCTTTTTCAAGTTGGGAAGAATCTGATTCTATTTAAAGGTCTTAGGAAAAGAGTTAGTGAAAAGAAAAAGGCTGAACGGGCCAAAGAGGATCAAGCACAGAGCCGGGAAGATCCCTTGGGAATGAGAAATTGTCTTACCTGAGAGAAGAATAACAGCTAATTCCTAAGCTCGGAAAAATGTAAGGATGGCTGCAGGGCCACAACCGACAAGGAACAGGCCTTCCGATGGCTAGCCTGACAGGTCTCAAGCGCAGACAAGGCGCGACTGGATTAGGCTGCCTTTCTCAAAGTAGAACGTGCATATACCTCACCCAGGGCTCTTGTTAAAATATAAACCTTGATTCAGTGGGTCCGGGGTGAGATCCGAGAGCCGCATTTCTAACATCGTGAGTGTGGCATCCAGCTACCAGGAGCCCAAAGCAGGGGGAACAGAGCACGAGAAAGAGAGGCAATGATCAAAACCCTGACGGAAGAAAGCATCCCAAGGAGAATGAGGGTTCACGTCTCACAGTGAAAGAGCTCACTAAGCAGCATAAGGAGGCAAAAGGCAGACACAGCGATACATCTGGTAAAATTTCAGGACAAGAAGATGAGGCATTCTCTGCAGAGATAACAAACAGATTGTCTACAGAGCTATAAGAATAAGACTGAGCCAGGTATAGGGACACATACATGTCATCCCAGTAGTATGACAGGCTGAGGCAGGAGGATGGCAAGTTCAAGGTCAGCCTGGACAACACAGAGACTCTGTGTGGCCCTCTCTAAAAATAAAACATTTAAAAACACTGGGAATGTAATCACTGAGAAGGCCCTGGGTTCAATCTCTAGTACTATGAAAAAAAACAAATAAATAAAATTGGTCTCATCAGTTCTGTCAGAAATGCAGAACCTCTGGAATCTTCAGCATTTTGCGAGGGGGGGGGTTGTTGTTTTTTCTTTGTTTGTTTTTGCTTTTGTGGTTTTTTTTTGTTGTTGTTTTTAGGTACCGGTGATCGAACTCACAACCTTGCGTTTGCAAGGCAGGCACTTATGCCACTGAGCTAAACCTGGGCTTTCTATACCCTGCCAAACTGCCATACCAATGGGCACTGCTCTAACATAAAGCAAGACTTTTTAGATGAAATTCTTACGGATTGTTTCTTACATCAACTTTCATAATGCCAATCTGAAATTTGAGAGAAGCAAGGCAATAAATGTAGCATGTGTATGTGTATCTGATTTTCTGACATTATCTAGAAGTCAGGATTTGAATGATACAAGAAAAAATGAGGTACTGGAAAAGCAGGTCATGCCATCTCAAGAGGAAGGGTCAATGCCAAAGACTTGGAACCAACAGAACTCTGCCCCTTCTGCACTAAGAAGGGGAAGTATGAGTTATTTTGGTAGAATCTTTAGGAAAATTCAGTTTGGTTGTCAGAGAGGTGAAAGTAAAGACAAGGAGTGAGATTCAGCAGAAAGTAGAGAAAAACAGACTAGAGAGAGACTGACTGGTATGGACATGGGTGAGCGGTTACAAGGATTTGGAATAAGACAGTAAGGACAGAGCAGCCTTAGAGGACATGGATAAGGACAATTAGTGTGAGAAACGGAGTTTTCCAGGAACCTTGCAATTTGCTGAGTTTATAGGAATGATGGAGATTTTTATCCCACTTAGGATCGACAGTAGAAATAAAAGAGAAAAGAAGAAACCCACCCTCAATGTCCTCCAGTAAGGGTGCTTGCTGTGGTCAGCGGACCTCTAGCTGGCAGGGCTGACCTGGCCATGAGCAGACCCAGAGAAGGCACATCTAAGCCAGAGTCTCATTTATATTGGGGTCTGAGGCTAGAGGAGAGAGAAAAATCTGAGAAGACATTGAGCCTAGATGGCAAACCTTTTAGAGACGAGTGCCCAATTGCAACCCAAAACCCACTTCTTTATCATGAAATCCCACACTGCAATTAAACCTGAATACTGACATTTTAAATTACAAAAAACAACCCATACATTAACATATTTTGTCTTAAAAGAAAAATAAATAACATGTGTGCTGCAGGTTCACCACCACTAGCCTAGAGTGACCAAGACAAGAGGGGAGGGGTGAAAAGAGTTCAAGCAAAGGAAGGACCAGTTCAGAGAGGTCTGTTGAGGGTCACAGAGCCAGCCTGGACTCTGCAGGGTCTGGAGAAGGTTGTTCAAGCACACCAGGGTGGTATTTCTGTGCCCAAGAGAGATTTGGCACCTGTGCCTCTTCTTAAGTTATATGGACTCCGGGGGCTGGGGATTTAGCTCAGCAGCATAAGCACCTGCCTAGAAAGCATGAGGTCCTGAGGTTGTAAGTTCGATCCCCGGTACAAAAAAAAAATCTTCTAAATTATATAGACTCCTGCTAGGTATGCTTATTAGGGAGGGATTAGTGGGGTGAAGAGAAATCAACATCCTCCAAAAGCTTCAGACAAGTATGGAAGGGCTGGCTGATGCGTCTCCCAAAGCTCTACAGAACAAGTGGGTCACTTGGCTAGATTTCCACCTAAACACAAATTAGCATTTTTGGTAAATAGCTATATAGTTCATCTTTAACATCTGCAGGTCATAAGACCTAACAACTGTTCAACTCTACTATCACAGGGTAAAATTATCACAAGTGACCATAGCCAATTACAAATGAATTGGCTTGGTTGCATTTCAATAAAACTTTGCTTATGAAACTGTCCTATCCCAAACAGTGTGGATGTGGATGCTAGAATGTAAAGAGGATTGTATTTCATATGCCCTGACTTTTACGAACTCTGTAAAGTTTTATAAAGTGCCCGTTTCAGAATCCAATGAGTGGACCTTCAGAGCACCACACAGAATGTGCCTATGGTGTCCAACTGGTAAGAAGTAGCCTCAGTTCTTAAGCTCATGCTTCCATGCCATTTACCCAGCGCACAAAACCTGGTTCTTAGAAATGAAATGAATGCATTTGGTTGCATATATTACAGATGCTAGTTAAACACTGGGTTAACTTTTAGGGATTAGTGAGTGTTTGCTGTAAGTTCAAGCATTGGAAAACACACATCTGAGGGGTAAATAGCTTAATTTGCAAGGTCAGTGTAGGCAAAGATACAGTAATGATATAAAAAGGCTGTTCACATTTAAATGTATTCATGCATTGTTGTTACTGCATTGAGCAAGTGTCCAGGACACAAGAGAACAAGCAAAATGTCCCTGCCTTCAAGGTGCTTGCAGTCCCATGAAAGGAGGCAAGCAGTTAGTAAACTAAGACTAAAATGTAGTCAGGCGTGGCGGCCCAATGGGCCTCATGAGAGGCCGAGGCAGGGAGTTTGCAAATTCAAGGTCAGCCTGGGAAACTTGGCAAAGCTCTGTCTGAAAATAAAAAATAAAAAGGGCTGGGGATGTAGCTCAGTCCAAAGGCCTTGGGTTCAATCCAAAATACCACACAAAAAAAAAGAGTAAAATCAATAGTGCTGTGTATCACATAGTAGTAAAAGTGCTAAAAGGGTAGGAAAGGAGGGGTACGGGAACGTGAGCGTGCACGTGTGTGTCGCTGGGTGGGGGTGCACATATATGCGGATGTACACGTGTGCTGGGAGGCCATAGGGGTCACCACAAACAGTACATGCTGGTGGAGGACCCAGGCAGCAGCTGAGATCGTTCAGCACCCCTGCCATATAAGCCCTGACTACTGTCAACCTCTCCCCACTGGTCTCATCAGTTCTGTCAGAAACTGAAGTCCCCACTGGTGGACTTCAAAGTGATTGGCAGAGAGGCCTCAGTGGTCAGGTACCATTTAAACAGAGATGCAGCAGAGGTGAGAGCCTGAGCCACGTGGACATCTGGAGGGAGGGCATTTCATGCCCAGAAATCTGTAACAGCAAACCCAGGGGCAGGCCTGTGTGTGGCTACAGAAGAGCAAAGAGGTCAGCGCGGCTGGCCCGGAAAGTGCCTGATCAAAGGCGCTGACCCTTTGAGGTGCGAGAACTTGGCTCTGATGACCCTGAAGGGCAGATTCACAAGTTTCCTCTTGTGCTAAGCAGGTTAAATAAGCCTTGTTCAAGTATAAGTTCATCACTCTGTGATTTGGAATGGCCCTAGATGATTCTAAATCCTTGTCCAATTCAAAGATCAGCGTCCCATCCGCCCAGAGGCAGGCTTCTCTGTGGTTCTTATGTGCTTTACAGTAGACACTCTAAAGACACTTGTGAATCAAACGAGCCCTATTTTTATTTCTGATACCACTGCAAGGTACACAATCTCTCTCAACCAACTTCCTCCTTCCTGGCCCTTTCTGTGAGATGTTTCTAGCATTTTCTCCTGTCTGGCGATAGGACTGTGTATTCCCCCAGACTCCTGGGCCCCAAGGTCTGTGTCTGCCGCTCAGAATGGCTAACATAAACCCACATTTAGGACATTCCCATCTTTCCTAGATCGCTCCCTTCCTGTCTCAGTCTAGCCTACATGTAGCAGTTATATTGTTTAACAATGCTGTCTCCTATGGTCTCTTGATCTCCATTCTCTCCGTCTTGCACCTGGCTCCCCAATAGCATGCCAGGGAGCATTTCTGCACCGGTACTGATGGTGTGAGGGTATTCTCCTCTGTCTCTCTGTGTTTCTTTTCCTCCTTCCTAGGAGAATGGGAGGGCACAGGCAGGAGGAAGCATGGAGTCGGAACCCCAATTTTTTGGGGGGAGGGGTGTCCAATCAGATCCCAGGGCCTCGAAGCTGCAAGCCAAAGCCATGGTTCTCTTGCATTCTGAGGAAAAGCACAGGTGCAGACCGTAGGTGGGGCAGGCTCGCAGTCCAGCCACAGACATGCCCCGCAGTCCTAGGCCCATTCTCACAGTGCAATGAAAGTTCTAATGGTGATTGCAGGGCTATATGAGACTTGCACAAAATCCATAAATTGAAGTCCTTGGCCTTTAGGAGGCGATCAGGTTCGGATGAGGTCATGACGATGCCATCACGACGAAGGAGGAAGAGACTGGCGCTCATTCTGCCCCCACCTCTTGTTTGAAGAGAGCAGAGAGCCCTTAGCAACAGGTGCATTGGTGACCTCTTTGGACTTTCCAGTCTGCAAAACTGTGAGAAATAAATGCGTGTTGCCAAAGCCACCTGCTCATGGTGTTTCACTATGGCAGCCAGGGTTATGACAGGGATCCAGGGCGCCTCTCTCTCCAACAGAGATAAACTATATCTTTTTTATCTATTCCACTCCTTTCCTTTCTCCATCTTCGGGAGAGAACACATAAGTAAAGAACGTTATCAATGATTTACCAGAAGTCTGACTTTCTGAGTTAGTCCCGAAAAGTCAGCGTCACTTGATTAAAAAATCACCTGGTAGATTAGTGGCACATGCTCCTGGGTGGGTCTTGGAGGAGTGATTTTGGGTGCTGTACACAGTCCTTCAGTGGCTTCCGACACTGTCCCCATGCTGTGCTTCCCAGTTGCCTTGAACTAAGCATAAGCACCTTTTGCTCCACCACATAGTTCAAAGGCCAGGCCAGTCTGACACTCTCCTGGCCTCCCATTTTCCTTCTAGATGAAACTGTATCCAATCCTTTCACCTTCTCATCTCTGGCAAGAGTCCCTGGAGTGGGCTTCCAGGCTGCAGGGGGCACTGGCCAGTATGGGCAACAGGACACAGGGGCTAAGGGAGAGGGGGCAAAGAGTAGAGAAGCACACACTTCTGCCTGTAGCGTCACTGCCGCCTAGCGGGTCCCTGCTGGTCCCTGACGCCAGCCCCATGCTGGTAGAGGATGCGGCCTTATCCTGTAATTGAACACTCTGTCCTAACTACTGTTACATCCCAGATTGAAAACAGAAAAAATACACAGTAACCACATTGATAAGTTGGCTCTGCCCCACCTGCCCTTCGCTTTCTGGGAGAAAAATGGGGACAGAGGCTGGTTTGATACCAGCGGATGGAGGGGTAAGGAGACGGTGGCCTTCTGTGATAATGAGCAGGCCCCCACTCTCTGCCCCCGAGCTGTACCTTTTTGTTCCTTGACTGGGATGTGGGGGTGACATACTTCCCACTGCAAAGACAAAGTCTGCGGTGACACCGTTTTGCGTAATCCTATTTGGGGTTGTTTTCCCAGCAGAAGCATAATGTTTCATGCTCACATTCACTTGGAAAGGGAGAGGGAGACAGCAGACCAGCTGGGTCTGCCTTCTCTTCTGAAATGCAATGTGTTCTCTGCTCCTGAGCTTACAGAGGCCAATAGGAAGAAGAGCCTTCCAGGAGTTACTGACCTGGACATGGGTTCAGTCCAGAGTCACTCACTTAGAGGAATGGGATCTCAGCGAGTGAGAGGATCCCAGTCCTATCCTCAGAGCATTCCAGGAGAGCTGAACGCATGATTCACACAGGAAGGGATTGCAGGATGGCAACAGGGAAGCAACAGGGAGACCAGAAAAGCTTGCAGCCCCCCACCATGGGGCACCCCCTGTGAATGCACCATCTGCTACCTTCCAATGATGCTGCTGGTGGCAGAAATGAGGTCACGAGTGCCTGCAAATGATCTGGCAACAAACGAGCCCCTCTTGAAGTGGCAGGCTCCCTGCGCGGTCTCCTCCTGGGCCAGTAAAACTCTAAGAAGCAAAAGCCCTCCTGAATGGGGACACTGAGGTCCAGAGAGCCTGACTCCTCCTCCCCACCTCAGATGGTTGGAGACAGATTTGCTACAAGAGCTGCTTGTAGGGTCCCCTCCTCTCTCCTAATACCCCGGCATGTGAGGAGAGCCAACAGACAGGGAAGCCTCCTCCCTTTCTCCATTCCCTATTCGGTTCCCTAGCCCGACTTTTGGGGATAAAGCTCTCAGATTTGTAGGAGTGCACGTGGGTGAGGAGAGGCTTGCTCTTAGGAAAGCAACAAATGCCGTGTAGATCCCAGGAGCATCCAGCTCAGAGAGGGAATTGGACATGAGCAGGGAGGAATCCGCTGTGGTTTCAGACATCTGTAGCCCCACGAACTCCCAGCCTCTGAGCAGATTCGGCCTCTCTGCTGGTCCCTTGCTGGCTGAGGAGAGAATCCTGGTGAATCTGGCTCTCAGGCCCCCTCTGTGAGCGAGCTGTGCAACAGCACCCTGAAGACCAACTGTGCCTGCCAGGCGGGAAAGGGCCTGCACTCGCCGCTGGGCCTTCAGGGACTGTGGAACTGTGCTAGGTCACCTCTGGCCGTCTCTAAGCGCTCAGGAGTGGTATGGCTAGGGGAGGGAAGTTGCTTACCTCTGTGCTGCTGGCCCCCAGTGCCCTTCCAATAACAAATCAGCCAGCCAAGCTCAGGTTGCCTGGCAGAAAAGTCACAAGATACTGTTTGAATTAGGTCGCTGAGTGGGCTGAGGGAAGGAAGGCTAGCTTTTCATCCATTGTCAAAATATGCCCACAGCTCTTTCTTTTGGAATATTTGCAGTGGTTGTGCCCCTTAGCAGCAATCAGAAAGGGTGCTGGGGGGGGTGGGCAGTGGGGGTCAACAGAGCTCTGAAGGTCAGTCAGGGAGAGCCTCAAACTTCAACAGCCACGAGCAGGAAGGCAGCAGGGGTTAGAGGCACACTGTGCAGGACTGCTAGGAGGCCAGAAGAAAGAAATCAGGAGGAAAAGAACTTTTGAATGGAAGAAAATGCTATCATATGTAAATAATGTATGTCTTTATGCCGACACTGTCATAAAATGTGATTTTAAATACTTTCAGTGGAGGGTGGGGGTACAGAAAGTCAAAGGCTCCTGGTCCAGCCTGGGAAAGTTTAATTGGGTCCAGCCTACGGGTGCTCAGCTCCTGACCTCTGCTGTCTCTCCTGGGCTCGTGAGAGGACACCTCCAAGCTCTGGCCCTATTTATGTATTCGTTTTTTGTCTCCCCTGCTCATGTCTCCCTCAGAAGAAGAAAAAACATGGGATGCGTGGGCCTTGGCACCGCCTTCACTGTGCCAGTCCTAAGTCTCAGCCTCCCTTCTGTCTTGCTCTGTGCCCTGAGCAACTCCAGACTTTGGAGAGTCTGCCCTAAGAGGGGGGAACTGGAACCCTCGCCTCGCCCTCGGCCAGTCACTCAAGTCCAGGAGCGCGTTGGGGACTCCAGGCTTCCCTGAGGCCTATGTGTGAGGAGTGTCTGGGGGGAGGAAGGCACTGGCGGCGAGAAAGCCGAGGCGTCCCCCCCCCCGCACCCCCATCTCCACATCCACCCCAGCACACACACACACACACACACACACACACACACACACACACACACACACACGGCTGGCTCTGCTGCCCTCCGGCGGGCCCCGGCGACGCTGGGCGCCCGTGGCCGCGCACACGGACACCGGTCTGCGGGGCTCGCTCCCGGGCCTGGCTCCGGGCCGCCGCCGCCGCCCCCTCGCGGCGCGCAGGCTGCTCTCCAGTCGCGGCCACGGGGTAGCGCTCAGCCCCCCTCTCCGCGTCTCCGCCTCCGCCTCTGCCGCGCTCGTCCCCGGCTCACGCTGCCCCGCAGCTCGGCTCGGCGCAGGCAGGAGTGGCTCTCTGGACGCCGAGCCGCGAAGGCAAGCGGAGGGCAGCGGGCTCGCGAGCGGCGGCGGCGGCGGCGACCGAAGGGGCGGAGGCGGCGCGGCCGAGGCGCTGGGGGGCGGCCCCCGCTCTCCGGCCCGCGCAGTCGGCCAGCGCCGGGCGGCCGGGGGGGCAGCGAGTCCTCGGAGCCGGGGCCGCTCGTCGGGCTCTCCGCGCGTCTCGCCTGGAGCTCCGACCAGGGCGCGACGGAGGGCAGAGCCGCGAGTCTCCATCCTCCGGCCGGCAGGAGGCTCTGCGCCCGAGCGCCGGCTGCAGCCCGGGTCGCCGAGCCCAGCATCCGCCCCCGCCAGCCGGCAGCCGGCGCAGACAGGGGCGCGCGGCGTTGCGCGCCGGGCCGCGGGATCCGCAAAGTTTGCTAGGCGGCTGGGCGCGCAGCCGAGGGCGCACCCGGCCCCGGCGCAACCAGGAAGCAGGGTGGGGACCGGGGAGTCTGCGGATTCGGAGTGAGGGCGGTGGAGCCCAGAGGGGAGGCTCGGCCCCGCCAGATGCCGCCCGCAAAGTTGAAGAGAAGAAAACTTCTTCGGCTCCGGGGAGATTCGGACCTAATGCTAACCGCGCCCCCCAAGCCACGCAACCCTGAAAGGAGCTCTGCACCCTCGCCTACCTCCGTGCTCCACTCGGAACAGGTCCCCGGGGCTGGGCGCGGGGGAGCGCGGTGACTGCGTCGGCCGAGAGAACCCCACCAGGGGGCGGGGAGGGGCAGGGGGCGGGCAACGTGGCCACGGGAGGAAGTTTCCTGAAGTTGTCCGCTTATTCCGGAGCTCGGCCAGCGACCTGGCGGGATCGCGGAGGCCGCGCTGCCTGGGAGAGGAAGTCGAAGTTGGGGTGCTAGGGCAGGAGGCTCCCCGAGCCCGAGAGGCAGACTTTGCCGCTTTTTCTTTGCTCTCCCCTCGCCTTCCGGGCGCGCCGCCGAGATCGGACTTGGGTAGCCAAGGAAGAGGAAGAATTGGGGTCGCCAGCGCCGCTTCTCTGAGCACAGCAAACCCAAGCCCGGTACTCAGAGCTGCGTAGACTGTCTCTCTCGGGACGAAGTTGCAGGCGGGGTATCGGACCCCAGTAGGATTATAAAGCGGCACGGAGGAGGAGAGGACCCCGGAGGACACCCCCTCCTGACTGGACACCATGTGGAGTCTGCTCGTCTGGACTCTGCTGGCTGTACATCAGATTCGCATGGTCGGAGCCCAAGGTAGGGCACGGGGGCCATCCCCGCGAGGGGCTGGGGAGAAGCAGGAGGAGGGTGGTGCCGGGATGCCAGGCGCAGCCTTGGCAGAGTGCTCTCCTGGGAGTTTCAATAATCCCCACCACCACCGAGTTTTGGGGACTCTCTTTCGGGCGGGGCAGCCTCTCTGAGACTTGTGGCTTTCTGGGGAAAGTGAGGTCCCCTCGGGAGGCTGGGAAGAGCTGGAGGTGAGGTGGGAGGAGCCGCCACCACCCCGAGGCCGCTGGGGATGCCTTCGGGCGGGGGTGGGGGAGCGTTCAGTGCCCAGCACCACATCCGGCTCCCCTGGGTTCCCCAGGCCCGGCTCCTGGTTCTTGTTGGGCAAGGCCTTGTCGGAAAGGCTGGGGCGAGGGATGGCAAGCGCTCCCGCGACGAAGGTGCTGGTTGGGTCGCCCCGGGAGGGTACTCGCCCTGCTTTGCCACGTACCGGAGTCCGCGCCTGGCTGCCTGGCCGGGGGTGCTTTGCTGCGTGGGCCTGGAGCCAGACACGGGTGCAGCCTCAGACCCTTGGGAGGGGGGAGTGGTGCACAGGGAGGGTCTGAGGCACCCCTCAGATCACCCCAGGCACACCCCGCATCCCTCCCCAGCCTCCAGCCTTCCTTCAAGGGTCCTGGGTTGTCTTTCCTGTTTACTGTGACCTGTGGCTCCCTAAAGCAGTCTGACAGTGCAGAGCTGGGTTTCGGGTGGGAGTGCTGGAAAGGAAGAGAAGGGGTCATCGCACCATCTCCCTCCAGAAGGTAGATGTCCAAACGTCTGCCCACACCTTTGGAGAGTCCTAGAGGGGAAGGCGGCTGTACCTGCGCATCCTGTCTTTGGGGTTCTCCGATCCACTTGGTGGTGCCCGCGGTTTCTGAGCGGCGCCTGCTGGGGGCGAGGTAAGGGAAGTCTGGTTGAAGCTCCACATTCTGGAGCTAAGCCTTACCTCTTCCAGGCTCTGGAGGGGCCTGGCCCACCTGGGGGCGCCGGACCGCTGGGCTACCACCCGGACAGGGTTCCCATTCCATCTCTGGGGTCTCGAAGCCTGCAGGAGAAAAGGGACCCCAGTGTACCCAGAGTCAGGCAAATCCAAGAGCCAAGATCAGAGATTAAAATGACCCACTCTTGTTCGAAAGAGTTGAGGGAATGATTTTACGAAATAATTTAGGTAAAAGCACTTCGAAATTTTGTAATGAGCTCCATAAATGTAAGGTAATAAAAGTTATTATTTTTATGATCATCATAAAATCTTCCAGCAGGCAAGGACCTCAGAGGTCATCTTATTCTAATAGCCATTTAACAGATAGGGAAATTGAGGCCCCATGGCATTGAGTTACCCAAGATCACTGAGTAATCTGGGGTCAGAGTCAGGAGGGGGGACCAGATGAGTTCTGAGCCACTCTCAGAACCAGGGCCAGCTACAGCTGGGGTCTCTTCATCTGGGGCTCCTTTTTAGTGGGGGGGTTCCAGGAAAACATGATGTTGGAAGAACAGGAATGAGCTATAGTCCATTCTGAGGCCCTTCATGGGTTTATTCTGAGATTGCCAGGACTTTACTACCCAAAAACCAAGAGAAAAGGCAGGGCATTGGGACTGGGCCCTTCTAGCTTTGTGACTACACAAACTCCACCAAGACCTAGCTTCCCTGGACAGGTGGCTCACCAATGCTTGTTACATCCAGGACTGGGTCCTAAAGGAGTCCCCAGGGCAACTGGTGGTCCTTCTTTCAGGGTCTTAATGTCCTTTCCCGTCTTCCCTTCCTCCATACCTTCCCCATCTACCACAGGCCAAGATCCCAGCTATCTTGCTAAAGTTAAGGCCAGGCTGCCTCCTGTCTCTGCCCTTCTTGCTCGGGAGGGGCTGCACCTGTCAGCAGCAGAGAAAGTTGCTGATGGATTTACTCTCTCTGGCTTCTCCTGTTTGCTGCCTTTTTGAGTGTCAGGCTACCCAGGGCCCCTGCTGCTCTGTTTGTGCTCTCTGGCTCCGAGAATGTTTGTCTGCCAGCATCAGCCGTCTCCCTCCATTTGTCTTCCAGGCAGCAAACCCTGCGCAGCATTGTGGGAATGCAGTCTCTGCCCAGGCTGGGGGGCAAGACTGGGTTTATGTGGAGGGCTGGGCTTCGGGCACAAGGGTTATCTGCTTTGGGTTTGGAGAGTGAGTTTCTTCCAGTCTGAGACCATCATCACCTGGTTATACTGAAAGACAATTGAATCATTTAAATTCCCCACAATCTGATGTCACATGGTTCAAACTCATTTCCAGAGTGAAGTTCAGTGACTTTGTAGAACAAGCTTTGGCTTTGGCAGCAGAATGAACAGGAGGCCGTTGTGATCTGGCTTAGTGGCCTAACTGCAGAGAGGTCTTAGCAGGGCTCTCAGCTGCTCAGAGCCTGGGCTTTCTCATCCATACCTCCCTCATCCTTATCTGTATATTGGGTACAGTAGTGACCCTCTTACAGAGTTCCCAGGAGGATAGAGACATTCCCAGGGGAGGCACCTGCAGATGGTCCCCCCATAGAAGGTGCTTCCTACTTGGGTTAGCATTGTTATTATAATTGGTCTGACACTAAGCCAGGGACCCAGAAGGGTGCCTTGATACCACCAATAAAAACTTGAATTCCTGGAGCTTTCTTAACTACCTTCCTTGATGACCTCAGTGTGTTATAGAATGGCCCTTAACCTCTGAGCTCCCAGGGAGCCAGTCATGCAGATTCACCAGCTCCCTGGACTCACTAGGACTGCGCCTTTCACCAAGTGCACTGTGCTCGTAAGCTCGATTGCTGCAGGAGGTCATTCTGGCATGCCTGAGAGACTGGGAGGACAGTGGCCAGCTGGTCCAGGAGGTTCTTTCAAGAGAACCACGCGTGAGGCAACGTGAACCAGGCAGTGGGGAAACCCTGACAAGGGCCTGAAGGCTTCAGCTTGAGACTCCTGCAGGGCTCCCAAAGGGAGAAAGTGTAGTTCAGGGAGCCAACCACAACAAAAGCCAGACGGCAACTAGAGGGAGCGGGAAGAAAGTTTAATTACATGGTATGGCTAAGCTGTAATTATTAATTACTGACAGCAAAAAATAACTTATTGATCAGGGCCTCTTGCTAATTACCAGGAGGCCCAATGTCATGCTTGCCTGGGGCTCAGTTGTCAAAAGCCCCACAGCAGAGTGGGATGGAGGTGTCCCTGTTCCTCCATTCCCTCCTCCAGCGTCCCCGTCTCCTTCACCCTGTGTACCCCGAGGCCTCAGCTGGAGCGTTTCAAATGTTCTTCATGTGCTCAGATGAGCAGTAGCACTTGGAGGTTCCACTGGCTGTAGAAAGTCCCCCTGTCTGGAGTTGGGACTCCACCCAGGATCATGCAGACAACCTGCACCTACCTCAGAAACCCTCTTTTTCGTGCATTTGTTCAGCAAATATTTATTGACTGACTCTCCCCTATGTCCTCTGCTGGACAGCTGGAGTAGGGGCCAGCAACCTTGTTCCATCAGGATAGGGAGGCTGGGAAGGGGGCCAGACTCTTCACAGCAGACCTCTGTTTAAACAGTGCCTGAATACCGCCCATCGGATGATGTGTTAGACTGCATATTGGTGAGCGTTTGACCTTGGACACTGTCACACACAGTTGGGCTGTAAGCTAAGGGGACAGTGGGCTTGTCCTCTGCCCTCGGGACTGGTGGCATCATTGTATTAGACTTGAAAGACACATGAAAAGTCATCCAGAGCTTCCTCTGCCCACAAACCTGGACAGAAGGCCATCTGGTCTGCTTGCATACCCTTGGTGACAGAGAGATCACTACCTCTTGCAAGTGGTTGTTAGATGGTTATGTGTTATGTTGCCAAGGTGTTGGCCTCCTTAGGGCTGATTATCCTAGAATTTGATTGAAAGGGTCCTTTGATTGGCTGCAAACTCGTTCCCCATCCCTCCCAAATCCTGGGCCCTTG
This sequence comes from Hydrochoerus hydrochaeris, assembly GCA_004027455.1. Classification (NCBI taxonomy): domain Eukaryota; kingdom Metazoa; phylum Chordata; class Mammalia; order Rodentia; family Hydrochaeridae; genus Hydrochoerus; species Hydrochoerus hydrochaeris. Next base: position 97,356 of record PVLA01001797.1, on the reverse strand, counting down.
GGCAATCAGGAGACTGAGTAGCACTGGAGGCTGGGTGTTGGAGGGCTGCCTGTGGGATTTCCACCCCAGGGAGCATGTTGCTACAGACAGCCCTGGAGCTGCCTACAGCAAGGGGAATTAGTCATCACCGTAATTTGGGGCCTCGGGATGCCAATAGCAACAAATGCGCCCTGTCGCCTGCTGGTGGCGGCGGCCCACTGCCTGTAATGGAAAGGAAAATAAGCCATTTGCTGAGATGCCCTGGGTTCCTTCCCACAGTCCCAGCCCCTGCTGTCCAGTCTGGGAGAAGGCAGGGCCAGGGAGCTTTGCTGGGTGAGGGACAGTCCTGGGATGCTTGGGACTCTGGGGACAGGGAAACAGTGAAGTGGCTAAGCCTGCCCATCAGATTTCCTTGGTCAGGAGTGCAGGCCAGTGCCACCCTAACCCAGCCCAGCCCAGAGCTGTGGCCAGGCTCTCCTCCTCCTGAGATAGGAGGCCCCAGGAGGGCAGCTGCGCCCAGCCTGGATTTAGCTGCCTCTACCACTGTACAATGTTGAGCTGAGTCTCAGTTTCTTCATCTGTCAAATGAGCATGTGGAACATCCGCTTCTACCTTCTAGAGTCGTTTGGGTGATTGTGTGAAATTCTTCAAATCACTTTAAAAATGCTTCTCTTTCATGTTAAGAGTTTACAATGTGCTGGTCACACAGTGTGAAGAGGAGTTGGGATCCGCCTTCCTTTCCCCTCACACAAGCCTCCTCTGCCACCCTACTGTGTAGGACCCTTAGATTAGTCTGCCCCATGCTGACAGCCTTGCTCTTTCTGGAACTCACCTGACGGATGGACAGATGCTCCAGCCTTGAGTTCCTTTTCGCCTCTGGCAGTGTCTGCTCATCCCAGATGTCTCCAAAGCCCATTCCTGCTTCCTTTAGGACTTCGTCCTTACCGGTTCTGAGCCCCCTGCTGCAGCACCTATGAGCATGCGCCCCCTCCGCTGCCGTGCTTCTCCGTGACACCCTACTGTGTGCTGACTGTTCCTAGAGTTACTGTCCACCCTCCCCGAGACAGCAGGGCCTGTTCTCCTTACTGCTGTGTGCCTAGCTCTAGGTCAGCAATCTAGAGCAAATGAATGAAGCTGGATTTGGACCAGAGTTGGTGTGAGCTGTGTCACTGAGGCCACTCAGAGTCAAGTCACTTAATATTCTGGACGCCCACATCCTTGTCTGTAAAACCAGGATCACAACTTTATGAGGCTTAAGTGAGATAGTGTAAGTCAAGCACTTAGCATGGAGCTGGCATGTCATAAGCACCTAATAAATTAATTAAATGCTATTTAGACAGCCATGCATTCTTTAATGACAGGGGTACGATTTGAGAACTGCATCGTTAGGCAATTTCATTGTTGCATGGACACTATAGAAATCTACTTGCACAGATTAAGATGGCTGCGATGTCTCTGGGACTGTCATCTTATGGATGGGGCCGCCGCTGTTGCAAACATCATCTGTTGGTGACCACATGTCACTGTGTGACATATTACTGCACTCTGTTTGTCTCTCCCAGTGGTCTTCAGATAGGATCTCACGTCACAAATAGCTTTTCCCCCGGTACCTTTGCTGTGTTCCACCTGCATCTTCATTGTACCCCACTTTCTTTTGCTGCCATCTTTTCTCCCCACCCTGGAGCTCACCTTGGAGGTGCAGTTCTGCTTGTCAGACACATCTGTGTGCATAAAAAGTGTTAGCTGCCTTACCCCACTCATCGTGACTCCAATATGGGGGTAAACTGAGGCTTAGAGGGATGAACTAGCCCAGGCCCTTGAACTGGGAGATCAAGGTTCAGCAGGATGAATCCAGGGCCCTGTGGTGCCAGCGCCAGTCCTCTTCCCACCACTCCAGGCTACGCTGTTCCTCGCTGGCTTCCTGTTACACCTTCTCAGCAATCGATGACCATTCGTCACTGAGATCCCAGATCACTCTGCGGTTCCGAGCCTAGGCTCCCCCGGGGGAGGCAGTAGTGGTTGGAAGTAAGTCTTGGGTTTCTACTTCCTCCTTCTGATCTAAGCTCAGGGCTCCAAACTGGTTGTGTTCTCACAGGGCCCAAGCCGAGAAGAATGCCAGGAACCTTCTCTCCTCCTTCCTTCCCTCCTTTCCCTGGGGTGGGGTTGTCCCAGAGCTATTTAAAGAGTCTCCTTCAGACCACTTGGGACATTTATGATCGGCTTGCCAGAGACCAAGCTGAACAAGAATTTTCTCGACTGAATGGGGTACGGGGTACAGAAGGAAGGGGAGAAGAAAGGCAATTAAAGTTTGATGCCGCTAGGAAGCTATTAGTGACCCAGAGGGGCCATGAAATTTTGATGATGTGATAATCCTGAGGGAAGAAGTATTTTCCATAATGCAGCTCATTCGGGGAAGTCAGCTTCTGGAGTGGACACTGGTGACTCTTGGGGCCTGCTGGAGAAAGGATTTTGGAAACCTCCCTTGGAGCCTTCTGGAACTGAAAAGCAGGGGGGTGGTTGAGTGACAGGGAATCTAGCTGGCCACCTGCAGGCTAGGTTTCCGTGGCTTAATGCCAGTTCATGGTGCACCTGGCACAGATAATTCATTCTCTGATGTGAACCATGGGGCCAAAACAAAATGTAACATCAGAGGGCCCGGGAGGGATGTCACTGCCAAAGAGCCTGCAGTATGGACAGCTCTTTGGGCTCGAATCCTGTGTGTCACTTAGTGTCTGGGTGACCCGGGATGAGTTACCCAGCTTGTGTGTACCTCAGTTTCTTCACTTGTAAAGTGGGGATAACAGTCCCTCTTCCTTCACAAGGTTGTGACTTGGTTTCATGCTAAGCTCTTAGGACAGTGCTCAGTGTATGTTAAGTGTTGGATAAGAGCTGCTGTGTCATTGTCGTTATTATCTTCATTTTGGTGGCCAGGAACCAAGGCCAGTGTCAGGGTTGCCATTTGGCTGTTGCCCTGGCCTCTCAAGACTTTTATTTCCTTCATAAACCTCCAGTGGTACCTAAACTTCTGCTACTAGAAGTTTAGTTAGTAGGTTAAGAAATCTCTGTCTCTAGCTTAAAATGCAAATGTACTGCAGAGAACCCACATAATAAGCTATTATCAGCTGTTCAGGCATCAGGTTGAATGTTTTTAGTCCATCCCTAATAAAACCTAAAATTCACATGGGCAGCTTTCACAGGTGTAGCATTTGCTTTTTACTTAGAATTATGATGGTGGTTGACTGGAAAGTATTAATGCTGATAATAGCATTGAAGTTCACAAACAGCTGCTTACCAAGGTCCCTTGATCTGTAAGAAAAAGACAATGTGTGCAGACTATCTGCTTCTCAGGCCATTGTTTTTGATCTGGGCGCATCGTGGTCTGGTTACCAGCCTATCTTCATCAATTTCCTGTTATTCCTTTGGCCACAAGCCGAGGGTGGTTGGGTATGGTCTCATTTGAGACCCCAGCTTCTGTGGGCCTGTGGCTGTGTCCACCCCATCTACCTGCTCATAGGCCACAGCCGAAGTCCCAAATGCTAAACTTTGTCATGTTGCCCCTGCTCAAAGTCCTCCAGTGACTTTCTCATAGCTGTGGAATAGACACCAGCCCCCCTCCCCAGCACCTGGGCACCACTGAAATCTCACCCACCTGCCCCTGTGCTAGCCCTGTAACCCAGCGCTGTCTACTCTCCCATGCCAGGAGCCCGAGGACACACTTCCTCTTCCTCTCTCCATAGAGATTCCTTATTTTCTTCCACTGACCTTGATCCTATCCCCACTCCCAAAGCCAACCTAGACTCCACCAACCAGAACTGCCCCCCAAAGACTCCGTGCTTCCAAGACACCGAGGGGCTGGGTGCCTCATCTGGCACTTTGGCCTTACGGATTGTGAATGATCTTGTAATGTGTGTGTAAGAGACTGATTTCTTTAATTATAAACTCCTTGAGTTTAGATAATAACCCTTCATCAGCAGGTATTGAGGTATCACACATTAATTGTTTTTCTCAATTAATGAACTTGGCTCTTTAAAGAAAGGTGCTGTGAGGGGTAAGAGTGCAGCCAGAGAGAAGATACCAAGTTTATGAGGCTGTGCTAGGCTCAGAGGCAACAATGGAGATTGTCATGGGGTCCCTTGGGTCAGATCTTTTAGCCCAGATGACTGAAGGGTCTTCCTTGGGATAGCACGGGAGTATTGAGACAGCACATATAAAGTCTTCCACGGTGACTGTAATGGTGGAGGGTGGGCATGTGGCTGGGGAGTTGGCTCTGGGGCCTGAAGCTGCCTGATCTCCATCCTCATGACTGTTCCTTTCTCCTGTTTCAATTTTTAAATCTATGAAAATTTGCATTCTACTCCATAGTCTATCTGAAGTCTGTCTTAACACACAAAGCACATTTTAAACCAGTCAATGCTGCTGGAAGATGTGGTGTGGCCTCCCCTTGGCTTCCTGGACCCCCCTAGGATATATGTTTAAACCTGCTTTGAAAAACCTGAAAGAGAGAGAGACAGAGAGCGAGAGACCGACCATTTGTGTGTAAAACTTTCTGTGATGTTGTCTATATATTCCCACCTTCTAGGTCTGCATATCCATCAGCCAGGACTATTCTATGGTGATGTCTTCAAGGGTGGCAGGTGTGAGCCGAAGGCTGTCATCCCCACCCTCACCCCAGATGCTGCTGCTGCTGCGATTGTGGGTGTGTTCTAGATTCTTCTTCAGCTTCACCCAGTCTGTGTGTTCCTTACTATTGGAGGGCCTGTCTCCTGGCCTCTCCTGCCTCCTTCTGATTTGGACTGGACAACCCATCAGCATGGCCCACAGAGCCACGTTCGGAACCGCACTGGGGCAGGCGCTGAGTGAAGGTCTTACTCTCCTTAGGGAAGCTCTGGGGTCACTGTCCCCACACAGGGCTGCTTTTCATTTAGATGTGTAGGTGCTTCAGAAGAACTGTGGTCACTGTTTATGGTGGACAGATCATAAGCAACGGCCTGGGAAGGGCCTGGCCTGCACTCATTCTGTCTTCCTACATGTCAGATGACCTTGGCCAGTTACTATTACGTGTTTCTGAACTTCCAGGCTAATAACAGTAAAACTAGTCTTTTCTAGTTAACCTCCTTCACAGGTTGGGGTAAAGGGCAAGTGGGATGTCTGTGAAAGATGCTCACAGAAATTTGAGGTTTTATGAGAGAATCCAGTAAAAGTGCTCACCGTAAGGTCTGACAGCTGTTAATAGCGTAGTACTTTCCTCCTCTTTGACATACTTGCATTTATCTTTTAAAAGAGACCATCTTCCAGCAGCATAGGGCCTCTGCATGCCTGAGACTGTTCCAAGGACCTAGTTCAGCTTGCACAACACTAGCTCAGTGTTCCTGATTGGGTTCGGTCACCTCAAAATGCCTTTTGAGGCTCTTACACTGCAGAAAACCAGACCCCAGAGCATCCATCAGCCTCCCAGGATCCTGTCCAGCAGCCAGACTGACCATCACTATTGGTTCTGCTGTACTTGCTCAGTGACTTAGGACCGATAGTGTTGAAAGTGCCCCCCTGCCAAGGGACCATGCCCAGCCCTTGGGCCGCATTGCCCGGTTAGCCCTACAGTGGTCTCCCTGTGGGCAGTACATACGCTGGCTTTGGCCAGTGCTAGCTGGCTCATCCTCGTGACCCATGACCTTCCCGTTGGGACCCCTTTTCCCTGCCTCAGTGACAGTCTGCAAGTGGGGATGGGGGCGGACAGGCCACCGTACAAATCCAAATTCAGTAGGCCAGTGCTACTGAGGAGGGCCAAAGGGAGTTCCTCATTAGCTCTGCTCCAGGCTCATTATCAGTCTGCGCATCACTGGGTGAGAAATGGCCGTCGTCAGGACAGTAATAAATACGCTGCTGTCAGTGTTGATGTGATTGCACTAATGAAGAGAAATCAGCCACCAAGAGAGGAGATGCTGCTGGCTATGGCTTCGGGTGTCTAGAGAGCTCTGTCCACACTGTTCTCCTCCACTCCAGGAGGGGAAGGAGGCCTAGATGTGGGGAGAGAGATGGGAAGCGTTGGCATTTAACCCCTTTCTCTTAAGGATGTGGTGAGTGAAGAACCTAGAAGATACTAGAAACTATTAGGAAAGAGGAACAGAGTTCGGTCCTGGGAGGAGAAGGGAGAGTATGTGAAGAGGGTCCTGGGCTTCAGCTTGGGCCTAGGCTGAGGCAAGCGGGACCAGTCGATGGACAGTGGTGCTTTTGATGGCTCAGCCACCCTCTCAAGTCCTGGCTCCAGAGCAGCCCCACAGGAAGGCGTGGGGAGGAACACAAAGCCCATTGTTCCAGTCACCGGCCTGCCACCTCACTGGCAATGTTAGACGTATTGTGTCTCCAGGGACCCAGAATGCCTCACCCCAGGGTGTGGGGAGCTGGCTTGGCTCCAGCATCTTCTCCATCTCTGCTGGGGAAAAGCTGAGAGGCGCTGAGCTGAGGGTCCATGCAAGGCCAGTTTGTGCCTCTGAGATGCTAGCAGGTGGGGACAGGAGAGGAGGCCCTGGGGGACCTAGGGATTGAAGGAGGTGCATTCCTGGGGCCTAGGTGTCACCAGGGAATGGAGTGAAAAGGACAGTGGTGAATGGTGGGTGTTCACGTTACATTGAAGCCGCATCACAGTTCTCTGGAGGTTTGTGAGAGTTCAGATTCCCAGGCCTGGACACCTCCCACCCCCCAAAGCTTCTAATGCAGCAGATCCAGAGTAAGGCCAGGGAATTTGCATTTCTAACAGGTTCTTAAATACTTTTAGTGTTAGCCGGAGGACCACGCTAGAGAGGGCCTGGCTTGGAAGTCTGACCCAATGGGGGGTGGCACAGTGGTGGCCGGGTTTAGTGTCTTCTGTCTCAGTGGACTCTGTATCTGCGCTCCGTGAAGAGGACTGTGGGAAGCTCAGTTGATCAGCTTATGAGCTTAGTGTGTATTTGCTTGGGGACTTGACAGTGACTTACCCTTACCACTTACCCTGCTCTGAAAGTTCTTGCTCTTAATGTCTATGTTAGTTGGTTTTCCATTTCCATAACAAAATACTTGAGATAACAGAACTGATAAAGGAAAAGGTTTGTTTGGCTCATAGGTTTGGAGCTTTCAGTCCATGGTCACTTGTCCCCATTGCCACGGGCCTGTGACAGCACATATATCATGACGGGAGTGTGTGGCAGAGGAGGCTGTTGACACCCTGGATTCTGGAAGGTGACGAGAGAGAAGAAGGAGCAGGTCCAGTGTCTCCTTCAAAGCCATGACTGCAGTGACCTTACTTTCTTTCCCTAGGCTCTGCTTCTTAAAGGTTCTACTGCGTCTCAGGCCACAGAGTTGGTGACCAACTCTTTAGCTCATGGACCTTTGGGAAACACTTATCCAAACCCTAGCTATGCCCCTCTTTAAAACAGAAACCACCTCACAGGATGAAGATCCTGGGAGAGAAGGGCCATCAACTGGAGCTCCAGAGAGACCCTCAACGCTCAAGGGCAGCAAAAGCTGTTTCCTTCTTAAGTTTTTTCCTAGCGCCTCTCATGTGCCAGGTACAGTGCCAAGAGCCAGCCAAAACTGAGACAGGTCCCTGGCCTTGAGTTGTCTCCAGTCTAGGACAGGCATCCTGCACATTGCCAGTGCTGAGGGACAGTGAGAGAGGTGCTCTGCGTGGGTAGGAGCCAAGTGATCTGGAAGTCTGGAGGGTGACCTGCAAGTGCTATCCCAGGGGGACTTTGCAGAGACGTCCTGCAGGGCGGGAGGAGCCCCATCTTCCCTAGGGAATTCTGTGGGCTTTGTTCCATCATTCCTCTTACCAAGCAGCCATTGCAGGTGGCAGATAGATATACACCTGGTCCTATCTGACTGCTGAGATCAGACTGTGCTCGGCCACAACAAGTGGCTTCCCCAGATGTGCCCTCTGCCCGTGCTTGGGCACCCTCACTCCATCTTACACAAGCTACGCCAGCTTGAAGAGAGGAATGGCAAAAAGCAAAGAAATCCTGATGAATCATCTGACCACGCACACGTGTAATGAGCAGACGCATTTGGGGTTTGTGGCTTCCTCCCCATCTTCTCTGGCTTCAGGTCCTAGAACCTCCTTAAGGGACAGTCAGTGCTCAAAAAATATAGGGGAAACTTTAGAGAATCGCTCTGGTAGGATTGTGAAGGGCACCCCCACTTTTGGAGAGAGCTGAGAAGGGCGAGTGTTGCCTTGTCCCCCTAACCCCAGGCTCCATCAGCTGAAGCTATGGGTCCTGTGGTTTTCTCCTGAGCTGGAAAGCCATCCCAGGCATGGCTGTGATCTGTCTGGTCCCTCTTTCTCAGCTCCCTCCCACACACAGGAATCTAAGCTATGGGGCCCAGTCACAAGGCAGAAATTGGAGGTGGGAGAGCTGCAAGAGAAAGTGGAGGTGGGAAGCCTGAACCAAAGGAGCAGCAGGAGTCAGGGTCCAGGCCCAGATGGTTTAGCCAGGGAGGAGCAAGAACCAGCCACTCTGGTGAGGATTGGGGGAGGGGGAGTGCTGGTCTCTGTGGAGTGTTTGACTGTCCTTGCAGTCAGGAATCAGGAGGCAGCAGTGATGGCCTGGGGTCGGCTCCCATTTCCCTTCCCTGAGGCCTGGAGTGAACCAGCTGAGGTTGACGGATGGCGCTCCAACTCATCCAGACCTCCAGCTTGGACTCCCCTGTGCCACCCCAACTCAGCCCATGAGCTGGGTTCAGTGACACGATGCATCTCCCGGATGAGTGGCTTTCAGAGTCACCTAGAACTCAGAGCTCAGTAAGAGGCCACAGTGATTGAGCTTTTGCTTCCTGCTGGTTATCATCCCAAATTCTGTGCATTTCTTCCTCTGACCCTCTCAACCAGAGAAGGTGTGTTTTCCCCATTATATGAATCTGGAAACTGAGGCCTAGAGAGCTCGTGCAACTTGCCTGAAGTCACACAGCTTGTAAGTGGTGGACTCAAGAGCGCAGGGCGGTGAACTAGAGCCTGTGTTCTTTACTTTTATGTGTCCCAAGAGGCACCTTTTTCCCTGCTGTCACTCCTCCAAACCGTCAAGGCCTCATTTCCATGGCCACTCTAGAACTTGGCCTGACTCTGCCACTGACAGGCTAAATGTTATTCTGTCTGTTAAATGTGGGTTTACAGCAAATAATGAAGCTCATCCATACACCCGGTGTCACTGAGAAGACGATCTGCTTCATATTTGGACATATTTGGAACCAGACCTAGCACAGGGAATCCTGTCCTACCAGTGCCTTCTGGGCTCCTGACCTGCGTGCCTGAGCCCCACTGCTTCCAGGTTCCCACAGAGAACGTGAGGGTCCTCCCAGAACTCAGGTCTCCTGGAAGATACACCCCGGAATGTGCCATCGTTCTCCTCACCTTCCGCCATCAGCAGTGGCTCATATTTGACCTAAGACATGTCAACTGTGAGATAGGCTGTGACATTGTGTACCCTGTAAGAAAGAAGGGAAAAAAGTGTCATTCGATCTAAGCAAGATGGATTCTAACTCTAAAGATGTAAAAATTTAAAAAAGAAAATGCATTTGGAATAGGTGAAATACAGTTATAGCCTCTGCTTGTATAATGCTTACCCCTTGCTGGGCTCCGTTCTAAGTGCCCATGTGTGTTAGTGTATTTACTACATACGACTCCCCCATGAGTTTGGATGTGGCCATGCTAGCAACCAAAAATCGGGCCAGCTGAGTTGCTCCAGAAAAGGCAGGGTGCTCCTTTAGTGGATCACCAACTTGTCCCTTATCCTGAAGATTCCCCTTGGATCTTGTACCTGTGGCCAGCACTGGACTCTGTTGGGTGGGCGTGGGCAGCCTAGAATTGAGAAAACGTCACTGGGTTGAGTCCATCACCAACATACTGAATGCTGGCCCTCTGCCCCAGCACTGTGGCTCCAAGTTCAAGGATAAGTCAGACCCACTGTGGGACTCCATCTCATAGATCAGGCTTGGGTGGTGACCCCAGGTTTGGCCCCTTCTGTCCTCCACATACACTGGCTGTGCTGGAAGTCTTGATCCCCAGATTCCACATTCCTTCTTCCTGCCTAATGCCAACACCTGTCTCCTGGGGACAGTGGCCCCAGAGGGTTGAATGTCCTGCACGCAGTATGGGTAGCTGAGAGGGGTAACGGAGACAGGCAGCCTCCGCTCTTGAGTAGAGACTTCCAGACCAGGGCGCTGCTTGGGAATGGATTTCAGTCGGCTTTCTCTTTCCCCTTTGACCAATCCTAAAATGGAAGCGAGGGCCTGGCTCAGATTCCGCGGAGCCCCTGGGGACAAGCTGGTACAGCTGAGCCACATTGGTCCCACCCTTGGAGTTTGGATGTTGGGGCAGAGGTTTCCTTGGAGAGGCTGAGCTTCAGTGGCAGCTGGGCATCTCCTCCCCTCCCCTGCCCAGCCGTGGCCTGCCAGTTGGCCTGTCATTGTAGACGGGGTGCGACAGGAGCCGTGCTCACTCTGAGCTGTCATTCGGGGCCCTTAGTCCCCGCTCCCAGCCTCCTGAAGTTGGTATTTGCAGGTTGTGGCCTCTGTGAACATAAGACTTGCACCAGCCTGCCCAGCAGCCCAGCTGGCCCAGCATGTGCTACACTGCGATTTACCATGCAGTTAGCGAGCGACTGACCCCAAGAGGGGCTCCACCCTGGTGTGCACGCTCTGACCCACTGGCAAGACTGGGACTGCGTTTGTGAGGAAGGCCCGACGCAAAATGAAAACGTGGGCCTCTTGCTGGAAAATCTTTAAAAAGCTCAAGAAGCCCCAGGCTCCCGCTCTGTAGAGCAGCAGCCAGCCGCCTAGAGCCTGTTTTCCTGCTTCGGTTCCCTTAGTCTGTTTCTTTCCAGAGGCTGACCAGACAAGGTTTCTCTGGTCTCAGACTTCAAGGGCGGAGCAGAAGAATGGTGTGCAAGCTTAGAAACTTCTCTGTGAAGGTCTCCAGTTCTGTCCAGGAGGCCAGGGAATTCAGGGGCAAGACTGGAAATTCCATGTCTTGGTGCCTGCCTGTCTAGTCCTGCCTGGTATGTGCTGCTGTCTCTGCCTCTTGCTTCCTACCTCAAGAGAGGCCATGTACAAAATGCCAGACACTTTGCTGCCAGTACAACCTTCACAGGAATGCTGGTTAGGCTTTATTGCCGGTGGCGAAGCCTCAACAAGATCCCGAGGCTCTTCCAAGCCTCTGTTTTCTCCTCTGCCAAATGGGCAGCCACGCGTATTGCTCTCTCTGTTAGTTTCTGTTACTGTAACAAATGCCTGGGATAATCAACTAATAAAAATTTTTATTTGGGGCCATTTTGCAGTCCATGACCAGTGACCCCATTTCTTTTGGGCTTGTGATGAGGTAGTGCATCAGGGCAGCGGTACATGGCAAAGCAAAATTACTCAGCCCATCACCAGGGAGTGGAAAGAAAGAAAAAGAAGGGACAGAGTGTTACGGGTTGTATCTAGATAGTCCTCGAGAGTCCCACACACTCACAGGTGGGGCTTGTCAGAGCTGCTAGGGTGCGATGCTGGGATTAAGGGTCTGATGTTGGGATTATGGGTTCCCCTTAAGGGTATGGGTGGCATGGCCCAAAAAGTGGGTGGCCTGGATGAAATATAAAAGCAGGCTTGCTTGCTGCTGCTGCTTTGCTACTTTGCTGCTTTCTGCCTTCTCCCCATTTGCCAGGGACTATTCTCTGTGATGCCCCTCTGCCATGCCAACCTGTATTGAACCCAGCTGACAATGGACTGAAACCTCTACAAACTGTGAGCTAAATAAACCTTTCCTCCCTTAACTTCTGGTTGTCAGGTACTTTGTCTTAGCAATGAGAAAAGTAACTAAGACACAAGAGTTCTATGATCTCCTTTAAGAGCCCTGGTCTAGAGACCTTCCCAGTAGACCCTGCCTCTGAAAGTTTCTGTCAATTCTTGGTAGTGCTGCCCTGGGAATGCATGGACTGTTGAGGGACATTTGAGATACAAACTACATGACTCAGAAAATAGGAATCCTCTTAGATCTGCGTTCCTCCTTCCTGATTTGGGGGAACCCTGCAAGGCTGGATAGATTCTCCTTCTGTAGTACTGTGGTAGTGTGGGGTGCCTGACACACAGTAGGTGCTCAGTAAATATGTCTTCCTCCTCAGCATCACTGCCACGTGCATTATTCCAGTTACACCTTCCCTGGAGCAAGCAGAATTGGTTCAGGGCTTCTGGATGCGGTTCCTTGACCACTCAGTCATGGCTTGAAGTACAGAGTCTCAGGTCCCACCTTAACCCTGATGGACCAGCACTGGCCCTGTCAGATCCCCAGGAGGCAGGTTTTCACGTGAGTTCATTTGTTACTCTTGCTGTTTTAGGAACAGTCAGCTCCCTCAGCTTTCATGGGGTTGGTCTGAGTAGTTATTGGTTGCCAACAGTAGTCTATTTTGAATCTCACGTTTCTTGGCCTCTGCTCCTACCTCTGCCCTCTGCACTATCAAACGGTGAGAGGATCCTGGAAGGGACCAGAGCCAGAGCTGTAGCTGTCTCATCCAGTTCCCCTCCTGGCAAAGCAGCTCGGTGACCCTCTCGGTTAGTGGCCTGTCTGCAGTGCTGTCTCTGATACAGGAAGGCGGGCATGAAGAGGAATCACCCCTTAAATAAACACAACCAAAAATTCTCCAGGGGCCCAGCACACAAGAGCTCTGTGGAAACTCATCATCTATTAAAGGGCAGTTCCCTGCAGTGTAGACCCATTAAATACCAGCCTGGGCCCACACGTGGGAGGGAGCTGAACCGTTCAGGCCTGGGACCCTGAGGGGTCGGAGGTCCAGCGTCAGACGATAGAGAGGCAGCCAGGCAACTGAGTCAGAAGCTAGCAGAGCTCTCCCTGCCCTGTTCCTGCTTTTGCAGACCAGACAGGGAACTGAGTTATTTCACCGTTTCCCCTGACTCACCTCTTCCCTGCTCCTCCTTCCACCCCCTGAGGCCCTGGGCAGAGCTGAAATTCATATTCCTCTACTCAGCCAGTTAATGAGGTTTTCAGGGCAGGACCACTAACCTGGTGGGGAGAGGGAGCTAGAATGCAGGAGCCTCTGTGGCCTTAGGTAAGTGACTTAACCTCTCTGAGCCTCAGTTTCCCTGTCTGTAACTCAGGGATGATAGTAGTTACTTCATGGGGCACTCTTGAGTATTAAATAAGTTACCATTTATAACAACTCTTAGGAGTCAAAGTTAAATAAGAAGCAGTGGTCAAATGAGGAAGGGATGCTTTGCTGTTTGGACATTAGCAAGGTCCTGAAGGAAGGTTGGATATTTGGACTGGCAGTGTCAAGCTGCATAGCTGCTGGGTTGTGGAGCTGCACCACAGGACAGAGGCTACCACAAGGGGCATAGGTTGCCAGTCAAGAGCAGGACTGGTGAGATGGAGGGCTGAGCCCTGCGAACTCTCAGGAATGGCAAGGAAGAGTCGAGGGGGTCAAGACCCTTGAATTATGAGCTGAGAACTTTGAAGTTCAGGGCCTTCAGGGTTGAAAAGCAGAGTCAGCGCCAGCCCTACCCATGAAGGTGGGGGGCACCCTGAGCATTGCTCTCTGGTCACCCTAGGTGCTGAAGGGTCCCTGTGGTCTTTCTGGGACCCTTGTGCCCTGGAAGGACTCTTCAGGTCCCAAAGATGGAATGAAGAAGGACAAGTCACCCGCCCACAGGTGAGGCAGTGGAGGAGTTTGCGTCTCAGCACGGGCCACAACTCCTCCTGTCTCTTGCCTTACTCGAATCCTGAACCAGGAGAAGGAAGGGGAGAGCAGAGACAATGAGGAAAAGAAAGAGGGGGAGGAGAAGGTTTGAGAACGGTTGTTCCTCTCCCTGTGCCAAGAAAATTTGTCCTGGACATGAAAACATCTTCCGTTTCTGGAATTCAGAGGGGGTGAGGCTGTAGATGAAGAGGAATCACAGAGGGAGTAGAGGCCTCTGTGTCCTCATGGGGATCAGCTGGATGCACACAGGGAGACCCCAGGGACATCGGGAGGGATCAGGTCCCCCTTCCAGTATGGGGCTGACTTTCCAGCTGATTGATTAGGGATCAAAGGACTATTTCCCCCTTCGTTGACCTTTCTGCTTAATGAGGAGGAGAGTACTTAAACGTCCCATGGCAAGCAGGAAGGAAGCTAGGGAGCGCCTTCTCAAGTTGGGAAATGTGGGAGCAAGAAAAATCCTTGGTTCCCTTTTTTCTACCATTTGCTGTCAGACACTATACGCATCTTGCCATGGTTTCCTTTGTGTTTATCCCATTCGAGATGCTGAATCCTGAACCCATGCATTGACATCTTTCACCAAATTTTGGGGGAATGCCCGTTACTATTTCTTCAAACATTTTTTCCAGCTCCATTGTCTCTTTCCTTCTTGGTCTTTATTAACAACTATGTTAGACATTTTGATGTTGTCCACCAGCTCCTTGTTCAGTTTTTGTTTTTTTTTCAATTTTTTTGCTCTCCATTCTTCAGATTTAATAATGTCTATAGATAAAATTTCAAGTTTATTATTTTCTTTATTGTCTCTGTTCTCTTGTTAAGCTCATCCAGTGAAATTGTTGTTGTTTTTTTTTAATTTGGGGAACATTACCATCTTTTTTTTCTAATTTTTTATTAGTACATGTTTGCAGTACACACATTTTAAATTGTCATGGGGCGTGAGTACCAATATGTAATACAACTTGCTTCCTTTTTTTATCCCTTTTCCCATCCTCCCCCCTCTCATTCAGTGGACTGAGAATATTCTGGTTTTAAAGTGTTATTCTAGAGATATACCACACACACACACACACACACACACACACACACACTTTCTCTAAAGACATGTTATCTTATCATTCATTTACAGCATATTGTCATTTATCTCACTGAATATTATTATAGTTGCTGCTTTAAAATTCATGTCTGCTAATTTCAACATCTTATCATCTCAATCAGTATCACTGATTGTCTCTTATCTTAATAGTGGGTCACATTCTCCTGGTTCTTTACAGGTGGATTACCTTTGTATGTACCTGTTATGGCTGTGTCTAGATTCCCCCCCAAAGCCTCATGCAGTCAAAGGTGGGACTTCTTGGAAGGGGCTGGATATGGTGTGTGTGATGCTGGGATCGAGGGTGCACGATTACTAAATTAATCAACTCGTGGTTTGGCATAGTTTGGAATAGGACTAAGGGTGCTCACACCTTGGGGGTGAATCCTACTCACCCCAAGGGTGGCTACCTTGGATAAGATATAAGGAACAGAAACAGAGTCACTGCTTGTTGCTTGTAGCTTTCTGCCTTGCTGGCTTCTGCCTTTTGCCTGCCATGAACTGTTTCTCCTCTACAATGCCCCTCTGCCACGCCGCCTTGCCTTGCAACCAGCCGACTAGGAACTGAAACCCCTACAGACTGTGATCCAACCAAACCTTTCCTCAACTTTGGGTGTCAGGTATTTTGTCTCAGCAATCAGAAAAGTAAGACAGGATTCTAGGCATTCTGATGTGTGATAGAGAATCTAGATTCTGTTACGTTTCTTCAAAAATTGTTAATTTTATATTTGCTTTGGTGGGAATTTACTTTGTTGAATTGCTTTCTCTTGGGGAAGTAGTTTAAATTTCAGTTTAGTCACTCTATCCTCAGCTAGGTTGCATGTAGTCTTCTTTCTAGGACTTAATTTTACTTTTACTTTCATGTTTGCCCTGAATTCCAAACTGAGTTTTCTACTTTTTATTAATTGATGTGAAATTCACATTATATAAAATTAACCACCTTTAAAAAGTGAATAATTCAATGTCATTTAGTACATGCACCATGTTATGTATCTACTACATCTGTCTGCTTTCAAAAAGTTCCATCACTCCTCAAGGAAACCCCTTATTCTTGAAGCAATTGCTTCTCATTTGCCCTCTGTTCAGTCCCTGGCAAACACTAATCTGCAGTCTATATCTATGGATGTACTTAGATACAGATAAAAATGGAATAATTTCATGTCTGGCCTCTTTCACTGGGCCTAATGTTTTAAGGTATATTAGTGTAGCACATATCAGTACTTTTTTTTAATAGCTGAATGATATTCCATTATATGTGTGTACTATAATTTGTTCATCCATTCATTCCTTAATGGACAGTTGAGCATTTGCATTGTTAGACTGTTGTCAGGGGTGCTGCTATAAATGTGTGTGTACACATACTTGTTCTAAGTTTTTTTAGTTGTGTACCCAGGAGCAGAGTTACTAAGTCTGGGTAATTCTGTGTTTTACTTTTTTAGGATCTAGCTAACATTTTTCCATAGTTACTGAACAGTTTTACATTCTCCCCAGGAATGCACAAAGGTTATATTTCTTCATATCAACACTGCTTACTTTTCATTTGTTTAATTATAGCTGCTATCCTTGTGGGTGTAAAGTGGTATCTCACCATGGCTTGAGTTTGTACTTCCCTCCTGACTAATGATGTTGACTGTCTTTTCCTGCACTTGTTGCCCATTTGTATATTTTCTTTGAAAAAATTTCTATTCAAATCTTGTCATTTTAAAATTATGTTTCTGGTGTTGTTAGTATTGAGTTCTTTATTTATCAAGGATACTAGACACTTGTCAAATCTGTGACTTGCAAATATTTTCTTCCATTGTGTAGATTTCTTTTTCACTTTCTTGATGCACAAAAGTTTTAGCTTTTGCTCAAGTGCAGCTTAGCAATTTCTTTCATCATGTCCAAGAATTAATTGTTGCTTCTCAGTTCATCAAGGTTTAACACTATGTTTTATTCTAAGAGTTTTATGGTTCAGCTCTTATATTTTGGGTGTTGACTTACTTTGAGTTCATTTTTGGGTGTGATATGAGGTGGGGGTTCAGCTTCATTCTTTTGTATATTCCTAGTTATCTAAACATAATTTGTTGAAGAGACTATTTTTTTTCTGATTGAGATTCTTAGCAGCCTTGTTATATAAAAATCAGTTGCATATTTCTGGACTTTCTGTTCCATTCTGTTGTTCTCTATGTCTGTCCTTATGGTGGTACCACAGTGCTTTGACTACTATGGCTGTGGTTTGCTGTAGGTATAGCTCTCTGTGGTGTGCTGGCTTCATCATACCCTGATGTTAAAAACCACACCAACCAAGAAGCTCACATTTTTGCCATCCGTGTCTTCTGAAGAGGAAGCCTTTCTCAAAATCTGCCTGTTTTGGGTCGTTCTCCAGTGCCTTCAGGAAGCTGCTTTCTCATAGACGATCCAGAGTTTGTGGTTGTTAGCTATGGAGTGGCTGTTCCCATGGGAGTCTGCTGAGCTGCACTGGAAGCAGCCCCTCCATTGTTCTGTCCCCTTTATGCCCATCGTCTCTTTCCTTGGCCCTTAGTGGAGTTGGTGGGAGTGAGGAGAGGGGCTTTCCTTGTAGAAGACTTCCTATTTGGTCCCAGCTCCCGAATCCCAGTGTCATCAGGCACTGAGTGGCCTGTAAATTCCAGAGTGGCCTGCCCATGAACTGGAAACAGAGACTGCTTTCCCCTCTCACATCTCAGCCTTGTCCTGGCTTCAGTTCTTCATCAAATGATTCAGGGGCTATGACTCTAAAAGGGCAGAAGAGTGGTACCCTCTGCGGATCCTTAGGAGAGTCTGTTTGGGAAGCTGCCCAGGAACCAACAGACATACTGAGCTTTCCCTTCCCACAGGTAGAAGCCAGGTGCCCCACATCAGTAGCAAAACCTGGCATGTGGCTGGCTGGGCAGAGTTGAGGGGCTGATTAAAAGAAGCATTCTTAGGGATCTGAACTTGTCGTTTGCATGCTAAGGAGTGAGTGGGTTGGCAAATTACCATCCTCCTCGCAGGTGTGGAAATGTCTTTGCTGGATCCAGGTCCCTCCAGGCGCCTCTGAGGACATTAAGTACCTTTTTGTTCTGTCCCAACCTCCCCGTCCTGGTCCACCGTGCTCTGTGGGGCATCCTGGGCTTCTTGGCTTGCTGGGTTCTGGCTAGCGGTTTGCTCTTCGGGGAGCAGTCTGCCCTGGTTATGGCTCATTTCTCTTTGTTCTACTTGGCTTTAAGGCATTGAGATTTCGCTGTGTTCTCAAAATAGGGCTGTTGATTGGTTAGATTTGGTTTGTTTTTTACTATATCCCAGTGGTGGGGGATGGACGAGATGACTTCCAGAAGTCTTTTCAGGCTCCTTCTCATTATCGTCCTTTTCTCCTGGAGGTGGATCAAGAATTTTTTGGTTAATGGGCATAAAGTGCTTTGAAAACACAAACTGTTAAGTGGCACCGGGGACAGACACACTAATTATTTATGATTTCAGGAGAGCCAGTTAATTCACTAGGAGAGGAGTTGTACTAGCAGGGATGGGGTGATAAATCATTCAGAAGGACCCAAATAGCAGAGATTCCCCCGCCCCAGCACACACAGAGCGTAAGCCCCCTGTCTCTGGGACTCCCAGCTGGGCACACCAGGCATGCAGAGCTGTCTGCAGCCAGCAGCTTGAGATCTCAGCCCGGAGCCAGAAGGGACCTCAGGGGGTCTCTGGGTTCATCCCCTCACTACAGAGCAAGAGCAGTCACGGGGTCCTGGCATGGGAAGGTTGGCGTGGTGCCCCTCAAAACTCTCCAGAGAAGCTCATGGCAGGCACTCCCAGCTCTACAGGCAGGGAGAACTCCTGATAGTGACGTAGGTCCCTGCTACTGTCACTGAACTTACTGGCTTGAGTCCACTCCCCTTCCTGCTGCAACCCTTCACCTCAGGCTGGCCATCTCGCCCACCTTGGCTCACAAGCATGCGCACAGCTATGGCCATTGGCCAGTGTTCCTTCTGTTCCTGATTCAGTAAATATTTGTCAGCTGCCTCCCACAGGCAAGCGGGCAGATTGAAATTGCCTGCCACCCCCGCGCTTCCCCCACCCCACCCCACTCTTCTGGAAGAGCTGCTTCACCACCCACACACCCCACTCCTCCCTTCTCAGCTGTCCCACTTTAGAAGGGGTCTCTGTGTCCTGAGCCCTGAGAATTCACCCTTGCCCGGGGTGTCCTCTCAAAGACCCCTACCCCAGCTCTTGGGCACCTTTCCAGGCCTAGACTGAGGACAGTGGCTTCCTAGACCACTCATGCTTTTCTGCAAAAACTAACTGATGAGTTACTTTCTTGCCTTCCTTTCTGAAATGTTCACTCTTCTCAGCTCCTGACAGGGCTGCTGCTCCAGAGAAATGATCTTCTGCCTTGTGGGGATGCAGCCAAGAGAATGAACCACATCAAACCAGCACACACCAGACAACGGCACATGCTCAGGGCCAAACCTGACTGTGCCCTTAAGGCACTGGGTCAACCTGCTGAAGAGAGTCTGCCCCTCGCCCCCTTGTTCTCTCCATTCTGAGCTTGCAAGTGTTCTGGGGACTCTGGCCTGTGGCTGGGGAGGCTGCAGGGTCCAAGGAGGTACAATTGTGCTCAACTCAACAGAGGGGACTGTGGGAGACACGGAAGTTGGAAGCTGAGCGAGGGTTCATGGTGTCCTGAGGTCAGTCTGTGTAGGAATATCACAGGGCTTGCCCTTCGAAACCTCCGTGGTGTTTTCGAGAAGAAAAGGTGCCAATTCCAGAAAGTGGGTCATGTGCCTACTTTGTGAAAACTGGCAAGCTTGAACACAGAGGAGAAGCAATGTTAGGAGTGCACGTGTGCATGTATATATCTATGTATAGACGCGTATGGAAGTGTGTTATGTGCATTGGCATGTTACGTGTGTCCATGCGTATACATATGAGTGCATATGTGTATATATATATGCAAACACACATGCAAGTGTAGAGTGGGTATGAGAGTATGCATGTTTGTGTGTAGCTGTGTGTCTTGTCTGTATGAGTATTCATGTGTGTCTTGCTTATTTCATGTGATTGTGGTTTGCACACATGGCCTAGAAAGGCTACAGGATCAGCCTGCCCACTACCCATCTTCCCGCACCTCCTCCTGGGCATCACCGAGCTGGGAGTTTTGTTCCAGAGCAACCCCCTCGGCAACCAAAATCAGGCCCTGGGGTGGCACATGGTGGATAAGACCACAGCTGGGGTTGGACACAGGAACGTGTCTGGTCTCACTTCTTTTCGGTCAGCAGCAAGGACAGAGAACATCTTCTAAAGACGTGGTGAAGGGCTCACGAGAACCTCCGAAGATGTGCCCTGGCCTCCGGGAGCATGTGGTCCCTCATAGTCCCGATTCATCCTTAGGAGGACAGTGGGCAACCAATAGCACGTCACAGGAGCATGGGGATCCTAGCCCTGCTGGCGACCAATTCTGGGACCTCAAAGGCGTCATCCGCTCTTATGCTCAGGGGATGTGCTCCAGAACCCTTGCTGGATGTCTGAAACTGGGGCTAGCACTGAACCCTGTATTTTTTCCTGTACCTACTCATAGGAATGTTTAATGAACCCTGTATGTACTGCTTTTTCCCATACATACTCATGAGAAATTTATAAATTAGGCTCAGTAAGGGATTAACAACTATAATTCATAATAACAATAATTATAACAAAGTTATTGAAAATCTATGAATTATTTATTTCTGGAACTTCCCGTGGAATATTTGTGGACCACAGTTGACCTCAGTAGTTGAAACCCCAGAAAAGTGGAATCTCTGGTAATGTACTTTACCTCTGGGTCCCGCGTTCATTCTCAATGACAGGCTGTTTCCCCACTGTAGCTTCTCTAGCCACCAAAATAGAACCCTACACTGTGAGGCCACAGCGTCAGCGCCAAGTGTGTCGACACGGTTTGTGGGGTTGGAAAATAAAAACAAAAGCAATAGAAATAATAATAATAATAACAACAGACTTTTACCATGTCAGACAGGATTCCTATGACAACTAGAGGTGGCCTTTGCTGTCTGCTAAAGATGCTTAGAATGTTGTCTGGGCCCCAACTTTAAGAAAAGCCTAGAGCCAGTCTAGTCTAGGCCATCCCCAGATAAAATCAATAGGACATGCCAGGAAAGACAGGCCAGGGTCCTTTAGGAAAATGGAGATGGGCACGTGGTACATGCTGGGGTCCTCCCTGGGCTGCCCCAGGAGGCTGGGAGATAAGAACCAGGCCTGTGTAGCAAAGTGAGAGGCCCCAAGCTGAGTGAACAGCAAGAGCAAAGGCCTCGAGACTGGGAAGACCTGGAAAAAAGAACACAGTGGAGTTGAAGTCCAGCAACAGTGGGAGGGGAGGGGAGGGGGAGGAGCCGGGGAGGGGCAGAGGCCCAGCGGGCCTGGCTGGGAAAGCCTGGCTTTATCTTCTGTGTCTTGTGCACCACGGGGTGAGGGGAGTGGGCTTTCTTTTCTTTGTTCTTCTTCAATAGCTAGATTTCTGTGGTTGCAGAGAAAGCCTCACTCCACTGCTCTCTCCACCCTTGCTTGCAGAACGCAGCAGAAAGTTAGTTCTTGCCTTCCTTCCTATGGACCCCAGGAAGGCCTTTTCCTGCCCAGCTGCCCCCACCCCTCCTCATTGCAGGGGCTTGGCCGAGGCTCGCCAGCCCTGTCCGGCTGTGGGCCCAAAATAGAAGGGAAGGTGGAACAGCTGGGAGCGGGCGAGGTCCGAGAGAGATGCCACCGGGAGGGGGTTGGCCAGCCAACAAAGGGGTCCGGGACAGCGTGATGGATGGATGAGCACATGCAGGGAGAGGGCTGCACAATGGCTCCAATTGCAGCAACCTGCCTTCCAAATGCCTGCAAACAGCTGACAGCCATGGAGAATGGATGAAATGGGATTAGAGCATCCTTTCCAGAGATAGCACAGACTGCAGAGCATGACAATACGGTCCCTGTCCATCCGGCTTCGTGGCTAATTCCACCAGCCTGGAACCATCTCTCCCCCAAGGGCCTAGGGCGGGGACCTGGAGGGTGGGGGAGGGGAGGGAAACAGAGGTGCTGGGAGAGGGGAGTTATCACTCATCAGGGTCTCCAGAGAGACCAAGCATGGAGCCACAGAGGGCCTAGGCTCTTTCAGAGGTCAGCTTTTCCATCTTACTGCTCCCTGGCCAGCCAAGGATTAGGGAAGTCTTTTCCTTTCCAGAGTCTTGCTTTGTTTGTTTGTTTGTTTGTTTTCTTTTGTAGTACTGAGGATAGAACTCTGGGTCTTTACGTTGACCCATATACCCACCCTTTTTTTGAGACTGGGTCTCACTAAGTTGCTTAGGCTGGACTTGAATGTGCAATCCTCCTGCCTGAGCCTCCCGGAGTGCTGAGATTACAGGCGTGTGCCACCACGCTCAGCTGTGTCTTGCTGTCTTTATCCTGCCCTCATTGAACCCCACAGTTGACAGTCTTGGGGTAACTGAGATTCTGGACCACCTCCTATCCTGTTTCCCAGCATGACCTTGGGTAGGTGTCTTCCTCTGTGAGATGGACTCATTTTTCCTACCCACAGGTTGGTAGGAGATCAGAGAACACATAGCACAGAGCTGGGAATTAAGCACCCAGCATACCACTGTTATTATTATTGCTATTATTGTTGGACTGTCCGGTTCCCTGGGGCCTCCTTTGGTCCACACCCTGGTGGGAGCAAGATGGAGTGAGACCTGAGGAGCTGCCCTGGACCTGTTGTGGCTGACTTCTCCCACTCCCACCTCAGCAAGGTCTCAGAGACCCCCTGAGGGATGGTGGGACCCTGCCGGGCCAGCTTGCAGCCCACATGCACAGCTGGGTCACTGCCAGCTGGCCAGCGCTGTGTATTTGTGTTTATCTTCCCTCCCTTAAAGAGGCTGCAGCAGAGGTGAAAGGAATTGATGTTTATTTTGATAACGAGTTCTCAATGCGTTTGCAAACTAATAAAATCAACTCATTAGGCTGCATGTTTAATTCACAACTGTACTGTGGGGAGACTTCCCTGGTGGCTGATGGGTAATGTGGACTCCCTCCTGCGCTGGGGGAGGGGGCTACAGTGCTTAAACTCTCTGTGATAAGCAGCACATGTCCGGACTCCTGCTTCTGCCTCCACATCCTGGCTGGAACCCAGAGGCACAATCAGGGTACTGTCTGCCCCTTGGCCCTGGTGGCATCTTCCCACTGTGGGCTGCAGGGACTGGAGGAGAACGGCAGGGGCCAGGCTGGACCCATGCTTCCCAAAGTCAGTGAGGACCTGGGTCCCCGTGGGAGGGATGTGGAGGGGGTGAACCCAGAGCTGAAGTGGGGACAGGCCCCTTGGTGAACACTTGACCATGTGTGAACCCTGTGGGCTCTTTCTGTGCTGTTTTTTGCCTAAGATAGCAATGTGACAGCCTGGTGTGGAAACCGAGGCTGAGGGACCCTCAGTAATTTATACAAGGTCTCACCACTGGTCAGTCCGTGACAGAACCAGATCTCACACTCAGGCCTCAGTGACATTCCTCGTGTTGTTTACTCACTGCACCAGCAGAGGCCATGAGATGATTAGGGGAGTCCAGATCCTGGCCAGGACTGTTGAGGGGTCAGCCTGGGGATCCTGGATGTCCAAGGAGGAGAGTGTTATGGCTTGTGTCTAGATGTCCCCCTAAAGCCTCATACAGTCATAGGTGGGGCTTTTTCAGAGGTGGCTGAATCTAGAGTATGGGATTGATTCACGGTGCAATGCTAGGATTAAGCATGCTAGGATTAAGCATGCTAGGATTATGGGTGAGTGAGCACTAAATGAGTACACTGATTGGCTTAACACCACCGTAATCCTAGTAGCCTAGAGACAATATAGGGTGCAGAAAGAGGCTTTTCTTGTCCTTTGCTTATTGCTTTGCTACCTTCTGCCTGCTATGAACTACCACGCTGCCTTGGATCCAGCTGACTTAAACCTCTACACATCGTGAGCCAAATAAACCTTTCCCGCTTTAACTTTGGGTGTCAAGTATTTTGTCCCAGAAAGAGAAAACTAAAACAGGGAGACACAGGGGCTGATCCCAGCTTCACTGTGCCAGGGCCTGGCCTTCTGGAGGATTGCCCAGCCAGTCATGGGGAGTGCTCTGTGCTGGGCAGAGGTGCCTTGACCTTACCACAGAGAAAACACTGGTTTCATCGTGGTCCTCTTTGGAAAGTGCTGGGTGCTAGACTGAGTTAGGCCTTCATAGGTGGTGTCCTGCCCAGAGGAAGATTGGCGGGAGGCCAGAGCTTCCTGTCACAGCCCCAGTGCCAGAAGAGGGAGGGAGGGACAGAGCCTAGAAAGGGGTGAGGAGGGCTTTGTCCCTCAGCAGTGTCACCAGGTGGGGAGAAGGGGACAGAGAGAAACAGAGACTGAGAATCTGAAACCCCTTTCTTGGGCCTTGGTCTCCTTCCCTAGAAGAGAACCAGAAGTTTGTGTCACAGACCTGTGTGAGCTTAGGCAAAGAGCCTCTGGGCCACCTCTTGCATAATGACAACGTGACCGTGTCTATCAGGGGATGAGGACTTCGATTTCTAGTAAACTGTGCTCTCATTCTGTGCAGAAGACACAGAATCAAGGCTGACAGCCTATTTCACATCCTTTGGAGAGTTCTGCCATGCTTCTGGTGGTCCTCAAATTCAATGGAGTTGAGGGATAAGATAGGGTACCTGTCCTCCATGCCCTGTTGATCCCCACACTCCTGTGCTGCTCCCCTCTGACATGCACACGCACCCCTCCGTTCACACACCAAAT
Organism: Hydrochoerus hydrochaeris; assembly: GCA_004027455.1. Lineage (NCBI taxonomy): Eukaryota > Metazoa > Chordata > Mammalia > Rodentia > Hydrochaeridae > Hydrochoerus > Hydrochoerus hydrochaeris. Next base: position 72,818 of record PVLA01001797.1, on the reverse strand, counting down.
GCATTGCACGCATCTGCTCCCACAGATACATTCACTCACCTCCTCTCAGGCTTTCCTGGACATACGCTGTTACACATACACACACACAAACACATGTCATGCGCACAGGTGCACACGCCCCACCTCCTTGGTACACTAGGGGATACTCTGGGGGGAAATAGGAGATGCTATCTGCGCAGCCCCATCAGCATCCTTCTTGCAGGAAGCAGTCCCATGAGTCACGGACACCTAGTCAGTGACCCAGATACCAAGAGCCAGGCACACTGTGCTTGAGACCCAGAGCCACTTTGGATGTGCTGTGGGAGAAGATTTGGGCTTGGATCAGAATGATCCGCAACCTGTCTGGGGTGTCTTTGATGGGGCACGCAGCTTCAGGGCTTGGAGTGGGGGACTGGGTACATTTTAGGGTACCCCCAAGTGTCTGGCTGGGTTTCCTGTTTTTCCCTTGTCTTAGCCCCCTTTGAAGAGCCAACGGGACCTTGGGGTCCCCTCTCCAGGAAATCACATGCATATGCACGAGCATGTAATTTTTAAGGTTTCTCATTTCAGGGTGTTTCCACCCTTGTCTGGGACTCCTTGAGGGCACTGGCTCTAAAGAATTATGGAAACTTCCTCCTAGAGACTGACGTCATCCCCTGGGACAGGGAAGAGGGAGATGGTGTCCCCCTTGTCATCTCGGGGCCAGTGGCATGCAGGGATGTGGGCACCCTCTTGCTCACTGCACTCCGGACAGCTTTCCTGACGAGTGCTTGCTCCAGGCCTTTCCAGCTGTTTCCCTCTCCTCGCAGCCAGCTGTGGGTTGTAGAGGTGGGTGAAGATGGGACACTTCCCCATCCAGCAGGCATCTATCTCCTCGGGTTCCCAGGAGGGCTGGTACAGCTTTCCCACCCCACTATGGCCTGCCACGCCTCCTCCTTGTGCTTTGTTCGGCTCTTGTGGGATGCAAAGACCCTGGAGTTGCATACATGGGTGGGGAAAGCATGCCTTCTGCCTCCCTCTAGGGCCACTCCTAATAGACAAGCCTTGAGATTTCCCTCATCTTCAGGAACAAACCTGCTTTTGAACCATTTCCTTGGTCAGCTTCTGTCTTGGTTACTCTTCTGGTTGCTGGAACAAAATATCGGACAACCAAAATAAAAGGAGGAAAGATTTATTTCAGCTCACAGTTTGCAGAGATCTCAGTCCATAGTTGGCTGGCTCCAAGGCAAGGCAGCGTAGCCGATGGGCATTGCAGAGGAGAAACTTTTCATGGCAGGCAGAAGGCAGCAAGGCAAGCCACAAACTATAGTAGCAGCTGGTAGTGCTGGTATTAGATGAAGGAACTGTAGGAGGTGAAGCCTACTGAGAGGAAATAAGGTCATTGGTGACTTCCATAAGGGAACACTGGGACCCCACCTTCTTCCTTTCTACTTCCTGTCCCCCATGAGGTGAACAGGCCTCTTCCACCCATGCTCCCTCCGTGTTGTACTGTGCTGCTCCAGGCCCAAGGCCGCAAGACCAAGCAACCATAAACTGAAACCTCTGAAACTATGATCCAAAATGAACCTTTCCTCCATATAAGTTTATAATATCAGAGATTTTGTCTCAGTGGCAGAGAGCTGACTAATACAGATATTTAAGCTCACCAGCCCATCAGCATGTGTCTCCCTCATTCCTGTGCCTCACCTGTGGCCACCAGGGCTATAAACAGTAAGACCATCCTGGTGGGGTGAGGCTGGAGACAGTTCTCCTCTTCCTGCTGGAAGGTCTGGAGACTCTACAAACCCCTGCTGACTGCTCTTCCTCCTCTCTTCTATTTGGCACTTGAATTGACAGGTACTTTTTCCCAGGAATCTAACTTTTCTCTCCCAAAGAATGTGAGACAGAGACTATTCCTAAGGAAAGCGTGGAGCAAATAGGCAGGGACTGACTTCCTTACATGTCTTGCCCTACAGCCCGGCTCACAGCCTTGAATATTGGAGACTCCAGAAATACAGACAGGGGTTGTTCCCATGTGTTTCTATCTTGGCAGCCTATAAGAGCCCCTCTGCTCAACCTGCTCTGTTCCTTATGGCCCAGAACTTTCCCTAGCATGGTCCTCACCCACCTCCTTCTCAGACCCTCAGTTTGGAACTTTCCAAAGTGAAGAACAAAAATGTCAGTCACTCACAGAGGCCATTCCTGCTTCTTGGGTTTTCCCCTTCCCCCACTATTTACAGAACTGCAAATCTGCATTTTCCCCAGAGAGAGCATGTCTCAGCTTCCCATCAGAAACCATCTCTGGAGTGAGCCAAGCATGGCTGGAAACCTTGATTCAATCGGGCACAGTCGTGCATGCCTATAATCCCAGCCACTCAGGAGGCTGAGGCCGGGAGATTCCAAGTTTGGGGCCAGCCTGAGCGACTTAGCGAGACTCTGTCTCAGAATAAAATAAAAAGGGCTGGAGATGTAGCTCAGTCACGGAGCAAGCCTGTTTTGGATCTCTAATACCAAGAGGAAAAAGAAACCCATTTTCAGGCTTTGTGGGCAGAAGCGGGGTTGGAGCAAATGAGTACGAATGAGGTCACATAGCCCTGCCACCAACCAAGCACCTCAATAGAGGTTGGCTGTTCTTTGCTTACCAGTGTTCTCTGGTCCCTGGTCCTGTCCCCCTTAAAAGAGGGGCTCAGTGGGCTCCCGACCCCCATGCGTTTTGCTCCCTGGAGTGCTGAGGCTCTGGCTCCTGGGTTCCTGCTGCTACTGCTAAGAGCCACTGGCTTTTATTACAAGGCGAGGCCGTCTGCGTCTGCGTCTGTCCAGGCGTGAAGCAAAGTAATAAGAAACAAGCTTGATGTACACCCCCCACAAGCGCCCCACAAATAAATAGGATGTTTGTGGAAGAAAACCAGTACAGCCCCATCTCTGCTAATTGGATCTCATCAGTACTCATTTTGTTTGGTCTGAGTGGATTTTTTTTTTCCTTATCCTTAAAAAACAGGAAGGAAAAAGCCAGCTCCACAGTTTTCTGCAGTCTCTCTGACTTGGCAGGGGCGTGGCATATCAGCTTTCTCAGAATTGGTGAATCCAAGGAGGAGTGTCGAGGATGAGAGAAGAGACCGCTGATCTGTCAGTCACTCAGCAAGCATTTCGAGCCACTATGGTGGACCAAGTGTGCCACAAAGGACCAGAGTTGCTCCTATGAATGTGAGGGTTGGTTGGTGCTCGGAGGTAGTGAAGAACCCAGATGGATCCTCTCAGGGCTCTCAGTCAGGGTGTGGAAGTGTGCTGGGGGTCAGGTAATGAGAAGCCAGCCAAGGGAGGCAGTGAGGGACCTGCCGCAGGTAGGACATTGGGAGCCTGAAGTTTCTGTCATTCCTCCCACCTCTCCACTTCTCCCTGAGCACGGCCTTCTCCAAGAGCTATGAATCTCTCCAGTGGGGCCCCTCTGTCTCAGCCTCCAGAAAGCTCTTCCACACCCTTCTCCTGAGTACCCGGCATCTGAGTACAAATTTGACCCTCCCCGGTCCCCCTACACTTGCCTGAGTACCCCTCCTCCCCTGTCCTTTCAGCCTCTCCCTGCTGGTCCCTGGTATCAGCACACACATCTACGGGTCTCTCATGGCTGCAGGCCCTCCTGTTGCTCTGCCTTTTCCCTGGGCCTCTTGAAGGCATGGCTCCGCCTGCGTACCTCACTGCCCAGGGCCATCGCCCCACCCCTGTCCCCCTCCTCTGAAACTTCCCTATCAGAGTTGCTCATGATCTTTGTATGTCAGTAAAAGCAGTGGACCTTGACTCTCTTGTCCCTCACTGACCATCCGGTGGTGACCTCTCCTGTCTTCTTGGCTTCCCTCTGTCCTCTGACTCTCCTCCCCAGCCCGTTTTGGAATCTCCTCTTGGGCAGTGGCCCAGTGGGTGTGGGTACCCACCGGGGTCTTCTACCCTGTGGCTTCTGTTGTGAATACCGGGCCCACCTTTCCACCCACAGCCCCTGCTGAGGTGTGTGATAAGTCCACACCTCCTGGGCAGCTCCGTGGCCTTCCAGCCCTTCCCTGACAGCACCCCCAAAGTGAGCCCCTAATTCTTGCTTTGTGCCTGTCGTCCTAGCGGGAGCCCCGTCACCTGCAGCTGGTTCTGACACCTCTCTGCACCCCTCATACTGAACAGCTCATCAGACCTGCTGGCTGTGGGGACAGTCTGCAGGCCGTCTGCCTCCCTCCGGCCCCAGGACTAAGCAGGATGAGGATGTGGAGGTGTTCATGGGGACCACAGGATACCTGCCTGTCCCTTTGCCCGCCACCGCCAATCTTCGGTGGCATTGTGCTGTGTGTTATAATGCTATGCGTCCTGGGCCGTGACTCCCTGGGTGCCAAGTCTCCTTCCTGTGCCCTGTCTGCCATGTCCCGTTACGTAGGGAGTGGAGGGTGTGGGGTTGGCGTCAAGGGCAGGCTCTGAATTGACTTTTCCACCCTTCCCAGAACACAGCCGTTAGTGGTGCGGGTCCGCCTGCCCAGCAGCTGAATGGGGCTCTGTGCTCAGGACAGCAAATGTGAACGCCGTGTTTCCAGGACCCCCACCTGGAAACCACTCCCAGCCTTGCCCTGGAAACAAACACTCCCGTGGCCAGGGAGCTGACGAGCTGGCGCCTGGGCTGGGAGCCACTGCGGCAGGCGTTTCCCACATGTGGCCTCTCCGGGGGACGTGCTGCCCCTTTGGGTTCTGGGTTCTGAGATGGGCACTGTCCTCCTGCCTGGTGATGCTGTCGAAGCTGTTGGCAGGTTCGGGGCCTCCCTCCTCTGTTCCCTGCCCTCTCTCCTTGAGCTGTCTCCCCAGGGCTCCTGTTGACAGGGCACTCATCGTGACCACTGGCATTTGTGTCCCCCCAGGGGGGATTGAGAGGTTGCAGGGTATTCCAGGGCCTGTGCGATAGAGGAAGCTGGATCACCTGGGATGGAATTCCCAGCACTGCCCTTCAGAAGCTATGTGACCTCTGGTAACTTCCTTGATCTCTCCGAGGCTTGGTTTCCTCTTCTTTAATGTGGGACTGACTGCTGCTCTGACAGGGTAGCCTGAAGGACAAAGGTCCCTAGCACAGGATTCTGAAGCCTGAGTGACTACTGCCCTGTTCATGAATTCAGAGTTGGGACTAAGAGCAATGGGGGCTCATGCTGTCTGCCCTCTGGGAAGGCCAGCCTGCCTGGTGTGGTGTCAGGTCATCCCAAAGTGTTGGTCATTTTCGCTCCAAGGGGTGGCTGCGTTTCAGAGGAGGATGGAGTCATTTCTCCCATCCTGTCAGCAAGGTAGGTGCCAGAACATTCCAGAACCTTCTAGAGGAGGGTGCACAGTGTAAATTCTCCCTCCAGTGCCAGCAGTCTCTCTTTAGCTCTCAGTGGTCCAGCGTCCATCCGGACATCTCTGCCTCCTGGACAGGAAACTTCTCCACAGCAAAGCGGGTTGTGGCCTGGTTCCCCCACTTGGGGGCCGCACACATCTAGTTCTGCCAGACTACTGTTCTCTTCCGAGTGGGGAGATGCTGGGGCAACATGGGCTTCATCCCGTGCACCACCCCCCAGGCCATGTGACAATGTCTGCAGACACTTTGGGTTGTCACAGTCTAAATGAGGAGAAGCGTTAAGTGCTCCTGGCACAGAGTGGGTAGAGGCCAGGGATGCTGCTAAACAGCCCGTAGGACTCAGGGTGGCCCTCAGCAAGGCTGGTCCAGCCCAAACTGCCCACAGTGCCAGGTGGAGAAACCTGCGTCACACCAGCATGCATCTCTAAGGGCAGGCCAGGCCTCAGCACAGAGCTCCTTGTGTGGGTTTCTGGGGATTGAGACACCAGCAATGGCATCCAAAAACAGATTTTGCAAAGGAACTCCTTTTTAAAAATAAAACCAAAAAAAAACCCTCTTTCTTCCATTCATGTATTCACTTACTGAAGCTCCGGAGCATCGGGCGCTCTACTGAGAACTAGAGGCTTCTAAGGACTGGTTCCGAGATGAGGAGCTTTCATCAAGGGCCTGTGACAGGCTGTGTGCAGAGTTGGGGAGAAGGAGAGGAAACCGTCTGTGCTCCTGAGGTACCCTGGCATCTGGGCCTGGCCCCACTTCTGCACAGAGGGCCTGAGGCAAGGACCTGGGCTGCCCCTCGGTCTCTGGGCTTCACAGGAGACTAGCAGTGGGGAGGACTCCATCCACCAGGCTCACAGCTGTCATTGCCCCAGTTCTATGACCTTGGTGTGACCCACTCCCAATTCTGCTCCTCAGTTTCCCAAACCTACGCCATGTTGGCTTTCTACAGCTGCCACAGGAAAAAGAAAAAAACAGACTAGATGGTTTAAAACATGGTTCTGGGGACCTGAAGTTCAAAATTAAGGTATAAGCAGGGTTGACCCCGGGGAAGAACTGGTCTAGGACTCTCCCTAGCTGTTGGGTGCCAAACACATCTCTCCCCTCCCTTTCTCCATGGTCACATGGCCTCCCGTCTGTGCCCCAACCATCTTCTCTCTGTCTCCCTGTCACATTTTCCTTGTTTTAAAAGATACCACCATTGGATCAGGGCCTGCCCATTCCTGAAGGACCTTGTTTAAACTTGATGGCATCTGCAGTGAGCCTGTTTGCAAATCAGGTCACGTTCTGAAGTTCCAGTGGACGTGAATTTGGGGGAAATGCTATTCAATTGAGTATACTTCCCCAAGGGATTAATGTGGTTAAACTCCCACTGCTGTCAAGGTGCAGGGTCGGAAGGCTCCAGAACCTACCGAGGAGGAGACGCTGCACCCTGCATCCCATCCCCCCCATGGACCCGGAACGGCTTGGGCAGGGATTGGAATGCACCAGAGTGGCCTGGATTAGTTGGTCTGAGCTCTCCAAGGACAGGCAAGGGTACCCAGTGTGGGTGGGGCGGGGGAGGATAGAGATGGGGCTGGCTGGGCCCTGGGGGAGGGGACTGTTTGTTTTCTGGACAGTAAATGCCTCTTGATGGGCTGTGGTTTGTACAGGGACTTGATGCCAGATCGAGTTGTCCACATCGATTGGATGGCCACAAAGCCCTGTCACAGAGCAGCAGCGGGGCCGGCAGGAGCTGCCTGATGGCCCATCCACAGATGGTCCTCAGCATCCTCAGTCATGGGAGGCGAAGGGCAGAGTGACCAGAGCAGGTGGGGCTCTGCCTTAGAAAGGTCCTGGGGGTGGGGTAGTGCTGACCCCTGGGACCCAGAGGCTGCTTTGCCCCTTTTAGGCCTCCTTCTCCCCCAGGGTGTGCAGAAGTCTGCATGCCTGTTGGGAAAGACTCTCCTGATTAATGAACAAATTACCGTCCTTGTTAGCAGCACAAATAGGGCTTTGGGAGATCAAGGAGCCAAAGCTTGGGAAGCAGCCACTAATTTAACGAGGAGGATGAAACCCAGATGTGGCCTCTGGCCAGCAGGCAGCTGTCACTTCTGAGTACCTGGGGAGAAACCCTGAAGATACTGGACAGCCGGACAATAGGCAGGAACAGGGATGGCAAGAGAAAGGTCAGGCCACCCCAGAGGCAGGCCACAGGCCAGCGCCCCCCTCCCCTTTCCAGTGCAAAGGCCTCTTTGCCACAGAAACCCTGGCATGGCCATATGCTCATGGCTGTTTGTCTAGCAACCGCAGTGACAAAGGACTGCCGTGGACGCAGGACCACTTCTAAATGGATTCTTCTCATAGTAACCACACGGGCGGCCATGCACTCCGGACAGAGAGCTCTGGGTATGGGGGACGGACTGATCCTGTCATCAGGCAGAGTTAGGCACCCCCTGGGCCGGAGGGGCCCTCGGGGCAGCTCAGGGCGCCCTGAGCCGCATGGTAGCATGGTAGAGACCACAGGCTTAGCTGTCTAAGGCCGGGAGCAGCCCGGGTACTGGCTGGTACTAGGGAGGGGACTCAGATTTTACAGGGAGCCCCAGGCAGAAGAGGAGTGACATAGGGTGGGGGCATGGGTGTTGAACACGTTGAAGAGAGGAAGAAAAAGTGAGTTATGGCCCTGGCACGTTCTTTCGCTCTCCTTCCTTCCCTCCCTCCCTCCCTCTCGGTGTCTCTCTCTCCTTCCTCTTCTTTCTTCCCTCCCTCTTTCTTTTTATTGCTCCTTCCTCCTTCCCTCTGTGTACTTGTACTGAACGCTGCCAGAGACGCATCCCTGGGCCGGGCCCCTTGTGCAGGACACAACATTGAAAAGGTCCTGTAGTCTCAGAAAATGAGAAAAAGGAGGATCCCGTCTAGGTTCATGCTACACTCGCCACTTGTTCCCTAACCTGGAATGTCTATTTCCACCTATTAGGGATGTGGCTAAAATTTTGCCTAAAGACGTGTTCCTGCTACTTAATAAAAACAAACTAGGTGTAAGCCCAGCACTTGGGGAGGCTGAGGCAAGAGGGTTGCGAGTTGGAGCCCAGCCCAGGCAACTTAGTGACTTAGCAAGACCTCGTCTCAAAAGAAAGAAAAATGTGCACTATAGCTCAATGTGAAGGCCCTGGGTTCGATCCCCAATACAATATGGCAAAAGAAAAGCAGGCTGGAGCTGCGGGTGCTTGTTACACTTACTGTGCTGCATAACTGGAGGTAGAGGCACCGTGACTTTCCCAAGGCCTCAAGCTCCCAGGTGAGACAGCAGCAGAGCCCTGTGCTCTCCCCTCCCTGCAGGCCCACCCACCTGGCCTGTAGGTGCACAGGTGACACCGTGCAGACTGGGGGACTCTGCTGCTCCCCTGGGACCTCAGGGCCCTATGGGAGGAAGAGACTCGCGGTCATGCTGTGCCCTGACTCCATGCTGGACCAGCGACTTCCCGTGTGGGAGGGTCATTTACTGACAGTGACAGTTTAAAGTGGTCCAGCTTAGCCAGTGGTTTCTATAAAGAGCAGAGCCGCATCCCCAGGGAGGGAAAGCCAGTGCAGGGAGCGGGGACGGACACTCTCTGGTTATGGATTTTATTGAGTCATAAACAAGGCTGGAGAATAAACAATTAAAGTCGGCTGATGCACAGGGCTGCCTTGGCCAGCTGGCTGTCAGGGAGGCCTGTGTCACCGGAGCAGCCCTCTTGGCCCAGCACAGCTGCCATACAGAGCTGGGTTGCAGACCCAGCAGGGCAGGGGTTAGGACTCAGGACAGCCCTACCCCAGCCCCAGCCCCAGCCCTGGCCAACTGCCTCCGAGCACAGCAGACCTGCCCCCTCCGAGCGTGTTTGGAGGGCTCCTGGGTGACAACAGGGGGCTCCTGGGTGACAGCAGGGGTGGATGCTGGGGCACTGCTGGCCAGAGTTGGGTCCCAGCACCCTAGCACCCTCCCTAGGGGAGGCGTGATGGGAACGTCCAGTGTTTAGGACTCTGGGGAGCAACTCTTCACTCAACTGCCAACTGGCTGCACAACTTCAGCGTAGTGACTCAAGGCCTCAGAGCCTCTGCCTTCTCATCTGTAACCTTGGAAGGAGAATATTTAGCGCTGTAGGGGTGACATGAAGTCTAAACACAATAACAAGTGCCAAACTCACAAGGCAAGAAGAGATCCTGTGAACAGACAGCTGCGAGGGCTGGGTGTGGGAAGATAGAGACACAGCTGTCATTCCAGTCCTGAGGGCTGGGCTGAGAGGCACACCGAGGGCATGGGGGCTGCAATCCACGTTCAAGGACCACACAACCAGTTAGAAACGCAATATGGGAAAGTCCTACACATAGAGGATTATGATTCCCATTTTATAGAACCGAGATGGCAGAAGTTAAATTTGCTCAGAGTCAGACGACTCGCTACGTGGGGCGGAGACCCCATCCCGGGTGGACCGTATGTCCACATCCAGCAATCCTGCTGCAGCCTGGTCACCTCCGCTTCCCCTTGGGCCGAGCCTCCCTCCTGAGCCAATAGTGGGAGAGGCTAGAGGCCCGTGTAGGCAGATTCCCCGCAGTGCCAGCCCCTGTGAGGTGGGAGAGAGCTGGAATGAGGGAAAACAAGGTTCAGGCACGGAGAAACCGAAGTAGAGCCTGAGAAGTACCAGGCTCGGGTACAGTGCAGGGGAGGTGAGACCAGGTGTGCTGATCCTGGGTCCCTAAACGGGAAGGTGTCAGGGTGCTACCTGTGCCCTCCTGGGCTGCAGAGGAGGAAGACGTCAGCCCTTCTTGTCCCAAGACAGCTTAGTACCCTCTCCTCTGCCCAGAACCTTCTGGCTGTGGCTGAAGGTAGCTGTCCCCAGATCAGAGTGGTGCCACAGACCACAGTGACAGGCAAGGCCGGTGACGCTGGGACCAGCCATCCTGCGGGTGCCCCGTCCTTACCTTCTCAGGTCTTTTCTTGGGGATAGGGGAGCTCTAGTCCCACTCCAGGATGGGGACTGCAGGGTAGGAGGAGGCTTGGCCATGGACTTCTGGGACATAACACTGGAGGAAACAGTTACACCGTCAGCCGGTGGCCCCTGGGACACTGGGCAGGGAGGCCGGGAATTGACAGGGAAAATGCATTGTCACACAAAATGGTTGTTGTGATCTAAGATGTTTTCATATCTCACACGGACCCATTTTATGAATAAGGAATCTGAAGGCCTTGTCCTCTGATTTCTGTGATGTCTCACCTCAGGGCTTCCCCCATCTGCCCACCGGGGCCATGTCCACCATGCCATCTGGCTGCTGGCTGCTGGTCTGGGATGGCAGGGAGCCTGAGAGGATGGGGCCTGTCCCCGGCACTCTGGCTCCCCGCTGCTCTCTTGGCTGCTCCATGCATTCCGGCAGGCCTGTCCTTGGGGGTGGACACCAGGCCTGCATTAGTGTGAACCCAACCAGCGCACCCCCAGACTGCCTTCTGGTCCCTGCCAGCTACAATCCCTGCGGTTTCCTGCCTGTCCCTGGGGTACGAGGAGCAGCAGCTGGGACCGTCTGAAGCTGGCCTGGGCCAAGACCACCCCTCTGTGACTCCACACTGCTCGTGCCTGTGAGGCTGCCCAGGTGTCCTTGTGGTACAGCACTGAGGGCCACAGTTCTCTCCTGGGAGGCCCTGCATTGCCCAGCCCATATTCTGCCCAGGTGCTATACCTTAGTCAAAAGCCAGAGGGTGAGGGGTCACCCAGGTGTTGCTAATAACCCCCCACCTCCCGCCTGCACCTTCTTCTCTGCTTCCTTGTTGCACATTCATGTACTCAGTTCACAGGGTTATCCAGCCACACCAGGCCCTCCACACACCCCACCTTCCACGCCAGGCTGCGTCTCCAGATGCTCACCCCCTGTACCCCCTGCTGCCCTTTCTCCCTCCCTGGAAATTCGCTCGCTCAGTAGATGATGTAGATACCCACTGTCTCTGGTGTGGCTCTAGGGTTGGTTCTAGGCGCTGAGGGTGCAGCCAGAGATGCCCCAAACTGCAGATCACCTTGTCCTCTGATCTGGCCTCTTGGTGTTTCCTTTCTGGTTGAAGACAAACCGACAGAAGACAAAACCACAGTTTGTATACATTGGAGGCTGGTAAATGCTGGGGGGTCAACAGAAAGGGCCCAGTGGATATGTGCACACTGAAAATGTGTGTGCTATGTGTCAGTGTTCTGTACATGAATGCATGTATGCATGGAACATGTATGGTGTGTACATGTGTGAGTGCCTGTGTGTGTATGTGTGCATGTTATGTGTTCATGTGTACATCCCTGTGTGCACCTGCGCAAGTGTGTATGTGTGTGGCGTTTGCATGTGTGTTTGCATAAGTGAATGTGCATGGTGTGTGTATGGAATTTGTGAGTGTGTTCCTCTGCTAACATTGTGTATGCTGGAGCACACTTGATGCTGTGGAGCCTGCTTGTGACATCTGATAAATTTTCAGTTGTCACAGAAATAAAAGGCAGCACCTGGGGATGGATAGTCAGACACCTTAGTGCCCAAGAAAAGGGCTGCTGAGACTCAGACCACCAGGTCCCCTCCAGTGCTGCAGCCTGATGCAGTTGTGGTGGGTGATAGCCAGTGACTAACCTGCACAGCCCCCAGATTGTCACCAACACCGCCAGCACAGACTCGGGACTGCGAAGATGGACAGTGCCCCAGCTGGGGCCCCAAAGGTGGGGGCGTTTAGTACAATTAGATGTAGGAAGGTGGATTTTGAGATGGGAAGAATAGCGGGAAGGCTTGGATTGGAGTTCAAACTTACTCTCTGAGTTACAGGGCATTTTCTTAACCTCTCTGCTGTAGTATTTTCTTCTGTTAAATGAGGGTGCCGCATCCAATCTTGTAAATTCCCAATGTGGATTAAAGGCACTAAGGCAGCTAAAATACCCAACCCGGATCCAACACAGCTCAGTGCTTAAAGAAGGAAGGACCAGGGAAGGTTAGTGAGGGAGCAGGAGCAAAATAAAAAGACGGAGTTACCAAACCAAGGTGCCCCACCTTCCTCACCGCACCCAGGAGGGAAGGAGGAAGAGAGCGGGGACACTAGCCCCATCACGTGCGGCCCCCATGCTATTTAATAACCACTTTCATCCCGTCTCTTGGAAGCCTTCTGCCTAATCCAGTTAACGCCTCCTGTGATCCGATTACTCTGATTAGTCTGTAAGAAATCCCAGATCTGATCATCAGGTGATCATGTGAGTGGCACAAGTTGATATGGCATTGCAGAGAAAAGGGTTTAGCTTTGGGGACCATCTGCTCCTGCCCCCAGAGCTTTGCCATTTCCCTCCTGGGGGTCCCGGCTTTTGCCTCAGAGTCTTGAACTCCTTGAGCCCCTGGAAAGAAAATAGATGCTGTCTCAGTTACCCCTTGGCCACGGGAGGCCCTTTCCCCTCCCGGGCCCACCATGGCTGGCCGTCCTGTGAGCAGAGCCCCCTGCCGGTATAATGAAGGTGGAATAGGACTCCGGTTCCTTATCCCTACCCCCACCCAAGTGTTGCACAGAGCAGAGTGTGGGAGCCTCATCTGCCTGGACCTTTGGGAGTAGCTCCGAATCCAGGGCTGGCTGAGGGACCCCCAAAACTCTCCATCACCAATGGATACAACTCCACTGCACTAAGACATGAGCAGAGGGCACCACCAAGCCTGTTAGAAGACCTGCAGCAGGAGCCAGCCTAGAGGAGGGGGATGGGCAATTGTGCCGAGTTTAAGGAAGCCCCCCATCTTCCCTGGACATACAGGGTTCCTCTCTGTCCACAGCATTGCGTGTAGTTACCTGAAGTCAAGCACAGGCTGAAAAATATTACCTGAAAAATCCCCCAAATAATCCATGAGATGAAAATAACTTCCCCAAATAACTTTTACAACCGTCTATTATTATAATTGCTCTATTTTATTATGAGACGCTGTGGCTAGCTTCCTCCTGCGCCTGATTTGTGGATTAAACCTTATCACGGGTATATGCGTGTGCAAAGAACTTAGAAAGCATGTCTAGGGGTCTGTTCTGCCCATGGTTTACGCTTCCACTAGAGGCCTTGGAATGTGTCCCCATGGGCGCAGGGGTAATTCTGTTACACCACTCTTGTGTAACCCTGTGTGTGGCAGACACAGTGTGGCTGGACTGAGCTGAGGTTAGCACCCTGGAGGATGCCTGCAGTGAGGCATGTGGACAAACCACGCGTACATGTCCCTTGATTCCAGGCCTTCCCCCAGCTCTAGATGTCATGAAAGGTGCACAGCAGCCCCTCCCTGGACGTTCGTTCTTTCTTTATTCCTGAGAGGGAAGGGAGACAGAAGCCCCCAGAACGTGTCTCCCATCCCATCTTCCCTGGCTTTCTGGGTACCCTCATGCACCCTTACCCAGCCTCCCTTGAGCTCTGCTCTCTCTCCCTGCCCTGTCTTCCTCCTCCTTGCCTGTGGTTTGGCTCAGGGTGATGGCTCCTAGCGTGCCACATTTCTAGAATGGAGCTAACCAGGCAGGGAGCTGGTGGGGACAGATGGTTGAGAGGCTGGCAGGGGCACAGGGAGGAGGTCAGCACAACCTCCACGCAACCAGTCTGCTTAAGCCATAAAAAGGCCTCAGCCTCCCTCCAACTCTCCCTCTTGGCTGGGTTCCGAACTCCATTGTGATCATTTTTATTTTTATTATCCATGAAATCTGCTTTTACACATTCTAATCATGCAGGTATAATCCTGCCGGCAGGTACAGGGCAGCCACATGTAGTCAGCCTCTAATTCTGGCATGATGGGGACTAGGACCTTGATTGTTCCAAATGGTAGAGGTGCCAGTTCATCAAGGCCTGGCCATGAACGGAAGCGTGCACCTTTTTTCTGGCTGTGGAGTTTCCTTCCATCCTGTGTGGGGAGGGACCACCGTTAGGACAGGCTGCAGTTCCCCACTGCCTCCTCTTGGACGGACAAGGTAGGTAGCCTGCAGTCGATATCAGGTTTTTACGCTGAAAGGGGCTGTAGGGACCACTCTCTTCTCTTACAGCTGACGGGTGAGACACCAAGTTTGGGTGCACAGCCTGTGTTCCCAAAGAGGCCAGATGTTTTGGTGTCTTTGATCTCTGATTAAACCACTCTGCGACGCTGGCTCCTGGTACCTTTTTAATGTGGTGTGCTTTTCACCCAAGAGGCTTCTGGACAGCCAAGTGGTGGCTGCCCTCAGACGCTGCCTTGTTGCGTTGATTTCCACAAAGCTTTGTCCTGTGCCCACCATAGTGGGGAGAGCTGGAGGGGACCCTAGGGACCCTGGGGCCCACTGTACTTTTGTCCTGCTGTGTTCTAGTTCTTATCACGTGAGATCTCCACATAGATGGAGATCCAGGTAAGAGAGAGGAACCCCAAGTAAGTTGGCATCTCTGACAAATAATGACTCATATTTCAATGTAAGAATGCTCCAATATTGGGTGTACATACTGCATTCCATGCAGGACTAGAACGTTGAAAATCTCAGCCCTGTCTGAAAGGAAGTTCATGTTTACCCAGACCATCCCTGGTCTGCATTTTGCTAAACTTGGATGACCTCCCATGGAACCCAAGAGTTATGTGGTGGTGACTAGGTGAGCAGAGATGACTCTGGGGATTGACCCGGAGCCCCACAATACACCCCAATTGTCTGTATCCACCTGTGGACATCCCTGGCCTCAACAGGCCCCTTACCCTCTGGACGCTCCAAAGCAGGAGCCAGGAGAAACAACTGCCCCCAGGGAGGGAAGCTCAGGGCAGTAGTCACGGTGGGGAAGGACAGACTTGTCAGGCTGTGACCAGACTGAGCCCTGAGACTTACAGTGTCTCTGACTTGCATTTTCCCCAAGTCTGGCATGCCAGAGTCTGCAGGAACATCCTGAGTCATACAGAGCGAGCCGTTCTGTGCCGGGGTGGTGCTGGGTCTCAGGCTCTCTACCACATGTGGTCACTGGGTCTCAGAATTCTGTACCACAGTAATTCTGAGTCTCGGGCTTCCATACCATGGATGGTTGCTGGCCTTAAGGCTGCGCAACAGGGATGATAATGGGCCACTGTGCTCTTTGCCAGTGATGGATCTGTGTCACTGGATTCTGCACCATGGAGGTGGCTGGTCTCAGGTTCTGTTCTGTGGTCAGTGCTGGGTCTCCACTCACGATCTTGGCCTTGGGCATGGCTGACTGTGAATTGTTGGTGTGTTTCTGATGGGACCCTTAGGCTTTTGAGTACTGTGTCTGACGGTGGTAAGAATACCTGGGATGAGATATTAGTGTCAGGCCCAGTCATTCCTCCCGTGTTCTTGGTACCCAGCCACATTAGCACAAGCTTGGATGACAGCAGCCACTCCTGCTCAGCCCCCAACCTCTCCATGCATCCTGCAGACAACTATCTGGTACTTCTTGCTAAGCATCCTCTTGCATCTAACACCGTCTCCTCTCAAAGACCCCCACCAGCTCCCCATTTCCTAAGGAGCCAAGATTTTGATTGCCTTCGGTGCTCAGAAATCTGTATCAGTCCCATATTTCCTGGCCATGTGGTTTCCCTCAGGCCCTCCAACCATTGGAAAGAAGCCACTTTCAGAGGGGAATTGTCAGCTTTGCAGGTGTTTCTGACAGCTGTCTGCTTTCTCTTTAAGCATCCCCCCTTTTCAGTCCTTTGCAGTTCACCTGATTACAGCAAGGACAAAGGCATAATTAGGTGCTAATGGCTCTCAGCACCTCTGGAACACCTGCTAATCTACAGTGCCTCTGTGGACTGCTACCAGGGTCAGGCTCTGTGACT
This sequence comes from Hydrochoerus hydrochaeris, assembly GCA_004027455.1. Lineage (NCBI taxonomy): Eukaryota > Metazoa > Chordata > Mammalia > Rodentia > Hydrochaeridae > Hydrochoerus > Hydrochoerus hydrochaeris. The sequence goes on along the minus strand of PVLA01001797.1, from coordinate 56,749 downwards.
GTTCACCCTCTGCCTTGCTCCCTCTTCACAGGCCACATTTCCCAGACTCCAAGGACCAGACCACAATTTCCCCTAATGCTTGTATAGGCAAAGCATCAAAACTGAGTAAGCCGTGGCTGCTTTCCCATCAATTTTTCATCCTTGCCGGATGCTGTGTGGCCAGCAGCAATGTCTCCACTTTACAGATTAGAAAATGGAGTCTTGTAGAATAAATAATTTGGCCAAGATTCATGCCGTTGGTAGGCAATGGTGCAGGATCCAAAACTGTGGAGGTGGTTGACCTCAGGTTCTGTACCATGGCAGTTCTGGGTCTCCACTCACGATCTTGGTTTTTGTGGCTCCTGGGCCATGTTTCTTGTCCCCTGCTGTGTGTCTTACTGGTCTTCTTTCCTGAGAACTGTAATCTGACTAGTACCTCAAAGCCCAGCTCCCTCATGGGGCTCCTCATTCCCTGTCTGTTCCTCCAAATGTTTTGAGCGACTATAACTCTGTACCTTGGCAGAGATTAGAAGAGATACCCCCCATCCTTCAGGGATGTGTGCATGCCCGTGTGTATGTATGCACATGCGTGCATTGATCTCCCTGAGCTAAACTGTGACTATCCGGCATCCTGAACGGTACCATCACACAGTGGAGCTGCTGGCTTAGAGGGGACCAGGCATCAGGCACTAACTAGACAGACCAAGTGAGTGGTTGCAAAGCCTATAGTCTTCTTCTTTGTGTAAGAGCATCATTTTATTACCAAGAGAGCCCCTCTACATGGCTCTGTGGGGTGTGTGGCATGATGGTGAAGACATTCACTGTGAGAGCTTGGATGCCTGACCTCCCAGTGCTGCAGGTCCTCCTGCAGGCTGTCAGTGGCCATCAGAAGAGCCAGCTTGAGGGCAGATGTGGGAGGAAGGTGGGCTGAGGTGCATCAAGCCTGCACTCCATAAAGAGCTCCCTGTGTCTTAGCACCTGTATTTAGGCTCTTTCCTGGAACTGCGCTGCCCTGGCTATTGGAGATGCTGGAGAGTGCTGCATCATGCTTCTACATATCAACTGCAATTTTAACCTCAGCAGGTCTGCAGCCAGGTCTATCTGCCTTTGGCACTGTGACCCTTTGGGGCAGGTAATCTGCCTGATAAGGACTGTGCTGTGCCTCGTGGGATGTTTAGTCTCATCACTGGCCTCTATCCACTTGTCTTAGTGACTTTTCCCATTGCTGAGACAAAATATATAACATTGACAAGTAAAAGGAGGAAAGGTTTATTGTGACTGGCTCACAGTTTATAGAGGTTTAATAGTGGTTTCAGTCCATAGTCAACTGGCTCCAAGGCAGGGTGGCAAAGCAGAGGGGCATCGCAGAGCAGAAACGGCTTATAGCAGAAGGCAGGAAGGCAGCAGCAAGCGGCAGAAGCAGCAGCAAACCTTTTCATCCCTTCATATTCCATCCAGTCCACCCTGCCTATGATTGGCTGCCCAGAGTGGGGTTTCCATTTTCCACACCCTTAAACCCCGCAGCACACTCTTAATCCACATGGACACACCCTAATCCAGCCTTTCTCAGAACTATGACCACGTGAGTCTTTGGAGGGAATATCTAGATACAAACCATAACGCCACTAAATGCCAGGTATCTCCAGACCCTGTCGAAGGTCCTCTGGGGACCAAAGTCCCCTGGTGAGAAGCACTGGCCTGGAGCATTGGCTCTCTAACTTGGGTGTATGCATCTGGAAGCTTTGTCAAGCATTGGACTGCTAAGCTCCACCCTAAAGCTCCGGATTCCTCAAATCTGGGGCCAGCCCCAGAATCTGCATCCCTAACTAGCTCCCAAGTGCTACTGCTTTGGAACCCCAGCTTGAGAGCCACTGTAGGAGCCCTATAAACGTGGCCAGTGGTAGAGAGAGGGAGGTTTAGTACCTAATGTGATGCTGAGATGAGACTATAGGACAGATGGGGCATTTCTTGGAGGACTGCCTCCCGGAGGGTATGAAGAATTATAGATAAACTTGAAGGTGAACAGAAAAGCGAAACAGCAGACTCAAAAAGCAATGAGCAGACTTTGAAAGGAGAGCAGTCGTGTGCTTTGAAAGGTGTTTGGACTGGGGGTTCATGCAGGAAAATTCTTTGAGCCACAGCCAGAGAGGTTGGGCTCAGGGTTTGATGGGCATAAAGAAGGCTGTTTGCCCAGGAGCTGAGGGTTGGAACATTGAGACCCAGATTGTAAAGCATGCTCCCAAGGGCCCAGAGACCCGGAGGGATGGTGGCTCCCTCGGAATGAAGCATCTGCCTGTCCTGCCTCATCTATGAATGAGCCCCACCAAAAGGACATGAGTCACCATGAGGAACAGAGATAACGTGCAGAGACGGCCTCAGGCTCCCTGTGGCCCATGGGAAATGGATGCACATTCTCAGCTGCTACGTAGGGTGATGATGAAGGCGCCAGGCTGGGGTAGAGGCCCGCCAGGGACAGCCTGGGGTGGTAGCAACACCAAGTCACTCGGCGGCAGCAACAGCAGTGAGGCTGGCAGCAGCATCTGTCCTGCACAGACAGCTCTGGATTCCACCTGGAGTTGTGGACATACACGGGGATGGTCATTTAGCAGACTAGGAGTACGGGTGGGTGGGGGATAGGGGGCCCAAGGGAACTGGCCCAGTAACCCGGACTCCAGAGCCTAGAGCTGGAATTCCAGTTGCGTGAAATCTGAATTGGAGTGTGTGTCCAGCTCTGCCAGTTTGTAGCTGGATGGTCACCTTCGGTGACTCACTCAGTGGAAGATCCCTACCAGGGGCAGCAGCTACAGGGTGAGGCACAGTACTGGGTCCAATGCCCGTGAGATATTATCTCATTCTGACAGAAGAACTGTGAGAAGCATTATCTGTCCTCTTGGGCAAAAGAAGAAGCAGGGTCAGAGAGGCAGCTAGAAAGGGACAGAGCAGGAATTCCAGCCAATCTGCCTCGAAAGTGCGTGCTACATTTGTTCTCTCCGTCTCTGAAGTGAGGTTTCTGCTCCAAGTCGAGTGCTTCCTATTGCTGTCATGAGACTCAGATGGAGCCGGTATCTGGGAGGCATCGCAGCGCCAGAGGTGACAATCACAGCCACTGCACCGCTGAGCCTTCGAGTTTCAAGAGCTGGACACGCTCCAAAACTTCCAAACGTGGGGGGAGTGGGGTCCAGTCAACCTGGCTGATTGGCCAGGGGTGTGGCACTGGCACTGAAGTTGGGGTGGCCCCCGAACAGGTGCCTGCCCACCGCACACAGTTTGCTGAAGCATCAGAAATTAAATTTCACGGCTGGGCGCACAGAGATACCAACTCGGGCTCTGTGTGTTTATGGCTCGAGGAGGAGATAAGATTTGATTAAGAAGACTGCTATTAATTTATGGCAAGTACGCTGGCGCTGAGGGAGAGGCTGCTTTTAATTAATAGCCAGAAGGAATTTACGCTCTTGGTCTCAGCGAGGGGGAGAGGGCTGGCGGGAGGGGAGGCGAGCGGAGCCAAGTGAGTGATGTGGAGGAATTGATCCAGCCGCACACACCTTCCTTTTGAAGAGAATATAAATAAATAAAGGGCGACACAGTAGCAGTCGGTACTGGGTGATGGCAGGTGGGCTAGAGAGAAGACAGAGGCGGAGGAGACGGCCGTGAGCTCACGCGTCCACTGCGCTAAATCGTGCTCAATGCTTGGTGGGTCACCGGCACCAGGCCCCGTGTCATGTGCTTGGAGCAAGCAGAGTCATGTTTTGGAGAGTAATGCCATGGTGCCATAGGAAATGCAGACCCCTGGGGAGGGTGCCCAATGGCTGGTGCATCTCCCGCACCACCACCCCCAGTGGCCTTAACTTCCCAGAGAAGTTCCAGCCACCTGTTTCTTGTCCCTTGTGCCTTTTCCGGTGGGTGTGTGACACTAGGGATGCCTGTAGGTGTGAAGATCAGATAGCCAACTTCAAGGGCATTCAGTTCCCTCATACAAAAGGACATGGCAGCTGGCACATGCCTATAGTCCCAGTACTCAGGAGCCTGAGGCAGGAGGATCACTGCAAGTTCGAGGAGACCCTGCCCCAAAAAACAGAAATAAAACAAAATAGCGGGATGTGTGCTTGTAGCCTACACATATCCTCTCATAGAATTTAAACCACTGGTAGATGGCTTGTGACGCCTAATACAATGTAAATGCCATGTAAATAGCTGCCCTACTGTATTATTTAGAGAATAATGACAGAAAGAGAAGTCTACATAGTTAGTACGGACGCACATTTATTGGACTGTTTTCCATCCAGGGTTGGTTGAATAGTGGATGCATATACAAAGGGTTATTCTTACCTTAGAGATAAGGAATTTAGAGCTTAGAGAGGCCTAGTAACTCCCCCAGGGCCTTTTTCTTCCTAAGTGGAGATGCCTTTCCTCATTAGCTCCCTCTACTGGTGTGGTTGATCAGGGCTTTCTGGGGCAGGAGGTGGGTGGCTTCTGATTGTAGGGTCCTTGGGCCTGGTGCTAGGTGTGGGGTGCTGAGGGTGGGAACCCCACTGAATGGAGCCAACACGCTCCCACCTGGTCTGTGGAGATAGGGACCTTTGCCTGGGGTCTGCTCTGATGGTTGCCTGGCCTCCTGCAGCTCTGCCCCACGCAAGGCTTCTAACTGTCATTTATTTTGAGACTCAAAAGGAACCCGAGGGATTCTCTAGTTGAGTACTGCTCAGAGTGTGAGCCATAGATCAGGGGCACCAGGATGGACCGTCCAAATCGGTGAACTTGGGCAGGCCTGGGAAATTGTCCTTTTACAAACGCTCTGGTTGATTTCTGTTCGTACTAGTTTAATAAGCTCAACATCAGCCATTTTACAGATATTGAAATTAAGCCCAGAGAGCGAGAGAGCTTGAGTTATTTAAGGATCCAGAGCTCACTGGTGAGGAACAGTGGCTGCTCTTGGACTGGTCCTGATTCCCAGCCCAATGTCCCTGTCGTGGGACTCCCTAGACCCTGGCATCTGCAACAGCAAGCATGTGGCACACGGACCAGAGCATGCGTTCTGAATCAGACAGACCTGGGCTCTGGTGCCAGCTCTGCCTCCAGCTGTGTATTCCTGGGCAACTCTCTGAACTTCTCTGAGCACCAGTTCCTCACATCTCAGCAGGAACCGCACCACCTTTCTTGCTGGGTGGCTAAGTGACCTCAGTGAGCTCCAAAGCCTCCGTGTGCCAGGCAGGCAGACAGCAAGAAGCCAGTGCTGGGCCACCACTCCCTGGCTTCCCCGTGGCCAGCGGAGAGCTGGAGTGAGACCCTGAACCAAGTATGGCTCCCATCCTGTCCCTTTACCCTGCCTTTAACCATCCATCCGACACTGGTTCCTAATCAGCAACAACGATAGATGAATAGCTATCAGCATCCATTACACATAGCCAATCAACAGGCGTCAACCTCTGAGTCCCTCTTTTAAATCACCCACTGCCCAGTGAGAGAGGTGAGGATAGGGAAGGAGTGAGGGGGAGCAGCAGAGGTGGGAGACCCCACCAGAATGTGCAGTGTATCCCTTGGGTTTTACAGCTGAGGAAGTTTTGGGCAGGACCGTTGTGCCCAAAGTCACACTTCTACCGGCCAGTGGCAGAGGAAGGGGTGAAACCTCACTCCTGGCCTTCCACCTGGCTCAGAACTGTGGCCCAGTGCCCAGCTTGCAGGTGCTCTGAGCACCTGGGGGGCTTCTCCTTACAAAGCCCAATCCAGGCCCAGGACAGGGCAGAGGGGACCTGATCCTGTCCTTAAAATCAATTGTGGCCTCTTGGGGGTGAGAAGGGCAGGTGCTGCCCCAGGACAGGATATTAAGTCTGGAGAGCATTGGTGGGGTGCCTGCACCCCAGCCCTTCTCTGTGGAGACCAACAGTCGCTCTGGAAGGATGGCAGTGCATGGCACCTGATGCTGTGTTCCCCTAGGGTCCTGACCACACCCTGGGGCTACCTGCTGGCCACTGTCCAGAGCTGGGAGAATGCCTCCCAGCAAGCTGGATCCCCAGCAGCCGTGCCCAGCTGCTCAGCTCTCCAGCCAGGGAGGCAGGGTCTGCCCATGTGGAATGCCAGCTGGACAGTGAACCTTGGGCACCTCTGTCCATCCCAGCCATACTGCTAACGAAGCCCTGGCCAACTTGGGGGTCTGCAAGCTTTTCTTCCCCAAAGAAGCCATTCCAGGAGTGCGTCTTGTCATCGGAAGGTAATATCTGTGTGAGGACGGGGACAGATCCCCCAGCGGCTGATGGACTGGCACACAGAGGCCCCACACCTGCCAGAGCTCACCTCACCCCTCACCCAGCACGCCAGGTGGGTGGCTCACTCTCCTGCCAGGTCCCTGAGCATCAAGGTGAGTCCTAGGCAGGATGACAAGTGGTGACTCGGCCTTGCCCCCTCCCTGCGGGTAGATACACATAAACCCAGCTCACTTAGCAGGAATGAGGGCCAGGGCTGTGCCCCGAGCCAGGTGGGGCAGCAGCTTGCTGGATGCAGTGGCTTCAGAGCTGTTCCTTCTCCATGCTTTGGGGGAGCTGCCCAGGCCTCGGAACGGGGAATGGGGTGCATTGGAGTCCTGGTGCTGTTGCTGAAGAAAGGGTGTTTCCAGACCCCCACACTTGCAGCAGCCCACAGTACTCAGTGGGAACAGGAGGGAAGGGCAAGGCCTTTGCTGCTGCTGCTGCTGCTGCTGGGCAGTCAGGTCTGCATGACTCAGGGCTCAGCCTTCACACTCATTCATCCCATGGACATTTATTAAGTAAATACTTCATGTGATGAAGACAGCAATGGGCAGGAAACCACTCCATCTAGAAGGGGAGACTGATGTTAGGTTACCATTTATTTGACCGCCACAGCAGTGGCTATCATGAGGAAATTACAGGACTCAAAAAATTTTGAACAGAAGATTTGTGACTTAGAATGGAGAGGCTGAGAGCACTTCCCAAAGGCGGTGACATTTAATCTAATGCCTAAAGGATAGGTGGAAGTTAGTTGGCAAAGGGGCAGAGGATGAGTGTTCTGGGTGAGGATGCAGCATGGATAAAGGTCCTGGGGCAAGCAGGAGGGCACTCACCATGTTTGGGGCACTGGAAAGGAGCTGGCAGAGGAAATGTCCAGGGCTCGAGGAGTTCACCAGTGGGACAGGGAGGGGAAGGCTGGTGAGACACCAGCTTCCAGGGGCACACTCTGCATATGGAGTAAAAGCCCAACGCTGTGGGCAGAATGCTTCCTCTAGGGACCGCTGTTCTCTTTTCGGGGCTCTGTTCTCTTTTCCAGGGCTGACTGAGCGAGAAGAGATGTACAAGGTCCTAGCAAGGGTGCAACTCCCCTTGAATTGAGGCCACCGGTCAGGGTCAGGGGTGATGGGTGGGAAAACAGGACCTGGGAGCCAGGCCTCTTGGTTGTCACACTATATGATTGGGAGACTGCAGAGTTTCTGCATAATTAAGGTGACATACAGTAAACATTTTGGTAATTGTCACAGCCACAGGCTGTGAGATTCAGCACAAGCTATTGCCAGCGAAGAATAAATACCAAACCCCGATGTCAGAGTGGTTTCTGCTCTCTACCTTGATCCCCTTGTTCCCCATGGCTCAAACCCTGTCCTGGAACCCAGTCATGCAGAGCGGGGTGTGCCACATCTGCCCTAGACAGGCCCTGGGTGGGTGGAGAGCATCGCAGAGAAGCCAGCTCTAGGACACAGCTCCTACCCAGGGCCCTGTGCCAATTCCAAGGGGAGTATTGGCCATGTGGTCCCCTGAAGGCTGGAGCACCCTCGGGTGGCTCTGCCAATAACACTCCCCAAGTAACACCATCCCCCACCCTCACCCCACACTGAACCAGTACCCCCTGCACTTGGGAGCCACATGGACTGGAAAAAAGTTCTGTCAGGTGGTGACAGGTCCTGTGTTAGCGGAGGGGCTTCTGTACCAGGATATCCCGATGACAGTCCCTTGTGACCCTGGCATTCTGAGGGTGCAGCTCCTGAGTTGGCTGAGATGCAGGATCGGGACCAGGCAGTCTAGGGGACATGGAGTCAGCTTAGAGAGTGGGGACCAGCCCAGTGACGGAGCCGTCTATGGCAGCTTATGGGAGAGAGCAGGGTGGATGGGGCTGTGGGTCAGAACTCGCGTAATGAGAGCGAGCGGGCGGCTGGAGGAGGAGGCAAGGGGAGCAGACTCTCCCACCCGAGGAGCAGTTTGTGGGATGCTCTGAGGCCCAGAGCCCGGGGGCTCTTGTTTGAAGATCAGGTAGGAGCTTTGTCAAAGGCACTACAATTCCAACCTCTCCTTTCTTCCGCCTCTCTCCTCTGCTCCTGCGTACGTGGCCTTGTTCCAAAGCGCTTCACCTACAAAGCACAGGTTCAAAGCTACAAGTGTTAAGGATTTCTCAAACCACGCACACGCCCTTCTGAACACGGGTGTGGGGTGGCCACAGCGGTCTCACATCCTCAAGACCACACAGGTCCCTGTGAAGTCCAGTGTTACCGTGCAGAAACGTGTGGTCAGGAAGGGGACAGCCCAGGGGTCCTGCGCAGGGTATGGCACAGGGCTGGGGGCCGTGACACTGGAGAGGGGACTGACACCAGGGAACAGTGTCTTGGAGTGCAAAGCACATCCTCACAGGAGAAAGGGGGCAATACCGTCCCTTCACTACCTGGCAGAGTGGATGTATAGTTACAAACCCCTGCGTGCTGCGAGAGAGGGCCCGGCCGGCCGGGAGTGTAGGAGGAAGCAGAAGCCATTCCACCTGTTTACGTGGATTCCTTTGCCAGGGAAACCGTGAGGGAAAATGGTTCTCTCACTGTTCTGAAGTCTAGAAGTCCAGGATTAAAGTGTCCGCAGGTTGGGTTCTTCTGACCGTCTTTCCTTGACGTGCACTTGGCCTCTCTCCCCTCCTGTCCTCACGTGGTCTTCTCTCTGGGTGTCTGTGTCCAGATCTCGTCTTCAAAACACATCATCATAGTGGATTAGGGCCCTCCTAATAATACCCTTTTACCTTAATTACCTCTGCAAAGGCCATCTGCAAACACAGTCACAGCCTGAAGTACCAGCGCCAGGGACGGAGCCGTCTACGGCAGCCTGTGGGAGAGAGCGGGCTGGGTGGGGCTGTGGGTCAGAACTCGCGTAATGAGAGCGAGTGGGCAGCACCCGAATTCCAGGGAAGACAGCTCAGCCCGCAGCAGCCTCCCTGAAATGGTGCTGTTTGGGCCCAGGGCTAAACAATGACTAAAAGAAGGCGAAGAGGGGAGGGGGTGATTCTTCTAGAAGGGGAGCGATATCTGAGAAGCCACAGGTGACAGTACAAAGGGCCCAGCCACGGGAGAAGATTCTGGAAAGCTTGCAGAGAGCAGCAGAGGGGTCTAATCTGACAGCCCTGAAGAGAAGCATGGTCTCTATTCTAAGAGCCCGGTAGGGTTGGCTTTGAGGTCACCGTGGTGATGAAGAAAAAGTGCTGAAAGTGGAGGTGGGAGGAGCAGGGTGTCCCGAAGGGGCAGACAGAGAGGGCGGTAGCTGGAGTCAGGGCTCTGTCAGTGAAGACGGGTGATTTGGAAGAACACCCGAGAGAAGAGATGGCACGATGGGACCCAGGTGGAGTTGACGTGGACCTGGGATGGTTCCTGACCGACTGAGAGTGCCTGACCAGAATACCCCGCTGGAAAGACCTGAGTCAAGGACACTTGGGTCAGGGCATGGTGAGTCTGGTGACCTGGAGACATCAGGGGTGAGACGGGGAGGACCTGGGTAAGCTGTGACAACCTGAGAACCAATGGGAAGAGAAGCCTTGGCCCACACTTGTTATGAGCTAGCACCGGTGGCAGAATGGGGGAGACCAAGCTCACTCTACCAGCTCAGCACACTCAGGCTAGCTCAGCCCATTCTGTCATGGGCCCAACCCCAATCTCTGCCACTCGCACTTTGGCCTGGTGACCTGCAGTACATAGGGCTCCTGGACCTTTGTGCTGTCTCCAGGTGAAAATGCCTTCCGGGTTTGACCCACAGAACTATGTCCTCACGGATCCCCAAGCATTAACCGTCAAATGCACTTGCTGTGTGCCATTAGGTCACTCATTGCTACAAACACCCAATGGTAGATTATACTAAGAGGAATTCCTTGCCTATGGCTGTTGTAGCTGAAGCAAATTACCACTGGCTCATTGGTACAAAACAACACAAATTTGGCCAGGTGGGGTGTCACACACCTGTGACCCCAGCACCCCAGAGGCTGAGGCTAGAGGATCCCAGTGAGTTTGCAGCCAATCTGGGCTACATAAGCGAGTTCAAGACCAGCCTGCACTACATAGTGAGACCTTGTCTCAAAACAGAAACCCAGGAAACAACACACATTTGCTAACTTACAGCATTTCGAGTCTAAAATGGGCTTCATTGAGTTACAATCAAGATAGCAGCACGGCTGGAGGTTTGAGGGAAAATCCATTTCCTTGCCTTTACCAGTGTTTAGAGGCCCCTCCCACCATCTACAAAGCTAGCAGTGGCCATGCAAGTCTCCCTCGGGCTGCAGTGCTTCTTGTGGGGACCAATTTTCTGTTGCTAATAACACAGCGCCACAGTCTGCGTGAGTTATAAAGGGAAGTTTATTTGGCTTATGTTCTGGAGACCCAAGGTCAAGGGCTTCACCTGTTGATGGCCACTTCACTGGCAGGGTTCCACTATGTTGCTTGACGTTTTATGGTAAGAGATAGTGAGTGTGTGTGTGGGGGGGTCTCCTCTTCTTACTGATCCACCAGGATTTTATCACCTGATCCCATTCTAATCATCTCCCAAAGCCCTACCTCTAAACACCATAATCAAATTAAGTTTTCAGCCTCTTTTATCTCACAATGGACAGTATGAATGCCAGAGGCACAAACTATATTCAGATCACATTTGGTCCTTGTCTGCTTCTTCTGAGCTTTAGGACCCTTGTGGTGACCACAGAGGAAAATGACTCAGTTTTAAACATCTTGTTCCCACAGAGGTCTGCAGGATTAGGTCTGTCTCTCTCTAGGATCCACCCTTGGAGACCCTCTCCTGTACACTAAACTCATTATTTTGAGGGTAGGGGCTGCTTTCCCCTTTTGCCTTTGCCTTCCGGTAATGCTGCTGCGAGTTTGTGCAGTAAATAAAAAATTGAATAACTGGGCTTGGCCCTGGGAATCTAGTGCCAACAGATTTAAGAGTCTTTGGATAAACTCAGCTGAAGACTTTATAGGTCTCAGAAAAGCCCTAAACCACAGCTAACAATAGTGTGGATATTACCACTTCACTTTCCTCCATCATGCCTGGACCTGGATTCTGGCTCCCAGGATCAAGATGGTCGTTACAGAGCTCTCCAGGATCAACACCTCCTTTTCCTGTTGTGGGGGCCTTACTCCCTAAAAGGCAGCAAGGTTGGGCTAGGGCAGGACCAGGGGAGCTGAGGGCCTGCTGTGCTCAGAAGCCTTCTGTTTCTCAGGCCGCAGTGTCTGTAGACTCACAGGAGTCACCTGAGCTATGCTAACCGGGGCTTGTTATTGGGGTTGCCCAGAAGGTCTGAGGTGCTAATGGGGCTTTATGGCACCCTGGGGTGACAGAGTGTGCAGATCAAGGTAGTTGGGGTCAAAGGGTTTATAGCAGTGGCTGGAAGGCTGCATCCACTGTCAGTAGCATCTGGACAAAGTCCCACACAGCAAGGAAGACCTGCAGGTGCTGGTGGCCCTATGAGGGAGCAAGGACAGAGGAGACAGGTACTTGATGAGAAGGAACTTGCAGTCCTGGGGGGATCAGAAACTCTAGGGATGATATAAAGCTGGGAGGGACCCTGGAGGTAATGCTCACCCTCTTCCATCTAGACAGAGGCATGGACAGCAGCCCAAGGTCATCCAGTGAGCCAGCCCAGGGCCAACTGTGGAACCTGGTTCTCCTGACTCCGACATGGTACCTTCTCATTAATAGACAACATCATTTCAGGATGACAGAAGAAGCACTGGGACCTCTCCTAGGTTACACTCATCCCCGCGAGGAAGGCCAGTGAACAGAGGTCGCAGGCACAATTCCCACTACGAGCTATCACATGAAGGGGCCAAATAAAGCAGAACTCACCAGCCCCCGCAAACCCTGGGACTTATTCTCCTTTCCTGCCCAGGTCTCCTGGGCTGATGCAAGGCTCTCTGGACCAGCATAACCTTGCGTTCCTCCTAATGAAGATGCCTTCTCTTCCTGGGGATGCCTTTCCTGTCTGTTAAATGCTCTCCTCATGCCTGAGGTGTCTTCATTCTTGAATTGTCCTTCCCGTCCTGGGGATGCCCTGCCCATCGGTGGAATGTCCTGCTCATCTGGAGTTTGTCCATCCTAGGGACATCTGTCCCCATCATCCTGCGTTTTCCACGCCTACCTTTGCCCCACACATCCCAGGCAATCCCCACCACCCACTTTTTTTTCCCATTTCTTTTCTTTTCTTGTTCTTTCTTTTTTCTTTTCTTTTTTGCTATGGGGATTTGGCTGCTGTTTGCTTCTGCTCGGTGGAAACCTAATGGTCCCGCCTTGGTCCTTGATACTGTTTCTTTTCCCACCATGGGTATTTGTCCTGCTGAAGTCAACCTGGTGGCCCCCCGCTGAGTGTCAGCAGGTGGTGGGGTACCACACTGTGGATTTAGAGGTGCTTTGCTCTTCACTGTGCATTTCATCTCCCTGGCAGCCCGGGAGCCCAGCCCCCAGCCCCCGTGTGTGTCTCTTCTCTCAGTCCTGACACAGTTGCCCTGCAGGCGTCTAGGAGCTCGCTCTGTCTCCCACGCCAGGCTTAGCTCCTCGGGCACAGAAATTGTCTATTCATCTTTAATTCCATAATTACAAAGACAACAATCATATCATGCTTGCCAAGTGCTAGGCGCAATCCTGAATGCTTCACACATACTAACTTGTTTAATGCTGACCCCACCCTGTGAGATAAATATGCTGATGACCCTATTCTGCGGATGCGGTACAAAGAAAAACATAGATGATGTGTTTTGCGAGGCACGAGACGGGCAAGAGGCCCAGCTTCAGCCCCTAATGGGTCTGCTCCGGAGTCTTCTGTGTTCTCCTCTACAATGCGGTACCACCTGTCCCAGGCTGAGCCGGCACTTGGTTAGACTTCAGGAAAAAATGAATGAATGAAGAAATGAATGAATGAAGTGCCTGGTTGGGAGCAACTTCATCTGAGAGTCCTGGAGTGACTGAAGCAGATTTGGAGTCCATAACAAAGACCCCTAAGGGTTTCTGTGACTACAGGAGAGAGAGATCACAGCACGGCCAGGTTCAGTTAGCACTCAGCCTTGGCTTTGTTCTCTGCAGCGGCCCCAGGAGCAGGGGTCTTGACCCATCCCACGTGCATCAGGAGCCTGGAGCTCGGAGAGCATCGGGGAGGGCAAGTGGCAAGGCCGTTACATGACTGAGCGAATGAATGGATGGATGAATGGATGGATGGATGAATGGATGGATGGATGGATGGATGGATGGATGGATGAATGGATGGATGGATGGATGAATGAATGGATGGATGAATGGATGGATGGATGAATGAATGGATGGATGAATGAATGAATGAATGAATGAATGAATGAATGAATGGATGAATGAATGGATGGATGGATGGATGGATGGATGAATGGGTGTTCCCGGCAGATACACACATCTGGAAGATACACACATCTCAAGCCTGGTAGAGCCAGCCCCCTCTCACAGGAACCATAGAATGTGACTGTCTGAAACTGTAGGAGTGGTCCTGGAGCCACCCTGCCACTTGAGCGTGGAGGACAACAGCTTCCCCTGTCCCAGGGCAGGTGTGAGATGAGTGCAGGACGGGGACTCTAGCAGTATGTCCTCTATGGGGTGCTGCATGGATTTCCCCCGGAGAGCTGGACTTCTTGAGTATCAGGCCTCGCCCACTTGGTTGAGTTTTCCTTGGGCCATAGCATGAGCATCTGACCTCACAGCACAAGCTGCGGAGATAGAAGGTATATGGAGACACATGGAGAAGTGGGTAGTGAGTACCAGCTTGGCATTCGGTGTTTATGAGCCTGTTGGATAAACGCAGCTGAAGACATTCTAAGTCTCAGAGAAGCCCTAAACCATGGCTAGGTTTTAAAAGGCTGGGGCAAGATGCTTGGTACATCTATTGCTTCACAGAGGAGCTGGGGAAGTGCTGTGTCCATGGGGAGACGTTTCTCCCCTGACTGACCAACTGGGCCTGACGAAGACAGAGAAGATCGCCTGGCGGGGTGAGGGAAAGAAGGAGAATGAAGGGACCAGCAGTTAGGCGTATGTGTGTGTGCTTCTCTGTGCATGTACACGCATGTGCATGTGTGTGGTGTCAGGTGTGATCTGGGCTGGGAACTGATGTGAGTCTCCAGGCAAATCTGACCCGGGGGAACTCCTGGATTAACCCATAGCGGATTTTAAAAGTATGAACTCATTCCTGTAACAGCCTTTTACCAAGCACCTTCTAGGTTCCAGGTGCTGGTCTAAGGGCCAAAGGGACGGGGGTGAAATGGAAGCAGAATGTCCTTGCCTTCGTGGTGCTTCCATTCCAGAGGGGTAACTGAGGATCAGGGAGGACTTAAGATGTCAGAGGTAATGACAGGAAGGGGCAAGACCATGAAAAAGCTGTCAGGGGGTGGGGAGTGGCAGGGGGGCCATTGTGGAGGGAACGGTTGAGGAGGGCCTCTCTGAAGAGGTGACATTGGGACAGTGATCCAGGTGATGTGGGGTGAGAAGGAGCCAAGGGTACCCGGAGAGTAGGGACCCTGGCAAAGGGTGTATGGGGAACAGCAAGAGGAACACAGGGCTCATATGAAGGGGATCCTGCAGGGAAAGAGGACCAGCAGCCAGTCCACATGGGGCTTTTAAGGTGGGGAGGACTTTGGGTTTGATTCTGGATATGGCTAGAGCCCTGGGTAATCTAAGCTGGGTAGTGGTGTAATATGATTCATGCATTAAATTGAGCCTTCTGGCTACTATGGGGTGGGGAGTAAGACACCCCAGTGAGGAGGCTGTGGCTCCAGCCAGAGATGATGGGGTCCAGCCAGAGTGCCAGTAGCAAGGATGCTGCAGAACGGTCAGACCCAAAGTACACTCTGAAAGCAGAGGTTGCAGCGCATGCTAAGCTGATGTACTGGCTAAGAAGGAGAACCTGGGTCAAGGCTACGTCCAAGGTTTAAGGTCCTAGCACTTGGTTGAATGGTGGAGATGCTGGTTTCTGAGGACTTGGAGAATTGAGTTGGGGAGGTGACCCAGTGTCTGTGGGACACTGAGAAGGGAGAGAAACTTGACTAAGTACCGACCCCAAAGCCAGGTATTCTGGACTGTTGGAACAGTTGGGTAGGAATCTGGTGGTTGAGTTTTCAGCCCAAGATGCCTGAAGCTCAAGGACTCCTGTTACCTTCCTAAGCCACATCATGGTGTCAATTCGAGAAATCCTGACAACCTTCTGCCACCACACCTCATTGTCCGGCCCATCTCTGCTGGCCTAGGTCTGATTCCTTACAGAGTTTTGCTCAGGTGCTAGGAAAGTGTCCAGAAGGTGGCTGACTAGAAGCCAGGGATGGAGAGGGGCCATGCCATGGCCAGTTGGTCAGCCCCTGAGGAAGCGATGCTGCCCCATAGTGTCAGGGCCATGTGACTATCTCCCACTCATTCACTCATTCTACCTGCACAAGGCACGTGGGCATGTGTTGACACTAGAGTCATCCATCCTCTGAACCAGAGTCCAGAAAGAAAGAAAGAAGTCGGTGGCCATTACAAGGGAGCTTGTGGGTTGGGAACTTGATGGGTTGGAGTCCTCCTGGGGGAATATCTTAGCTTTCAGATAAAGGACAAATAGATGTTAATGAGATGGGCCAGGGTCCCAGGTTGAGGAAATGCTTGATGCTAAATGAGATGGGCCAGGGTCCCAGGTTGAGGAAATGCTTGATGCTAAATGAGATGGGCCAGGGTCCCAGGTTGAGGAAATGCTTGATGCTAAATGAGATGGGCCAGGGTCCCAGGTTGAGGAAAT